>JANAVB010039189.1:0-45797 GCA_029216955.1 Iris pallida | reverse complement strand
AGAATTCAATCGATAGTCCAAGGACGTAAAGCCGTATTCTGATACCATTATGTCACGCCCCGCTCCCGTAGGAGTGATCGTCCTCGCTAAGCGTGATGCCGCACGAGCCTAGATTGCGCTCGTGCAAGGCGGGTTCCATAACGGCCGATTTCAGCGGCTGTGACGGGGTCGTCGCACATAAGTCCCATGCAGAGACATTGAATAATAACAGCGAAATTTAGAACAAACACACATGAACACAAGTCATTACAAAACACTCTTTTATTGATACTGAATACAAGATTTCAATGGGCACAAGGCCAAGATTACAAGTCTCTCAAGCTCACTCATCTCACATTATAAGTCACTCAGCTCTCTCTCATCTCTCAAATACCAGTCTTGAGCCAGCGGATGCTTCGAAAGACGACGTCCATACATTATGTCCCGTATAAGTCTTCAATCCACGCAGCCGCACACTTCGAATCACCAAGGAACTCTATGCCTCGACGCATCCAAGTGAACTCCGCACCATGAGCTTCTACCTGTGCTGGCACATGTAAACTATATGGGTGTCAGTACTCAATTGTACTGGTGGAGTGAGCTCCTCACCCACCCATACAAAACCTACACGTTCATTTACTTTGTGCAACATAAACCCTTTTACGATTATCTTTCTATTCTTGCCTTAGGATCAGTTTTAGGACCGGCGTCTTGGCACAACTTGTGTTGAGGACCATCCCGTGCTTGCAACAACAACGTAAACTCATACTTTGCCTCTATATCCTTCTCGTGATAACAATGTTAACCTATCAAGTCGTGTTTGCCTTACGGCCATAATCAGGGACGTAACTACACGATAGACTCCATTTTCGTGTGACCATGCTACAAACCCTTGCTGAGGTCATGCCTCGCAACTCAGTGAGACTTAACCATATCGCCGCCTCGCGGCCCTTACTACTTTGATCATCAACTGACCCAATCAAGACTTCTAAACTTGTGTCGACCGATTTTGCCTTGCGACGGTTCCTGACTTAAACTCCAGACAACTCAGATCCAACAAATGCAACTTATATGCCAAGACTTATGACTCGATGCCACATCCTTGTGCCAAGCACGTCGCCTATGTTGAAACCACATCTTAGGCCCCAAGCATCATGTTCTAACTTGTATATACCTTCGACTCATGTTCTAACTTGTATACACCTTCGACTCGACTCAATTCCAAAGGCATATGCGCGGATAGTCGCCATTTTGCCAACATCTATATGAACACGGGCCACTGGCAGAACAAGCCATCCTGGACTCATAGCTAGCGTATAGGATGGTCCGATCACCGCAAGTAGCTAGCCCCGATGAGCGTCCACCGAATACCTGTTGCCTCTACCTGGCACAGCTATACCTGTTTTCTCCTAGGCCGAATCGGTCGTGTGGCCTCAGGTTGTCGATCTGAGGAAACCCTTTCTTCCTTGTACAAGTTGTTCATGACCATGCAAGACTCGACACAAACTGACGTCTCACACAGTCATTCATCGTCCAATGTTACCATCTCTTTCAACACCAAGTTCAAGACTTATATCCTTGAGACCCCTCGACGACCCATGGTCACGAGCATTCTTTCTATGTTACCATATCATTTCATTCAACTCATGAATGCCTATTTGATAGTCCTTCTCCAAAACTCATTAAATCAACTGAGGTTCATGCCTTAATGCTAAGTCCGTGCATCGTACCTCAAACCGACTTCACCTACGCGACGCTATCGCCCAAGTCATACTTTATATGACGGTCTTGAGACGTAAGACCATATGGTTATACCCAGCCGTAGAACTCGTAGGACCGTGCTTGCTACCACTCCGATAGCCTAACATAACTTGCCTGACTTAACGCACAACGACTCGATGAGCAAAGGCTGCGTCAAGCATCGTATTGCGGAAACGTGCCATACATGCGTTCGACTTCTGAACGACCAAGTCATTTGGGTGTCTAGACTTATGGCTCAAGCTGTGCAACGTGTCACATCCCGCTCCCGTAGGAGCGATCGTCCTCGCTAAGGCGTCATGCCGCACGGGCCTAGGTTGCGCCCGTGCAAGGCTAATCCCAGAATCGGCCGATTTGATGCTAGGCCACAGAGTCGCACAGAGTGTCCCTATTTGCAGCGGAAAGTAAACGAACATAAGTTGAAGCAAATTCAAATCTCTTTATTGATATTCAAGAAGTTTACAAGCGACGCTAGGCCGACTTTACAAGTCTCTCAAGTACTCTCTCTCAGAAACATAAAAGGCGTGCCAATTGGCTTACAAGATGGAATGATTCATGGCGATGTTCCGATATATGTCCTGTATAGGGTGCTTCATCTTCTTGCAACGTTTCCAAGGCCTCAGAATTGGCTCTGCGCCTTAGCACGTTTGATGGAAGCTCTGCACCCGCCGGCGTCTCCTACTTCCTACAAGCAGACTGTGGGATAATCAGTACATTGTTATGCACTGGTGGGAAGGCTAGCTCGCCCACAATGCTATCATTACCGAACACGTTCCATTTACTTTTGTGTATCTCTATCATTCATTGTCTTTCTAATCTTGCCTTAGGATCAGTTTTATGGCATATGTCATAACCTATCCCGTGTTGCTAATTTCAAGTGTGCATGGAAATACATGCACGACTTACCCATACTTACCGTCCGGCCTTTCCTGTTCAAGTAAACCAAGTTAGACAACAGTTCATATGTAATAACTTGTCGTGATTTATGTACGCATTCAATGCCAAGTGCGTGTCCCTGCCTCGGGTTCTAGCGTGTCGTGGGCGTATTCTTTAACTCATTTGTACAAGTATTCTTCATCATTTGGTGTGTTACATTCAAGCCTATTCAGGAGGTGCTTTGTTCATTTAACTTAGACTACTTTGATTTCATTGCAAAGACTTGCACGTAGATTGCCACCAGCAAAGCCACCTAATCTATATGCACCGATCGCTGGCATGACAAGCCATTTGGATATTATCCCCTGTGTGTATTCTCAACTTAGCGTAGGGTGATGGCTGGTACACCCCGTTAAGTCTCTTGAATATACCCTGCACTTACGTCTCTTGGTGCCCAAGCCCGCACCCAAGCAGCCCGTAAGCCCCGTTTTGATTCCGCCTAGGCCGGCCACGGTTTACCCCCCCCATCGCCCGTGCTACAGAATCCTTTCACTTTACGGCCACGGTATACCCCCCCATCGCCCATGCCGTTTGCCCACGACCATTTCGTATTATCTTGTCATTTTACTTAACGGCTATCTCCACCGTAGGCTAACCCTTAGCCATAATGCGTTATCGACCAGGTTGGCGTCCGTGCAGCGCGGGTAGCGAACCCCTTTGCACGTGTCCGTCACACCTGTCGCTAACCATTGTTTCCTTTCTTAACTTTTATGTATTCTTTCTTTTCTTTCTTTCACTTGTTCATTCGTTCATTGATTCATTCATCTTTCATTCGTTGATTCATTCATTTACACATACGCAACTCCCAATACGGGAGTCGTCTTGGCGACCATCGGTCCCATAGTTTCCATGTTGCTATACTCTACTCGGAATGACTATATTGATAGTCTTCCCATTTGATTGTTGTAACCCATTCATTTGATTCATTGTGAACGCGTAGGGGACTTGAACGTAAGCTTGTGCCGTAGCACGAGCGTGGCGCACGGTCGAGAGTTTTCATATTTTCCATGTTCTTTCCATTTCTATACAAGCATACAAGATGGGATTATTCCCTTAGCTAGGTGCGTTGAGTCATTTATTAGCATGCAAGGTGTTATCGCTAGCGATTCTCGTGAAGTGTCTGTATTGTTATGTGTAGGCTAAGCAAAGACAGGTTCATCGAAGCCACCCACCTTAGCGATGTTCGCATCGGCGAGCGATACTCTGAGCACGCCTTTGAAAGTCCAAGTTTGGATCATCCTGACGGGCCAATGTAAGCCTTGCATCGATTCTTCATTAGGTCGATGCCAACTCTTCCGGTCGACGGTGTAGGTCCTAAAAAATCAAGTTGCATCTATCAACAAAGTCATGAAAATCAAGAAATGCATCTTTCAAATGAACTGCGCATACGTCAGATTGCACATCATTCAGATTGCTCAGACTGGATTGCGCACACTCTCAATGCACAAGCCTGATGTGGCCAAATGTCATCATTACCTGACAAAGAATCAGATCTTCTGACAACGACAGCACGAAAGACGAGAAACTGTTCGTTTATTGTGCAGCACAGCACTCGAGGACAGCTGTCCACCATGCTCATGCGCAGTCCATTCAAGCGCAGTCATCTCAAGCACAATCCATATCAAGCACAGTCTGAAGCCTGTGCACTTCATCAAGACAACTGACAAATGTACACGTGGCCTTCATGTCATTAATTGCTCACTGCGTGGTAAGCCTTATGCACGATCATACGTATTTCAATCAAAAGATGCCATGTGTCCAAGACAATTGGTCCATGATCAAACAACTGCCTGCGCAGTCTGATGCTGCACAATCCAGCCCAGCGCAATCCAGCCTGCGCACTTCAGAATAACTAAAAGTTAGTTATTTCTAGAACTCCATAAATAGAGTTTCAAGTCTTCATTCAAGGGATCACATACATATCAGATCACACACATATCAGAGAGTTCAGGAGTTCTTGTCCAAGTGTTGCTGCATTCTTCAGAGGCTTCTGCCTTCAATTCTTCCGAGGCTATCGCCTTCAACTTCAGAGGCTATCATCTTCAAAGTTCACATCGTCCAAGGGATAAAGCGATCGTCATCTAGATCGGATTCCTACAGTTGTACTTTTCCAGAATTCTATTGTAATCTTTTACAAGTTTTTGAAATAATGATCAACTTTTGTTTTGCAAACAAAATGGCGACTCTGCTGGGGTCGACTTTCTCCTTCGACGAGGAAGTGACAACTCAATGTGACATTGCGTCTATCGGAAAGACGCAGAAGACGCTGGTTATAAGGTCAACCAGACAGCCTATAAGCCATGATCAACTCCAGGCCCACCTTCGTACTGCACAACTTCTGCCACAAGCAAAGTGCGTCCAGTGTGGGTCCCCAAGTCTGCTGTGCAGTCGTTGGTTCTGTCTCCAAGACTGTTGTGCAGTCTATTATTGCGCAATCTGCTCATCTATTCCTGCGCAATCTGTTGTTGCCAGTGTACAGGCTCTTCTTATGTTGTCCTGTCAAAATGCAAGACTCCTTGCCCCTGGCACAATTGGCTGCAACCCTTCCTGCGCAATCTACCACTCCAGCAACCAGAGTGCATACTAAGCACTCCGTGGCAAGAAACTCCTGATGCACAAAACAAAGTATCTATGGCTAGAATCAAAAAGCCATATGCTACTGTCAAAATTACTCTGCGCAATCTGTGTCGAGCAATCGAAGAGAGACAGCCCTTTGGCAAACTCTCTTCCTCTCACAACAAGGAGAAGGCTCTGTTCCTCTTTCCAAACACCATGTTGCCTTAGTACAATCCACTGGGGGTAGTCTGCTACTATCCCTCCTCCTTCACAGAAGAAGGGAAAAGGCCCATTGGTCTTTTCCAACTTTTTTGTCCTATGACTTGGAAGCAAAGAGGGGAAAAGCTCTTAGCCAACCCTTCTTCTCAAAACAAAGGAAAAGGCCCTTTTGTCTTTTCTCAGCTTCCTCGATTTTTACGTAGAAGATCAATCTGAACGTGCTTCGGCACCAGTCAGTACAAGAATTCTTTCAAACAGAGTTATTCTTCCCTTCATGTCAAGAAACTTGTACTGATCAAAGAGGTATTCTGCCTACTCCAGTAGCAGAATTCCATGATCTTACAACTCTCAAAAATCCCGGTCAAACAGAGAAAATTGCTGGGTCTAAAACAGAAGCTCCTGGGGTGAATTTGCTGATCTAAGAACCTATCTCATAGGTCAACTTCGGCAAAACGCAAACAGCCAATGCCAAAGATGGACCTGCATCAAAAACGAACTTCCAGGATCAGAATCCCAACACTTATGCTAATGAAGTAAGCACTTCCATGTATACTCAAGGGACAAACATCTGAAGAACCGGAACCATGTTCCAAATGTTGTCAAGGACCAATCCCTCAAAATTCTTCTCGTCCCGTTGTTGTTTCGGACCTCCGGGAGCATCTCAGACAAAGCGGGGGACAACATTCTACGTACAATTCAACCACTGGAGCATCAATGTAACCACAAAGACATCATCCAGTGTTGTTGCCAAACAACAAAACGATCTGTCTTCGATCGTTGAACTTTGCAAACTCTGCACCAATGTCAGAAGACGAAGATGAATTGTTGTACGCTTCTGTCAACATGGCTTTTCGAGACATTGGGGTAGAAAATGCTCCAAACACGGAAGTCTCGTCGACCCAGCCAAATGTATTTAGATTTACTCCAAGAATTTCTGAAGGAGTATTTCGACATACCCGCTCCTGAAGCCGAGATACAATCGGTCAAATGAATCTTCTCAGATCCTTCAGTTTCTTCTTACTTCTCATTCGGAAGATGACTCTTTCTCTGACTATGATGCATACAGTGAAAGTTCTGACCGAACAATGTCTTCTACTGTACCAAGAGAAGTGAAGCTTATGTTGTCACTGATGACCAGATGCCTTAGTTTAATAATCAAAAACAGCGAATAGCGGCACTGGAAGACAAGCTGAAGACCATGGCTGAAATGGTCGCTAGTATGCATTCTATCATTGTGGCCAACATACAGTACCACCAACTGTACCTGCTGCAAATCCTGAAATCATAGCATCATCGGTACCCGTCAATGCAGGATTGGGGGTAGTCTCTCCTCAAATACCTCATGTACAAGTTCAACCCACACCCAGTCAGTCAGGTGCTGGGGTAGTACATAACATGTTGTTCCTCATCCTCACACTCTATATCGACCTATTCCTTCTTCATCATCTGAAGATACTAACGAAGCTGTCAAGCTTTTACGCTCAGTTTGAGGCCTTCAAAGAGAAAGACAACTTACAAAGACTGGAAATCAAGCAGCCATATCCAGTTGAATGGAAGGAAGTCCCATTTTCTCTAAAATACAAGATCCCTACAATTGCACAGTTTGACGACAACACCTCGCCAAGCCAGTTCATTAACTACTTTGAGGTAATGACTGTCCAACTCCAACCTAATGATGCTCTTCTTACCAGAGTGTTCGTCAGCTGTTTAGCAGACGTAGCATACGATTGGTACAGAAGTCTGCCAGATGGTTGTATCACTTCCTTCTCAGGCCTCAAACAAATCTTCTTAGAGAGATTCTATGAGGGAATCAACGACATGACCATGTCAGCCCTCAATAAAATCAAACAAAGACAGAATGAAATCGCTAAAAGTTTCATTGAAAGGTTCCGTCGAGAAGCCTTGAAGATGCCTCCTGGAACTCCAGCCGCTATAACCATAGATACTTGCAAGGCAAATCTTTTGCCTATCATTAGTATGTGGACGGGGTCAACTCAATTCCAAGACTGGCCTTCTTTCATTGTCAATGCTAAAGCAGCAGAAGTTAGTGCTGACAAGTTCAAGCAATTTGGGGTACATATGTCTAACCCTGATCGGGAGGAACATCAGACATCGAGCATCAGTAATCGCCAGAACAACCGCAAGAATAAGAAGACTTTGAACATTAACTTACAAAGTAAAGAATCTCTGGCAGTCAACGTAGCTCCACCTTCGTCCACTTCTACTCCTTCTGTACCTCCACCGAGGGAATCTCGTCCTAAAGTAGAGTATTCCTTCGATGAAAATGATACTGCAAGCATCTTTGATTGCTTAGTCAAAAGTAATAAGATCCAGCTCCCAGATCCAAAGAAGCCTGATGAAGTCGGTAAGACCGATCATCCCAAATATTGTGTCTATCACAGGTTTATTGGACATCCTACTCGAGCATGCTATGTGCTCAAAGGCAAGATTCAAGAGCTGGTCAACGCTGGTGTTGTCACTCTGCAACAAGACGAGAAGACTGTTATCGCAAACATGGTTTCAGTACAATTTAGAAACTTCCCTCCACAGATGGTACAACATGGTGTCATTCCTATCCCAAAACTACTCTTGAGATCGAGAATCTCCATCCTCCACAAAATGAAAGTCTCGTCCCCTTATCTCTTGATAATGGCGAGATTATGTGGATTCATCCTGATCTTGCTTCGGAATTCAAAGTTTTCTCTTCATCTAAGAAGAAAGACCGCTCCAAAGGCAAGAGAAAGACTTGCAATATGGTGTCTTTTGACCCCATAATTGACGAAGAAATCCTGTTGGGCACCAGATCAGGGAAAGCCTATCTACGGGAAATTCCCGATACTCAAGAGAATCATGCTTCCTCTTCCGAATCTACTCCAGTGCAACCTGCTTCCATTGAGGAGATTCCTTCTGCATCATCACCGGTTGTGGTACCCATTCCTCCTAAGCCGGCTGTAGCTGACAAAGGCAAACAACAAGTCCGCTTTGATAAGCCTTTGAAGAAATCATCTCCTTCAGGACTTGAAAAGCCATACAACTTCGATATCTTGGCTCAATTAGCCAATACACCGTCTAGGCTGTCAATTTTCGAGCTCTTGCGACTTTCTAAAGAGACTCGAGAAACTCTAACTGAAGCTCTGATGCAAGCAGAAACTTGTCTGACTCTTCTTAAGAAGCCAGAAACAGAACCGGTCTCATGTCTCCATTGCCATAGTGTATTGGAATTAATTCCAAATATCACCTTCACACAGGATGATATGCTGCTGGAGGACAATATACATGATCGTCCTTTATATTATACAGGATATGTCGACTCGATGAAAGTCGATCGTATCCTGATTGATCCAGGGTCTGCTCTCAGCATCATGCCGAGGACTATGCTAGATGCACTGAAAATCCCTGTGCATAGTCTTTCTAGCACAATCACCACCATCTTGGGGTTCAACCAGGGAAGAAGTGAGCCTCTGGACAAGATTCGCCTGAAACTTTAAATAGGCAATCTTCGTACTAAGGTTACCTTCTATATTATAGACAACCATGGTTGTCCATACAATGCTCTTCTGGGGAGACCATTCTTGCATGAACATAATATTGTTCCTTCAACTCTTCATCAATGCTTCAAGTATGTTGATGATAATGGAGAGGTTCAAAAAGAGGTTGCTGATCTCTATCCATTCAGAGGTGTTGAAGCATATTGCAACGACGCTCGTATGTATAAGGATGAATTTATGAAAGTGGTGTTAGCTCTAGACACTGAAGAAGAGCAAGAAACAATGCCCAAAGACACCCTCATCATACCTGTCAAAGGGCGAGTTTCTCATCCCAATCTTCCAAACCACTGGCTATTCACTTGCCAGTCCAGAAGCAGCCAACATATGATGATTAAAGTCAAAGGGAGCTCACCTCTTCTGAGCCGCTTGTTATCGACTTACGTCGTAACAAGGATAAAAAGCAGCTCGCTTCTGAGCCATTTGTTATTGATTTATCTCATAACAAGGACAAAAGGGAGCTCACCTCTTCTGAGCCGTTTGTTATCGATCTCCGTTGTAACAAGTCCAATCCTCCTCCACGTTCTTCTTCTCCCCCTCTTGTAATCAATCTGACCAAGTCTGCTAAGGCTAAAGGTCCTGCTGTAAATACAAATGTACAAATCAATAAAAAAGCATCTACTTTCTAGTATACTGATGTCATTTATTATACTAAATGTTATTTGGATATGTTAGATAGCTTCCGGTCATTTACGATGGGAGTTGTACAATCTCTTCAAACAGAAGTACTCCTCGATCATCCAGATGATTCATATTATGTTGTTCCTTCTCGAAAAAAAGGCAAAAGTCCAATACTTTTTAGTAAAGGACCAGAACAAAAGTTCAGCTATACGGATGATAGCAAGATTAACGATATCAGACATCTCCAACTCCGTCATTACAGTCAACAATCGAAAGATATCATCCGGAAGATGGGTTACGACTTCAAGAGCGGCCTCAACTACGGTAAAGGAAGACGAACTCCTATCCGTACAGCTGTTTCGAAAGAAAAGTCAGAGATGTACTACAACAGGACCAAAAGAGGTCTCGGATATGTTTCTCCTCCAGTATTTTCCCAAGCAGTCTCTGAATCTGGTAGCGAAGAACGCTTTAATTCTTCTGATTCCAGATCATGGGATTCTGACACCAGTATTGGTCAAGTTCATCGGCTGATCGTATCTTCTAACATGGTCATCGCTGAATTCCCAGAAGGTTATGATGAGGATATCGAAGAAAATCCTGAAATTGATCCATGGATTCAAAGAATGGATACTCAATGGGAACTTCGATTCGAACAACGAGAACCTCCTACTGAAGATCAATTAATTCAAGTTGATGTAGGACAAAGTGGGTCACCTCGTCCAATATTCATTAGCAAGAATCTTCCAGAATCTGATAAACAAGAGTTAATTCTTCTTATTCAAGAATACATAGACGTCTTTGCCTGGAGCTATGAAGATATGCCAGGTTTAGATCCCAAAGTTGCTACTCATAAACTGAATATTTTGCCTAATGCAAAACCAGTCAAACAGCAACAACGGCAATTCAAACAAGAAATGATGGACGCAATCGATGATGAAGTCAAGAAGCTCATCGCTTGTGGATTCATTCGAGAAGAACAACATCTTGATTGGGTAGCCAACGTTGCTCCGGTCCTGAAGAAAACTGGCAAAGTTCGAGTCTGTATCGACTTTTGAGATCTCAATGAAGCTTATCCAAAAGATGAATTTCCTCTCCCTATCACGGACGTCATGATTGACAATACCTGTGGGTTTGAGCGAATATCCTTTATGGATGGATTCTCCAGATACAATCAAATTCAGATGAATCCTGAAGATAAAAACACACATCTTTCCGTACTCCTCGCGGAGTCTACTGCTACACAGTGATGCCATTTGGTCTCAAGAACGCTGGTGCAATATACCAACGAGCTATGAGTACCATCTTTCGAGATCATTTATGCAAGACTGTCGAATGCTATATTGACGATATTGCCGTCAAAAGTCGTCTAAAGGAAGATCACATTCAAGATTTGAGAACAATCTTCAATCTTATGCGCCAACATCAACTCAAGATGAATCCCACCAAGTCATTCCTGGGTGTCTCTAGTGGCAAATTTATCGGCTTCGTCATTACCTCTAAAGGTATACACGTAGATCCCGAGAAGATCAAAGCCATTCAAGAGATGCGTCCTCCACGTAACCTAAAAGAGCTACGAGGATTCCAAGGACGACTTGCGTACATCAGGAGGTTCATTTCGAATCTGTCTGGACGCTACAGACCATTCATTCAGCTAATAAAGAAAGGTGTATCTTTCATTTGGACCGAAGAATGTCAACGAGCATTTGAAGACATAAAGCGATATCTTATGAATCCACCAGTCTTGGTACCACCGATCTCTAGCATACCATTCTTAATGTACGTCCGTGCTATGGACCATTGATTGGGTGCTTTACTTGCCCAAAAGAACAAAGAAGGTGATGAACAGGCCATCTATTATCTCAGTCGTACTATGATTGGTACTGAACACCGTTATAGTCTGGTCGAAAAAGAATGTCTAGCTCTTATGTTTGCTGTACAAAAGACAAGGCATTACATTATTGGACAAACTATTCATGTCATATCCCGAGTCAATCCTCTTTGGGTACTCATGAAGAAGCCTAGAACACTCAACCCTCGGCTGGCTACATGGGCCATTCTGCTAGCTCAATATGACATGGTATATGTACCACAAAAGTCTGTTAAAGGTCAAGCACTGACAGATTTCTTAGCAGCTCATCCTGTTCCAGAAATATCCAAACTTTATGATAAAATTCCAGATGAGACCTTGGAAATAAACATGATCTCTGAAGAATTTCCTACCTGGCGTCTATTCTTCGACGGTGCATCCAGAATCGGACCAAATGGTGCTATTATCGCAGGAGTCGGAGTTGTCCTTGTTTCTCCAGATGGATCAACCATTCAAATAGCCTATTCTCTAGATAAACCCTGCTCTAACAACGTAGCAGAGTACAATGCTCTACTCATTGGCCTTCAGCTAGACAAACAACTGGACATCGAATATCTTGAAGTCTACGGCGACTCTAAACTGGTTGTTAATCAGGTTAGAGGGACCTATGAAGTTCGCCATTAAGATCTAGTGCCATACCATGAAGCGGCAATCAACATGGCCTTATTATTTAAAGCCTTCTTCATTAACTATATTCGTCGAGCTTGTAATACTGAAGCAGATGCTCTAGCCAATCTTGCAGCAGTCTTAGCCATCCCTATCAAAAGACAGCAGGTGGTGGTTGTCTCAAACCGAGAATTGTCTTGTGTCGAAAATAATCGTAATATTGAATTCAGTAATCTTGCTGAAGTTAATGTTATCAATGAAGACTGGAGAGTTCCCTTCATTGACTTTGTAGTTCATGATATACTTCCTGAAGATCCTAAAGAGGCTACAAGTGTTTGTCGACGATCTCTTCAGTTCTATTATAATCAGACAACCAAAACTCTCTATCGGCGGACTTATGACGGTCTTCTCTTGTGCTGTCTCGCTGGTGTCGAAGCAAAGCAAGTATTGCGTGAAGCTCATGATGGCGTCTGCGGAGCACATCAACCCGGTCCTAAGCTATAGGATCGCATTCGACGCATGGGTTACTATTGGCCCTCTATGGTATCAGATGCCATCGAATATGCAAGGAAGTGTCGAGCCTGTCAAATCCATGCAGATTTCATCCATCAACCATCAGAATTTCTGCATTCGACTACTGCTTCTTGGCCTTTTGAAGCTTGGGGCATGGACGTCATAGGTCCTATCAATCCTCCTTCTTCTAGAGGATACCGGTTCATACTAGCAATCACTGACTACTTCTCCAAGTGGGCTGAAGCTATACCTCTAGCTGAAGTCAAAACCAGCAGCGTCATCAACTTCATCAAACACCATGTCATCTACAGATTTGGTGTATCCTGAAGAATCATCCATGACAATGGACTACAGTTCATCAGCCAAAAGTTCACAAGATTCTGTGAGGATCATCGGATTGACAATGTCGCTTCGACAGCTTACAATCATGTCGCTAATGGTTTAGCCGAAGCCTTCAACAAAACTATCATCAAGCTCCTTAAGAAGTTTGTATCTACTAATAAACTGAACTGGAGTGAAAAGCTTGGAGAATGTCTTTGGGCTTACCGTACTACAGTCCATAACCACACAGGTTGTACACCCATCTCTTTGGTGTACGGTTGTGAAGCAGTTCTACCCTCGGAACTTCAAATTCCGTCTTTAAGGATCGCCATCGCTAACGAGCTCGCTATGATCTCCTTCGACTTCAAGAATTAGAAGCGCTTGACGAGAAGCGATTAATGGCTCAACAACACATCGAGTTGTATCAAGCTCGCATATCGAAGACTTTCAATCGTAAAGTCAAAGTCAGAGCCTTCCAGAAAGGAGAGCTCGTTCTAACAGTCAGACGTCCTATGACTATGACTCATATGAGCAAAGGCAAATTCGATGCAAAGTGGGAAGGACCCTATATTGTAAGCAAAGTTTTCTCAAATGGAGCTTATCAACTAACAGAGTTAGACGGTCGAATTGCAATGATGCCTATCAATGGCAAATTTCTTAAGAAGTACTATACATGAATATAAATGAGACTGCTTGTAAATATCATCAGACAAGTTTATAAATAAAATTTAATTTTATTTCATTATGAATGATAGTACATAAAATCATGGAAGGTCACTATCATCCTTCTCAACCTTGGGACCCGGGCTACTACCGTCCTTATCAAAGATATAATCGGCGAAGGAGTCGAGAACTTCTTTGCCCGACCTCACCAGAAATTGGCAGGCGGCCAGTCGCTTAACTTCTTCTTCTTCAGTTTCTCCTAGTTCAAGTAGGAAGTCCAGGATATCCTTTGGTGACTTTGGAGCAGACGAGCCTTCACCCGCCTCCGTCTTCGGCAGAGTCGGCTCGATCGGACATTCCTCAGTGCCCTCTTCAACCTTTGGGGCGACTTCAGCCTTCTTCAAGACATCTTTGGAAGACATTGTGTGCTGAGAAGATTGATGTTGACCATCCATCCGAAGTTCCGCTCTACTTATAGACAGTCGATTACAAGGATCGAAGCGACGCGTCCTTCTTAAGATACATCCATCTGACGGTTCACCCGTTCATTAAATCCATCTGACGGTTCACCCGTTTATTAAATTCATTTGACGGTTCATCCGTTCATTTTACCATTTGACGGTTCACCCGTTCATTACATCCACCCGACGATTCATTTCGTTCACACATTTGACGGTTCACCCATTCATTACACCATTTGACGGCTCACCCATTCATTACACCACTTGACAGTTCACCCGTTCATTACACCATTTGACGGCTCACCCGTTCATTACACCTCCTGACGGTTCACCCGTTCATCATATCTATCTGACGGTTCACCCGTTCATTACACCACCTGACGGTTTATCCGTTCATCACATCATTCGGACGGTTCGTCTGTTCATCTCGACATCCGACGGTTTACCTGTTCATTATCATTCATCCAACGGTTCATCCGTTCATTCAATTCGTCCGACCGTTTGTCCGTTCATTCCACTCATTCGATGGTTCATCCATTCATCATTCGACGGTTCACCCGTTCATCTCGACGATTCACTTCGTTCACATATTTTGACGATTCATTTTCGTTCATTCATTCATCCACATCAGCAACTTGTCATGGATTTATTATCTTTGATTGAGTTGTCTACTAAAATAATGATATTCAAATAAATTATATTCTACCATGTCCATATTACCTCTAAGCAGATATAATAAATATAATTATTTTCCAAAAATCAAGGAATATCTCATGTCCTGTACCTCTGAATATATTTTCTATCGCTATTATTTGTATCTAAATAAGATATGCAATAAATAATAGAGCCACCAAGAAAATGTCTTTTATTTAATCAAAAGATGGAAGGCATTACAAAGATACATATCAAAAATAAGAAGATACATATGATCTTTCTATTCTGTTGGTCGGGTCATCAGGCTGGATATCCGCTGCTTCAAAGGTTGCAGTCACTCCTCACGAGAATCCATCACCCGCCTTCTAGCTTCTGGCATTCCAGATTCCTCGTCAAACGTTGACAAAGTCACTAGTCGGCAAGCGATTTCATCTTGAGCAAGTTGGACGATTTTCAACTCCTCTTGAAGTCAAGCAAACTCTGCTTTCAGATCAGCAACCTTCTTTTCTCCCCAACAGCAGACGTTACTATTTCTATCTGAGAATTATATTCTGAAGACTCAATAGCAAAAGTGTCCAAGAAAAATCTTCCAAATAGAGTAAACATTACAAACAAGGAATAGAGCGAAGGTATTCTATTGATTCAAAATCGATTACATTCGCAAGACTACATTTCATAGAAGTTCACCATTTCTTCATCCAGATAAGAAGTAAAGATTGCATTGATAGATAGACAGAAATGCCAAGACCAAATACAGACATTTATTGAAAATCACGAATCCTAGTTACGGCGACGCATATACCATTCCCTCAACCATTTGGCATATGAAGGGTGTAGATTCTCGTCCAGAGCAGGAGGGTCAGCACTCCCAGTACTACTATCCTCAGATAGGGGCTCCTCCTTTACAACTACTTTAATGTCGGGAGTATTTCCCTCCCTGATAGGTGCCAGTTCTTTTTTGGGTATCACTTCCTCTTGTTTGACGAAAGGCAGCACCTCCTTCTTACAATGATCTCAGCCTTTGGTATGGGCACTGCAAGAATCAAAGACAAAAGAAACAAGTTATCCAATTGCGCCAACACATCCATTTGCACAAGTCATTAGATTGCGCTGAATAACTTGCATAAAGTATCAGTTTACGCTAGACAGTCTTGCACAAATCAGCAGATTGTGCTGACTTTTGTCAGTATATTTCAACCGATTGTGCAAGAAAGTAGTCTTCATAAAAATGAAGACTATTGGGTTTTATGCAATCGAAACCCTAAACAGGGCGGCGCAATATGACCAAATCTCTAAAAAGAGATTGGTTCGAAGGATCAACAATGTCAAAGTCGAAAAAACCCTAAAAAGGGGTTTTCGATCGGGTTATCTACCTCTCAAAGCAGGGTGCGCGGTTTCGTATCGAGAAACGTGCGGTGCAATACGAGTCGAAGACTCGGCGGGGGCCTTGCCCTTGTCGGCGGCGGAGGATCGCTTGGGAGCCATGAGGATCGACGGAAAAGAAGGATCGGGAAAAGCAAAAAGTTTTTCTCTTTTAAAAGCTTGAAGGCAAGTAAAGAATGACAGTGGGAGAATTGAGAACTATTTATAGTTTTCGAAAATGAAAAGATGCTTCCGATTGCGCCTGAAAAGTAGAAACTATTTCCTCAGATTGCGCAGACAGGTCATCACATTGCGCAACTTGATTTAAAATTCAAAATTCAAAGTATTTCGAAACTTTGAATAAAATCAACTTTCGAAAACTTTGAAGGGGGTCTTGTAGGTCCTAAAAAATCAAGTTGCATCTATCAACAAAGTCATGAAAATCAAGAAATGCATCTTTCAAATGAACTACGCATAAGTCAGATTACGCATCATTCAGATTGTGCAGACTGGATTGCGCACACTCTCAACTGCGCAAGCTGATGTGGCAAATGTCATCATTACCTGACAAAGAATCAAATCTCCGGACAAGTGACAGCACGAAAGACGAGAAAACTGTTCGTTTATTGTGCAGTACAGCGCTCGAGGATAGCTGTCCACCATGCTGCACAATCCAGTTCATGCGCAGTCCATTCAAGCGCAATCCATCTCAAGCGCAGTCCATATCAAGCACAGTCTGAAGCCTGCGCACTTCATCAAGATAACTAACAAATGTACACGTGGCCTTCATGCCATCAATTGCTCACTACGTGGCAACTGTCTATGCACGATCATACACATTTCAATCAAAAGATGCCATGTGTCCAAGACAGTTGGTCCACGATCAAACAACTGCCTGCGCAGTCTGATGCTGCACAATCCAGCCCATGCGTAATCCAGCCTGCGCACTTCAAAATAACTAAAAGTTAGTTATTTCTAGAACTCTATAAATAGAGTTTCAAGTCTTCATTCAAGGGATCACATACATATCAGATCACATACATATCAGAGAGTTCAGAAGTTCTTGTCCAAGTGCTGCTGCATTCTTCAGAGGCTTCTGCCTTCAATTCTTCCGAGGCTATCGCCTTCAACTTCAGAGGCTATCGTCTTCAAAGTTCACATCATCCAAGGGATAAAGCGATCGTCATCTAGATCGGATTCCTACAGTTGTACTTTTCCAGAATTCTATTGTAATCTTTTACAAAGTTTATTGAAATAAAGATCAACTTTTGTTTTTGCAAACAGACGGCTCGATTTGAGTCGTTGCACTTGTCGTTTGAATCGGCGTTCCGCTAGGGCAGAGCGGATCATTACATAATACATCATTCAGAACAAGTCTCGTCCTCGAGACTTCCTGAGTGCAGGTCATCCTACCATTCCTTAACCCATGTCGTGTACGTGTCTTAGACAATTCCCTATGGAATGGCTTTATCGTTCGATGGCATCGAACTATACTCGGTTCTTTTCTAAGTTTCGTGTCGCATACGTTCGGTCAATTTTATTGGATGGCTTTTTATTCATTTTAGACTTGATGGTACTTACTCAATTGTTGTGTTTTTTTGACTCGATTGCTATTTTGACGTGTCATGGAACTGGAATAGTTGCACGAGGCACGTTGTAATTCATCAAATATGAGGGTCGTAGGCTGAGGCAGACTCACTTTCGTTTATTTCGGTCATCGAGATGACCCGATTCGCTTCTCAAGCGTTCTTGTCTACGAAATCAGTATAATTTCTTCTTAGCGGGGTCGACCAAGTCTATGTGATTTTTGTCCCATTTAAGACCAAGTATTGCACTATCCTCGAGTATATCTTCCTATCAATGGTTCAATTCGTTATACAAATTTTTACTAGCACAATATCGATTCCATATCATTCCCTTCATTTGGAGTCAATCCCGTCGTCGTTCACGCACATTCTGCCTATACTTTTCTTCGATTTTGAGCCACGCTCGCACGACTATCACTCTTTTCCTTTAACACGATTTCACGTTTATGACACTCTTCCATTCCCCAAGTCGTGCTCGAACTCAACGTATCACTTGGCTAGATCGTGCACGCATTTTAGGCGTCCCCAAAATACATGTATTTTTCTAAGCCGCCTGATATAGAATTCGTTATTCTCACTCGAGTCGCATCGTGCACATACTTAGGTGTCCCTGAAATATATGTATGTCAGCCGAATCTCGTGAGCAGGGTTTTCTATTTTCGAATCATCCAATCCAGATCAATCCTTCATTTGCTAACACATGAAACGGGGGCGTCTCGCCTAACCGCTAGGCCATTTCTCAAGGCTAAGTCAATGTCAGGATTGGAATCATAGTTCCCCAACAATAATGCCAATATTGACCCCAATCCTAGGGTCAAACCAAAGTCGGTAGTGCGAGATTTTCCTACCCAAGCTCGCGTCACTCAGATTTCTAAACATCGAGAACGATCACCTAGTTCGTATCAAGGCGTTCGTTGTACAACGCAACGAATTTGAATATATTCAGACCACCAATTCTAACCAATTCATGTATTCGATCACGAGGTCATCTCGCTCGACAATACGTTGTGCCCCAATCTCATGCGAGTCCGATTATCCATGGCGGTTCATGAATCACCATACAACGCTCCCGCAGAATAATTATTCTCATCGGGGCGTAACTCTTGTTTGAGTTTAGACTAACTCATTCTCGATACGCGGATTGGACCTACTCAATCCTTAAGTTCAATTTTTCTTTGAGCACACCAATTCATTCTCAAATCACCTTCGCGTTAAACCACAAGTCGAAGCATACGAATTGACATGCCATGCAAGTGCTGATTACTTCCGCTGTATGAATCACCATACCAGCGCTCACACGGATTGATAGCCCTAATCGACGTGACGCATGTACGAGGCTGGGGTTGCGCTCACATAAGACAAGAACGTCAACGTTGTGGTTGTCAACGAAGCAAATCCAAACATTTTATTTCCTCCAAGCCAAGATCTCTATTCGATAGTCTGACCGTCATTCATTCAACCAGAAGATCCTCGAACAAAGTTCATCTTTTTCTCGACACATTTCAACATCCCAAGTATAGCATCCAACGGAACAATGACATTTGTATGATCGTCATTCACCGAGTCAGAGTACCCTGAGTTATTGCATATCGATCTTTGATACGCCTCAATACCATCGACGATATGCGTAACCTGACGATCTTCATTTGCAACCGATTTCGAGTCGTGCGTTGATGCTATTGTCCAAGTTGGATATTCCACAATTTCTTCGATATTCAAGATCAAGTTCGATCGCTATCCCTCAAGCTAGTTTCAAGATCATTGTTCAAACTCAAGTCGCAATTCATTTGAATCAATCCGAAATCGTATGCGCGATCCTCTAAGTTTTCTCGATCAAGACCATTCATTTTCATTCATCATTTCGAATCGTTTTCTAACTTGCGTTGTCCATTGACAAGTTGTCCGAACGACATCTCGTTCAGGACATTCGAAGTCATGACCAACTAAGCGTGGCGCGTTCTAAGGCTTTGCGCGATCGCATCGCCTCGCCAACGTACTTGTTGTTTTTCGTAATCCTCCATTTTCGCTCGAATGATTTCCAAGAACATCCATACACCACTCAAATTCGAGACACTCGTCTAGTCGTCGACACTCATTCTTATTCTTCTCCGAGCCTATCACATATACCACTCATATTCAAGCCATACGATCTAGTCCTCAATCACGTTCGCGCCATGTGCTAAGACATCCTTCAGATTCGTTCGACGAATCTCTAGCGTAATCGCTCATGTCGCCTCGACGTACTAAGTCGTTCGCACTAATCCTCAAAATCCAAGCCAATACTTCGTGTGCGCCAAAGCTTTAACTCGATAGCATTCCTATCGATAGACACTCAAAGTGTATCTCCGTTCTCGATCGAACGATACTTAATATTGCTCGCGATTCGTTTGCACCAAGGGTCATGATGCACGACACGTAGCACAACTTAGCCAAAAGGTCGTGTGCATAGCTATCCCGTGCAGACTATATTCGAGTTTGCATGCTTACTTATTCTCGCTCGAGCGATAATCGATCTCGCTCGCAACTCGTTTGCACCAAAGGGTCTGGGTGCGCGATACTCCGCACAACTTAGCCAAAAGGCTACGTACATAATCATCCTGTCTAAACTATACTCCGGTCTCGTGTACTTCGTTTGCTATTGTCAGCGTAAGGTTATCCAAGCATGTCTCGCATTTGCTAACTCTTAGCATTTTAGTTTTCATCCGACTCAAGTCCGTCGTGGTGGCACAAAGGCCTTCGCCTATCGATCCCGTCCAACCGAGTACTTGTACGAGCTTTTGAAAATATTAGACTTATTGTATGGAACATCCCAAGGCACAACGAGAGAGAGCGTACACTTCTTTTGTTTCAACGAGCTTTCAAAACTGAGAGAATTGAAATGAAGTCCAAGGACGTAAAGCCGTGCTCTGATACCAATCTGTCACGCCCCGCTCCCGTAGGAGCGATCATCCTTGCTAAGGCGTGATGCCGCACGGGCCTAGGTTGCGCCCGTGCAAGGCTAATCCCAGAAACGGCCGATTTGATGCTAGGCCACCGAGTCGCACAGAGTGTCCCCATTTGCAGCGGAAAGTAAACGAACATAAGTTGAAGCAAATTCAAATCTCTTTATTGATATTCAAGAAGTTTACAAGCGGC
Organism: Iris pallida; assembly: GCA_029216955.1. Classification (NCBI taxonomy): domain Eukaryota; kingdom Viridiplantae; phylum Streptophyta; class Magnoliopsida; order Asparagales; family Iridaceae; genus Iris; species Iris pallida. The sequence goes on along the minus strand of JANAVB010039189.1, from coordinate 25,015 downwards.
GCTAGGCCGAGTTTACAAGTCTCTCAAGCACTCTCTCTCAGAAACATAAAAGGCGTGCCAAGTAGCTTACAAGATGGAATGATTCATGGCGATGTTCCGATATATTATGTCATGTATAGGGTGCTTCAGCTTCTTGCAACGTTTCTAAGGCCCCAGAATTGGCTTTGCGCCTTAGCACGTTCGATGGAAGCTCCGTACCCGTCGGCGTCTCCTGCTTCCTGCAAGCAGACTGTGGGGTTATCAGTACATTGTTATGCACTGGTGGGGAGGCTAGCTCGCCCATAATGCTATCATTACCGAATACGTTCCATTTACTTTTGTGCATCTCTATCATTCATTGTCTTTCTAATCTTGTCTTAGGAACAGTTTTATGGCATATGTCATAACCTATCCCGTGTTGCCAATTTCAAGTGTCGCATGGAAATACATGCACGACTTACCCATACTTACCGTCCGGCCTTTACTGTTCAAGTAAACCAAGTTAGACAACAGTTCATATGTAATAACTTATCGTAATTCATGTACGCATTCAATGCCAAGTGCGTGTCCCTGCCTCGGGTTCTAGCGCATCGTGGGCGTGTTCTTTAACTCATTTGTACAAGTATTCTTCATCATTTGGTGTGTTACATTCAAGCCTATTCAGGCGGTGCTTTGTTCATTTAACTTAGACTACTTTGATTTTAATACAAAGACTTGCACGTGGATTGCCACCAGCAAAGCCCACCTAATCTATATGCACCGGTCGCTGGCATGACAAGCCATTTGGACATTATCGCCTGTGGTATTTCTCAACTTAGCGTAGGGTGATGGTTGGTACACCCCGTTAAATCTCTTGAATATACCCTGCACTTACGTCTCTTGGTGCCCAAGCCCGCACCCAAGCAGCCCGTAAGACCCGTTTTGATTTCGCCTAGGCCGGCCACGGTTTACCCCCCCTCCATCGCCCGTGCTGCAGAATCCTTCCACTTTACGGCCACGGTATACCCCTCCATCGCCCGTGCTGTTTGCCCACAACCATTTCGTATTATCTTGTCATTTTACTTAACGGCTATCTCCGCCGTAGGCTAACCCTTAGCCATAATGCATTATCGACCAGGTTGGCGTCCGTGCAGCGCAGGTAGCGAGCCCCGTTGCACGTGCCCGTCACACCTATCGCTAACCATTCTTTCCTTTCTTAACTTTCATGTATTCTTTCTTTTCTTTCTTTCACTTGTTCATTCGTTCATTGATTCATTCATTCTTTCATTCGTTGATTCATTTATTTACACATTACGCAACTCCCAGTACGGGAGTCGCCTTGGTGACCCATCGGTCCCATAGCCTTTCCATGTTGCTATACTCTACTCGGAATGACTATATTGATAGTCTTCCCATTTGATTATTGTAACCCATTCATTTGATTCATTGTTGAACGCGCAGGGGACTTGAACGTAAGCTTGTGCCGTAGCACGAGCGTGGCGGTGCGAGAGTTTTCACATTTTTCATATTCTTTTCCATATTCTATACAAGCATACAAGATGGGATTATTCCCTTAGCTAGGTGCTTTGAGTCATTTATTAGCATGCAAGGTGTTATCAGCTAGCGATTCTCGTGATAGTGTCTGTATTGTTATGTGTCTAGGCTAAGCAAAGACAGGTTCATCGGAGCCACTCACCTTAGCGATGTTCGCATCGGCCGAGCGATACTCCGAGCGCACCTTTGAAAGTCCAAGTCTAGATTCATCCTGATGGGCCAATGTAAGCCTTGCATCGATTCTTCATTAGGTCGATGCTAACTCTTCGGGTTGACGACTCGATTTGAGTCGTTGCACTTGCCGTTTGAATCGGCGTTCCGCTAGGGCGGAGCGGGTCGTTACATAATACACCACTCAGAACAAGTCTCATCCTCGAGACTTCCTGAGTGCAGGTCATCCTACCATTCCTTAACCCATGTCGTGTACGTGTCTTAGACAATTCCCTATGGAATGGCTTTATCGTTCGATGGCATCGAACTATACTCGGTTCCTTTCTAAGTTTCGTGTCGCATACGTTCGGTCAATTTTATTGGATGACTTTTCATTCATTTTAGACTTGATGGTACTTATTCAATTGTTGTGTTTCTTCGACTCGGTTGCTATTTCGACGTGTCTTGGAACTGGAATAGTTGTACGAGGCACGTTGTAATTCGTCAAATACGAGGGTCGTAGGCTGAGGCAGACTCACTTTCGTTTATCTCGGTCATCGAGATGACCCGATTCGCTTCTCAAGCGTTTTTGTCTACGAAATCAGTATGATTTCTTCTTAGCGGGGTCGACCAAGTCTATGTGATTTTCGTCCGATTCAAGACCAAGTATTGCACTATCCTCGAGTATATCTTCCTATCAATGGTTCAATTCGTTATACAAATTTTTTACTAGCACAATATCGATTCCATATCATTCCCTTCGTTTGGGGTCAATCCCATCGTCGTTTACGCACGCTCTGCCTACACTTTTCTTCGATTTCGAGCCACGCTCGTACGACTATCACTCTTTTCCTTTAACACGATTTCACGTTCATGACACTCTTCCATTCCCCAAGTCGTGCTCGAACTCAACGTATCACTTGGCTGGATCGTGCATGCATTTTAGGCGTCACCAAAATACATGTATTTTTCTAAGCCGCATGATATAGAATTCGTTATTCTCACTCGAGTCGTATTGTGCACATACTTAGGCGTCCCTGAAATATATGCATGTCAGCCGAATCTTGTGAGCAGGGTTTTCTATTTTCGAATCATCCAATCCATCCAGATCAATCCTTCGTTTGCTAACACATGAAACGGGGGCGTCTCGCCTAACCGCTAGGCCATTTCTCAAGGCTAAGTCAATGTCAGGATTGGAATCATAGTTCCCCAACAATAATGCCAACACTGACCCCAATCCTAGGGTCAAACCAAAGTCGGTAGTGCAGGATTTTCCTACCCAAGCTTGCGTCACTCAGATTTTTAAACATCGAGCACGATCACCTAGTTAATATCAAGGCGTTCGTTGCGCAGGGCAACGAATTTGAATCTATTCAGACCACCAATTCTAACCAATTCATGTATTCGATCACGAGGTCATCTCGCTCGACAATACGTTGCACTCCAATCTCACGCCAGTCCGATTATCTACGGCGGTTCATGAATCACCATGCAATGCTCCTGCAGAATAATCATTCTCATCGGGGCGTAACTCTTGTTTGAGTTTAGACTAACTCATTCTCGATACGCGGATTGGATCTACTCAATCCTCAAGTTTAATTTTTCTTCAAGCACACCAATTCATTCTCAAATCACCTTCACGTCAAACCATAAGTCGAAGCATACGAATTGCCACGCCATGCAAGTGCTGATTACTCCCGCTGTATGAATCACCATACCATCGCTCATACGGAGTGATAGCCCTAATCGGCGTGACGCATGTGCGAGGCTGGGGTTGCGCTCGCATAAGGCAAGAACGTCAACGTTGTGGTTGTCAACGAAGCAAATCCAAATATTCTATTTCCTCCAAGCCAAGATCACTATTCGATAGTCCGACCGTCATTCATTCAACCAGAAGATCCTCGAACCAAGTTTATCTTTTTCTCGACACATTTCAACATCCCAAGTATAGCATCCAACGGAACAATGACATTTGCACGATCGTCATTCGCCGAGTCAGAGTACCCCCGAGTTATCGCATATCGATCTTTGATACGCCTCAATACCATCGACGATATGCGTAACCTGACGATCTTCCTTTGTAATAGATTTTGAGTTGTGCGTTGATACTATTGTCCGAGTTGGATATTCCACAATTTTCTCGATATTCAAGATCAAGTTCGATCGCTATCCCTCAAGCTAGTTTCAAGATCATTGTTCAAACTCAAGTCGTAATTCATTTGAATCAATCCGAAATCGCACGCGCGATCCTCTAAGTTTCCTCGATCAAGACCATTCATTTTCATTCATCATTTCGAATCGTTTTCTAACTTGCGTTGTCCATTGACAAGTTGTCCGAACGACTTCTCGTTCGGGACATTCGAAGTCACGATCAACTAAGCATGATACGTTCTAAGGCTTTGCACGATCGTATCGCCTCGCCAACGTACTTGTTGTTTTTCATAATCCTTAATTTTCCTCGAATGATTTCCAAGAACATCCATACACCACTCGGATTCGAGCCACTCGTCTAGTTGTCGACACTCATTCTTATTCTTCTTCGAGATTATCACATACACCACTCGGATTCAAGCCATACGATCTAGTCCTCAATCACGTTCGTGCCATACGCTAAGACATCCTTCAGATTCGTTCGACGAATCTCTAGCGTAATCGCTCACATCGCCTCGACGTACTAAGTCGTTCGCACTAATCCTCAAAATCCAACCCAATCCTTCGTGTGCGCCTAAGCGTTAACTCGATAGCGTTCCTATCGATAGACACTCAAAGTGTATCTCCGTTCTCGATCGAGCGATACTTAATATTGCTCGCGATTCGTTTGCACCAAGGGTCATGATGCGCGACACGCAGCACAACTTAGCCAAAAGGCCGTGTGCATAGCTATCACGTGCGGACTATATTCGAGCTTTCATGCTCACTTATTCTCGCTCGAGCGATAATCGATCTCGCTCGCAACTCGTTAGCACCAAAGGGTCTGGGTGCGCGATACTCCGCACAACTTAGCCAAAAGGCTGCGTGCATAATCATCATGTCCAAACTATACTCCGGTCTCGTGTACTTCGTTTGCTATTGTCAGCGTAAGGTTATCCAAGCACGTCTCGCATTTGCTAACTCTTAGCATTTTAGTTTTCATCCGACTCAAGTCCGTCGTGGTGCCACAAAGGTCTTCGCCTATCGATCCCGTCCAACCGAGTACTTGTACGAGCTTTTGAAAATATTAGACTTATTGTATGGAACATCCCAAGGCACAACGAGAGAGAGCGTACACTTCTTTTGTTTCAACGAGCTTTCAAAACTGAGAGAATCAAAATAAAGTCCAAGGACGTAAAGCCGTGCTCTGATACCAATCTGTCACGCCCTGCTCCCGTAGGAGCGATCGTCCTCGCTAAGGCGTGATGCCGCACGGGCCTAGGTTGCGCCCGTGCAAGGCTAATCCCAGAAACGGCCGATTTGATGCTAGGCCACAGAGTCGCACAGAGTGTCCCCATTTGCAGCGAAAAGTAAACGAACATAAGTTGAAGCAAATTCAAATCTCTTTATTGATATTCAAAAAGTTTACAAGCGGCGCTAGGCCGAGTTTACAAGTCTCACAAGCACTCTCTCTCAGAAACATAAAAGGCGTGCCAAGTGGCTTACAAGATGGAATAATTCATGGCGATGTTCCGATACATTATGTCCTGTATAGGGTGCTTCAGCTTCTTGCAACGTTTCTAAGGCCCCAGAATTGGCTATGTGCCTTAGCACGTTCGATGGAAGCTCCGTACCCGCCGGCGTCTCCTGCTTCCTGCAAGCAAACTGTGGGGTTATCAGTATATTGTTATGCACTGGTGGGGAGGCTAGCTCGCCCACAATGCTATCATTACCGAACACGTTCCATTTACTTTTGTGCATCTCTATCATTCATTGTCTTTCTAATCTTGCCTTAGGATCAGTTTCATGGCATATGTCATAACCTATCCCGTGTTGCCAATTTCAAGTGTCGCATGGAAATACATGCACGACTTACCCATACCGTCCGGCCTTCCCTGTTCAAGTAAACCAAGTTAGACAACAGTTCATATGTAATAACTTGTCATGATTCATGTACGCATTCAATGCCAAGTGCGTGTCCCTGCCTCGGGTTCTAGCGCGTCATGGGCGTGTTCTTTAACTCATTTGTACAAGTATTCTTGATCATTTGGTGTGTTACATTCAAGCCTATTCAGGATGTGCTTTGTTCATTTAACTTAGACTACTTTGATTTCAATGCAAAGACTTGCACATGGATTACCACCAGCAAAGCCCACCTAATCTATATGCACCGGTCGCTGGCATGACAAGCCATTTGGACATTATCTCCTATGGTATTTCTCAACTTAGCGTAGGGTGATGGCTGGTACACCCCGTTAAGTCTCTTGAATATACCCTGCACTTACGTCTCTTGGTGCCCAAGCCTGTATCCAAGCAGCCCGTAAGCCCCGTTTTGATTTCGCCTAGGCCGGCCACGGTTTACACCCCCATCGCCTGTGCCGCAGAATCCTTCCACTTTACGGCCATGGTATACCCCCCTCATCGCTCGTACCGTTTGTCCACGACCATTTCGTATTATCTTGTCATTTTACTTAACGGCTATCTCCGCCGTAGGCTAACCCTTAGCCATAATACATTATCGACCAGGTTGGCGTCCGTACAGCGCGGGTAGCGAGCCCCGTTGCACGTACCCGTCACACCTGTCGCTAACCATTTTTTCTTTCTTAACTTTCATGTATTCTTTATTTTCTTTCTTTCACTTGTTCATTCGTTCATTGATTCATTCATTCTTTCATTCGTTGATTCATTCATTTACACATTACGCAACTCCCAGTACGGGAGTCGCCTTGGCGATCCATCGGTCCCATAGCCTTTCCATGTTGCTATACTCTACTCGAAATGACTATATTGATAGTCTTCCCATTTGATTGTTGTAACCCATTCATTTGATTCATTGTTGAACGCGTAGGGGACTTGAACGTAAGCTTGTGCCGTAGCACGAGCGTAGAATGCGGTGCGAGAGTTTTCACATTTTCCATGTTCTTTTCCATATTCTATACAAGCATACAAGATGGGATTATTCCCTTAGCTAGGTGCGTTGAGTCATTTATTAGCATGCAAGTTGTTATCGCTTAGCGATTCTCGTGATAGTGTCTGTATTATTATGTGTCTAGGCTAAGCAAAGACTGGTTCATCGAGACACCCACCTTAGCGATGTTCGCATCGGCCGAGCGATACTCCGAGCGCACCTTTGAAAGTCCAAGTCTGGATTCATCCTGACGGGCCAATGTAAGCCTTGCATCGATTCTTCATTAGGTCGATGCCAATTCTTCGGGTCGACGGCTCGATTTGAGTCGTTGTACTTGCCGTTTGAATCGGCGTTCCGCTAGGGCGGAGCAGGTTATTACACAACGCAACTTAACTCATGGGGCAAACCAAGACTATGCTAAGCCTTGGACGACAGGACCGTGCATTCTTTATGAAGCATTTATGCGGGCGACGCCTATGACTTAGGCTATGTTCATAACTTCGCCGACTCAACCAACTTTTCTTCTCCCAAGACACGGGACGAAGGATCGAGTGTCATTTTCAAAGCACGCCGTGCACCAACTCTAAGCCGACCGTTGGACCTTTCCATATTCTAACTCAATTCGACCCGTCGGGATTATTCCCTTTAGCTATGTGGATTCGTCTCTTTTATTATCAAGCCTACTTGTGCAAGTTGAAAACATGCGAATTATTATGTGAAGGCTAAGATGAGACAAGTTCACCGAAACTATCCCACCTGAGCGAGTGGTCGCCTCGACCGAGCGATGTCTCTGAGTAGCCGTTGCAAGGCTAAGTCCGAACGCCGTCGGTGTTTCGATTCCTTCGATTGACTGAGTGGGACGGGACACTACATTATGTTTATTCCTCTAAAGATAAATAAGATGTTCCACTATTTAGGGACTGTTTGGATAGAGGGACTTGATTGAAAGTAGCATGAAATGGACATTTTCTTTGCAAGTGGACGTTGAAAATGGGACTTTTTGTGTTTGGTTACACTCTGCAACTGCATTGCAAGTATCACATCGCTGACAGAAAACAGTGTCATATCCCCCTCCCTCTATCAATTCTCAACTACACTGTTGAAGAGGAGTAACTCAGGTCAGAGTGCTCTTTTTGTGCACACTTGCAAGTCTTCTCCCAACTTTGCAACTCTTTCTCTTGTTGGAAGTCTCAAGTCACCTTCCCCTCCTCCCGCCATCGAGGTGAGCATGTTCTTTTCTATTTACAGCAGTGATTTTTGACAGAACGACACTCATTTGTGGTTTTGTGATAAATTTTAGGGTAATATTTTGTATTTATTGTGAATTGCTTGAATTTTCTTCATCATTAGGTCTATATTAACTAGATCTTCTAGAAAGGAACTAGATCTATTAGAAAATTGGCATAAAACTTGTAGATCTATTAGAAATAAAGTAAATATATTAGATCGACCGATTTCATGCTTTACAAATTTGTAGAACTTTAGATCTACAAATTTATTTGTGATAAATTTTCATATGTAATTTTTGGACTTTTCTTTTTTACCTTCTACCCCGAATTTCCAAAAAAAAAAAAAAAAACTGCATGTTGATTTTGAGCAATAATTTTTATTATTACTACCCGAAATACACTAGATCTACCTGAAATTTTCAGTTTGTGTGTGTAATTAGTGTCTATGATAATGTTGTTCTTGCATGTGTTTTTTAAAAAAATATTATAATGTTCAGATTGCATGCGTTCTTGCTACCCTAATTTGCTTTTGTTTCATACGATCCTTCCTTTTGTGTTTTGTAGATGGATTTGTCGAATCCTAATAATCATTTACTTAATGCCACAAACGCTAATATAATTACTCTCATAAGTATAATTATGACTCTAATTGAATATGAGGACAATAAACGACAAGACAGTGCAAGGGAACCCTCCTTAATTAGAGAACAATGGAGGTAAGCACATATGTATCAAAATTTTGACGGCAGTGGCTGCTAATTATGTTAATTATCTTTGGATGAGTAGTGTTTCTTTCTACGGTCTAGCACATATTCTTCGTACTAATGGATCCCTCCGTGATACGCGATATATTTGTGTAGAGGAACAACTAGCACTATTCCTTTACGTGTTGGGACATAAGTCCAAAAATAGAGTATGCAGGAATGAATTTATTCATTCCGAAGAAAGAATTTATAGGTATTTTAATGAAGTCCTTCGTACAATATGTATCATTCAAGAACAATTTGTGAAGCTACCCGGATCAGAAACTCCAATAGAGATAAGGAATTCAACGGAATGGTTTCCATATTTTGAGGTAATTTTAGACTATTATGAGTAAGGTGTTACCTTTGAGTCTAAAACATAAAGAGAAATTTTGAGTCGCACCCCACTTGTTTTATCCAAATTCAAGGTGCACCCCACTGTTTTACCATAATGCAAGACACCCTCCACTTTTGACGGAAAACGTCCAAAACTGACTGTCAAAGGGTTTGACCAATATTTTTTGACGAAAATACCCTCGTCTCTCTCAAACTCACTGCTGCTGTTGCTGGGTGGGGGAGGGGGGCTGCGGTCTGGGAGGGAGGGGTGGGGCGAGGTCGAGGAGGAGGGGGGACGAGGTCGGGGAGGGGAGGGCGGCTGCTGCAGCCGCGTTCATCACCACCACCACCACCACCATCACCACCATCACCACCTTCACTATCACCACTACCACTACCACCACCATCACCATCACCACCGCCCCCCTACCCCCCACCGCCGCAGCCGCCCTCCCCTCCCCGACCGCGCCCCCCTCCTCGACCTCGCCCCCCATCCCCGACGGCAGTCGCCCTCCCCTCCCCGACCTCGCCCCCCCCTCCTCGACCTCGCCCCCCCCCCCCCCCCCGACCTCGCCGCCCCCCTACCCCCCACCGCCGCAGCCGCCCTCCCCTCCCTGACCTCGCCCCCCCTTCCCCCCCCCCTCTTCGACCTTGCCCCCCCTCCCCGACCGCAGCCGCCCTCCCCTCCCCGACCTCGCCCCCCCCCTCCTCGACCTCGTCCCCCCCTCCCCCGACCTCGCCGCCACACCCTACCCCCCACCGTCGCCGCCTCCATCCCCTCCCCGACCTCGCCCCCCCTCCTCGACCGCAGTCGCCCCCCCTCCCCCCCCCCCCCCACAGCAGCAGCAACAACAACAATGAGTTTGGGTTTGAGAGAGACGAGGGCATTTTCGTCAAAAAATATTGGTCAAACCCTTTGACCGTCAGTTTTGGACGTTTTCCGTCAAAAGTGGGGGGTGTCTTGCATTATGGTAAAACAGTGGGGTGTACCTTGAATTTGGATAAAACAAGTGGGGTGCGACTCAAAATTTCTAAAACATAAACTCGTTTCGACATCACAAATGCATATCAGTCTGTTGTTGTCCCTCGATGAGAAGCTAAAGTTGATGGCCTCCCCTACCAATTTGATAATTGATGGAGGTAGCCAACTTTTAGCTAAATTTTAGACCATGATGAAGAAGGTGTTACCTTTGAGTCTAAAACATAGACCTGTCCCGACATCACAAATGAGTATCAGTCCGTTGGTTCACCCTCGATTAGAAGCTAAAATTGATGGCCTCCCCTACCAATTTGGTGATGGATGGAGGTATCAACTTTTAGCTAAATTTTAGACTATGATGAGGAATGTGTTACCTTTGAATCTAAAACTAAAGACCCTCTGAAACAATTTGCTATAAGACAAGCTTTTGGTATAGTATGCTCAGGCATATTTATTCTTCAAGTCTTTGGTTGAGTCACATATTTGTTTTTCCCATTGCCTTAGAGATTTGTTATTCCCTTTGCTTTGGAAGATTTGTCATTACCCAAAGGGCTTGGAGGTTGTCAGTGAATTCTTGCCCTTTGCTGCTGTATTGGAAAGTCATGCTAGAAAAATCTGCTGGAGGTAAGTCATCAATGAAGTCTGGGGAGTTATTCCCTTCAATTTCTATCTGTTTATCAGTGAGAACGTTGAAAAACTCTAAAAGAAGCTCTTTTAGCTATTGTTTCGGCTACTATTTCTGCAGCCATTGCTTGGAAGGACTTGTCTTTGAGTGTGTCTGCAAAGCTCTTCTATTAGCTATTGCTTGGGCTATATGATGTTTCTGGATATTAGGTAATATTTTTCTGGAAGTATCTGTCATTCAAAATTTCTTCGAAATTCCTGTCATTCAAAAATTTGTCATTCAAGCATGCTCTTTTAGTTGCTTCGCCTATATGATGTTTCTGGATACTAGCAGCATATTTGAAGTACTTGGAAGCTCTTTTATTAGCCATTGCTTCGGCTATTATGACGCTTCAAATTTACTTCGGCTACTACTTCTGGAAGCTCTTTTTATTAGCCATTGCTTCGGCTGTTACTTCTGCAGCCATTGCTTGGAAGTACCTGTGATGTTTCTGGATACTAGTATGCTCTTTTAGTCATTGCTTGGGCTATATATGATGTTTTTGTATACTAGCAGCATATTTGAACTATTTTTGATGTAATAGTTTTTCCCAATATATATATATATATATATATATATATATATATATATATATATATATATATATATATATTGAATTGGAAGAAGTGTGCAAAATTTGGAAAATTTTGAAGCAACTTTCATTACTTGCAGTTATAAATACAATGTTTATGTTTGATGAGTGGTAAGCATACCAAATTTTGATTTGTGAGTATATCACTTGTAGGTGAACATCCAAAAAAAAAAAATTTTGCATGAACATCCAAACATTGAAAGTCTACATATTTAATTCTCACATACACTTTCAATATTGTCACCCAAAAAATATTTTAAAACTTTTCACTTGCAGGGGACAAAAACCTATCAATCCAAACATATCTTGAAAAGTGAAATGCATTGAAAGTGCATTGCATTACAACATATTGAAGAAAGTGTCACTTTCACACTTTCCGAAAGTTACCCCTATCCAAAGAGCCCTGGTAGCTTGCAAGAGATGATGAACCCCTGTCAGTCTTGATAAAAAAGAGTATTATTCTGGAGTCATTTTCCTGTCATACAAATCTGGCCCATGAAGTGGATCTGTAGGGAAAGTACACAAGTATTCGCAATCTAAAGCATATGTATTTGGACATCAAAAGCTAAAACTCAATCGTCCCACCAGCAAGAACTTAAAGAGGGATACACATTATGGATCTGAATTAATTGCAACATCAAATTATTTATCGATCAAAAACACAGATGCGATGCAGTCTGATGGTCTGCATAAACTTGCTAAGTCAAGATATCACTGTCCAGTTCTCTGTGGGGTACATTTTGTGAGCGAGTGCCCTTCATCCAACTGGTACTGTCTGATGTATACAAGTTACGGATAACAGGGAAAGGAGGGAAAAGAATTGGTAGCATACATATAATGAATCAAAATTTTGCACCGCTATCATAATTATGGGATAGCGAGCGCATAGTTAAATCAACTGCAAGACTTGAAAGAACATTAATAGATCTAAGCTCTCGTAGGGAAAGAGTAGAGAGCTGTAAGAGATATATGTAGGAAACCAGGAGAGCTCGTTTATGCGCCAGAGTGCGATACAGGAGATGTTACAAAGTGACCATCCTGGAATATGTGGATATACTGCTGCGGCAGCGCATGCTCCCCCTACAATCACAAAAAAAGGCCACTGTAAGTTCGTAGCAACTTGAAAACTACTACCCAAATAAATGTTCTATGCGACTTTCCTGACTGATTCTCGATAATTGATTGGCTCTGAGCCCATCAAACCATACAGTAAGAATTGAAAAAAAGAAAAAGAAAAACTACATTAATAAAAGAGAGACCCAGCTTTGGGTAACGCAGTTCTTTTGGTACAATAGTTAGTATGCAAAGTAAATGGTAGTTCTGTGACCACTATTCTAGAACCCAGCTTGACATTGAGATTGACTTATTTCAAGCCAAAAATTTATAGCAAAACTTAATCAAGATGGAACTACCATGAGAGACTCCAAAGCATAGTATCAAATCACAAAAAGCTCCGGTTTAGACTTTTAGGCAGGTTGGCATCTGAACAGACCACGACCCGGCCCATAGCCTACTAGCCAAAACCAAACTTGAAGCCAAACAGAATGTGTCCGTGGTAGATTAGATGATATTAAAATATGCAGTTTGAATACTCTGGTAATGCATCAAATAAAATATCAAGAGTATATCATATTTAGATTTCCAGAAGAAGGGTACAACCAACAAAAGAAAAGCCTTTATCCCGAAAAAGGAAATGTAGGCCAGCTATTGGAATCCTTCTTTCCCTTCAAATCTACTTTGTTAAGGGTCATTCATCTCCAACATTAGCAAATACCATATCCTTTTACATCCTAAATCCAAGTTCATTTAGGTCAACTCTTAGTTTTAGCATCTCCTTTAACTATATCATGTCACTGCTGCTAAGCGGCCATTGGTCTCCGTTACACAACCACCTAAGATCATATTCTCTCTTCTTATCCTCAATTGGCATCACCTCCAACTTCCAAATGGAGAGACCTGTTTCTTATACTTTAGGTCCAGGAGATAATTTTTGTGCTTATCTATTGATTTTTCTAGATCAGGACTTAGTTTTTGTCATTTATACGGGATGGTCATGCTAGGGAAGGGTAACAAAACAAAAATCAGAGTCTGAATTCATATATGCCGAGCCCAATATTCGAAGTAGCTGGTCGCAATCTCCGCTTTATATGTTTGAAGCATACCTTTCCAATTTTGCTATCTAGCCATCATTTGAAGCATATATTATGCACATTGTATGTTTTCCCCGTTGTAGCCTAAGTTTTTCCACTGTAGCCTACTCTTTATAGCTGGAAGCATGCAGCTTGAAAGTCCATGCTATCCATTCTAACCTAAAACGAGAAGAAAAACAAAAAAAATGGAAATATACTGAATGGAATTAAAGAACTACTGTAGACTGGATAAATGTATGATGGTAAGGATGGCATTCTAGGGATCCAACTCGCGTTGATGACTTATTGTGACAGTCAAATCTCCACTATTTGTTCTTTCTTTGCGTAGATTCCAAAGGTAAATATCATGTTAATTCAGCCTCTTATATCATACATCATTCACCAATATACAAAATAATAAGACTCTTTCTGATTAAAAAGGCGACGAGGAAATGTCTCTTTATAAACTTGTCCTGAAGCGAGACCATTTAATTAAATGTTATAAGAAGCTTAGGTGAGATCCCCACTATTACCTTAAAGGATCCTACCATTTCAGGGACGGAGCAGAAGTTTGAGGTTATGGGGACAGCAACTGATAAGTGCAGCCATTAATGCGATGAGTGGAAAGATGACTGAAGTCAGATATTTTTCTCCTACTTCATCTCTCCCTCTTCCTTCCTCTTTACTGGCAGGGAAGAAGTTTTGAGGGTAATGGAGTGTGGAGTATGGCAGGTAGCAGACACGAATCTACGAAGAAGCGATCAAATTTATTTTCTTCTCTTCCTCTTTCCTTGTTCCTCTCTCTTGTTCTTTGAGGTTTTAACTTTGGAATTTCAGTTTGGGTTTTTGTGATTTAATTGGTCATTTTAATTCAATTTCTTCCTAATCTATATGTAGGATTTTAGTATACTGCCACCTGAATATTCTTGATGGCTAATCTTAGGATTCCTTACTCTAGGTGTAATCATCTGAAAGAAGGCTTTGGCCTAGTTTACCCACTGAAATATAAAACCTTAGCCCATAGAGAACCTATTTGCATCAAGGTTCACAATATCAGTATCCGAATCGGTTTCCGATCCTTCTTATTAGTATTGGTATAAGTGACTTCAACATTTTTCTAGGTGGGGCACTAATAGTGCATGTTGACCAGTCGAAGGGTCTACATAAAATAATAAATCATATTAAAGTATAATTCAATTTTATTTCATTAACTAATACAAGTGAAAGTTTTATGATAATATTCAAACTATTCATGTGTAGAACATATTTCTATTTATTGGTTTAACTTTCTAAATTATTTCACTTTGTTGGAACCAACTAATTTGGTGTTAATCCTTCTATCTTTGTTAATAGTTAGAAAGATTTGCATTTGCTATATTCTGTTTGTTTGTACTTAGCATGGGTTATGGTCTTTCCAACTTCCACCCTTCATTAATCTGTAAATTGCAACCCAACCTCTACTCTCATTAATAGCGGCAGGAATGCCTTACTCAAATTTAGGAGTGTAATATTATAGAGCATATGCCAAATTATTTGTCGCATATGCCAAATTATTTGTCAGTAATCTAGTAAGCACTATATTTAGTATACCATAAAGTTAGGAAGATGCATCTCTGAATCCAGGTGGGCCTCCTTGCCCCACCCTAGCTCTGTAGTGTCCCGCCCCCGTTGGGCGGCACACTATATAACAGGCTCGTGGCAAGTCAGACTCGGTCAGGAACACAGATGACTAGTCTGACTCAGTCATGAGTTTGGTACATGAAAACCTTTTTGGTATCAATAAAATCGATTTGGACGAATGCTATGAGAATCCTTCCAACTAATGGATCGACTTTTGTTGGAATAACTCCTAGATGCAGCGGACTGTATCTCGGCGAATGAGCTCTATATAAGTCCCTTCAAAGGGACCGGTCTACTATTGGTTTTCTTGAATGTTTTCTTGATGTTTTCGTTGCTTGATGTTGATGAATGTGTTTTCACGTCGATTTCTACATTCATTCTTGAGAAATTCGAGAGGAATGATTAAAGAAGGGATTCTAATGCGATGTTGGTGCCATTGCAGGAGCTCGTGTAATTGACGTTTGATCGTTGTGAAGCGGTCTCCTACTCTCGGCGCATTTTCCACTTGGTGGGTGATTCGGCCCCTTCTTTTCTACCCCTTCACGTCAACAAATAATTCTTTTCAAATGTTCAAATCAACGATGTCCGGTTAAATGCCTGTTGTACCACTAAGATATAGAACAAGGAATAACTGTAGCTATCTAGTATAATTAGGCCTAAAACTTAACACGATAGGCTTCACACGCAAGGCGAGTAGTTTTGGTTCGAAACCGTGAAACTGTTGAAAGAAATAGAAAGAATGAAATGTTAGTTGTGGCATTGCGTCTCGGGATGTCCGGCGCCTACGGGTAGCCAAATCGGGACATACGGTTTTGAGGAAAACAAATCTGTTGTGTGAGTTTATGAGTTTTACTACTTAAATTCTGTTTTGTGTCATGCATGTGTTTCATAGCTTACACTGTTCATTCACTCGCATGGTCATGGACAACTTGTGCACCGAAACAGACCGAAACCAAATCGACCTAGGAGAAAATTATGAAATCGTACTACTTCTGCACGAGGCATTGCGGGACCACAAGTTGGACTTGCAACCCGGGTTGATTGGGCGTGTCTCAATGTTACGTAATCGTCTTTCATGGTGTCGATATCATCAATGACCGCATATAAGCTAGATAGCATGCTCATCTATTGTCTTATGCAGGTGGTAAGTATTGTATCTGTTTTAATGCAGGGATGAGCATGGTCGTGGTAAGAAATGTTACAAAATGCTTATGTTTTATTACTTTAATTTACGTCTTCGATATGAATTGCAACTCATCTAGTTCTAAATAGTAAAACACCTTCAAATGTATGCAAATCCTTAATAAGCAGTATCGGTTTAGGCGAGTGGGTTGGTCTTGCTCACTAGTACATTCCCAAGTGTATTAATCCCCAACTTCTCAGGTGACGAGCATGCGGGAGGAGCACGACTCTAAGCTGAAGATGAAGAACGGGAGGCGGCTCAAAGCTCTCCTATTTTGAAGCCGATTCATCATCGAAGACTTTTGTTTTAGTGTATAAAAGGGCATGAATGTATGGAACGTCAAATATTATTTCATGGCGGCTTGTCGAACATTTACTTTTTGTTATTTCAGTTGCAATGGCATATGTAATGTAAAAACGACCTTGTACTTCGTTGCAAGTTTATCAATGAAAAGTTATTTTCTTCCTATACTGTGCCTTCAACTCTCTGTGATTTTTAAATTTTAACATGTTTCAAAAGAAATATCAAATGCACGTTCTTGCCTTGTCCAAGTGCAATCTAGACTTGTACGACATCATGTCCCAGTAAAATAATTAATTCGGCCATGACCGATGCGAGGACGAACGATTCAGCGAATCGGGATGTGAAAAGTGGTTTCAAAGCACGGTTCACATTTCTCGGGCATTCAAAAATATTCTTTTGGATGTTGTTAAGATTTCTCGATTTAATGCTTTTCAACATGGGCCACTTGAAATAATAGTTCCATATAGATAAGCATGTAGATATTTTGAGAATACTAACGAATTCGCTCTATTTTGTAGGGATGACCAGAAGGACGGGTGTCCCCGCTATAAATGCCACGGCAATTAGCTCAGACGGTACCGAGGAGGCCTACTAACGAGTCTACCATGGAGCGATCGATGAGCCTTATGGAAGTGTAACAAAGACAGGCCGAGGTACAGCAGCAGCAATTGCAGGTGCAGATTCAGGCTCAATTCAGTGCCCATCATAAGCAAATTGACGCACTGACTTGGATCGTAAGTGCCATGGCTACCAATGCCAACTCAACGATGATGGCAACTGAAGAAGAGGAGGAAATACAACCAACAAGATGAAGTCTTCCTCCCTATTTAAAGCAACTAAGTTTAAGAAAATGAACCCACCTGAGTTCAACGGCCGAACGGAGCCCAACAAGATCATAGGATGTCTAGCGAATATCGAAGGTCGAAGGCACGTTCAGTCTTCTCAACATCAAGGGATCCAGAGTGGCGTGTGTGGCCTTGCAGCTACAGTTGAGGGTACAACTGATGGGAGGCGAAGAAACAGGAGATCTAGGAAGCCGATCCCAACACAAAGATCTCGTAGAAGACGTTTAAGGAAGCCTTCGTGGAGCAATACATCCCCCGTGCCATCCGTCGATAGAAAAAGGAAAAGTTTATGTCCTCGAAACAAGGCAACATGTCGGTCGATGACTACAACGCAAAGTTTGCTGGAGCCTTCCTGCTGAACAAAGCAAGCCTGGTGCGAAAGCTTCCAGCAAGGCATGAACGACGAGCTTCGTAGGGACGTCATGAACCATAGATGCCAAACCTACAGAGAATCCTACGACGCTGCACTTGATAGCGAGCGAATCTTTGATCGCACGTCGCAACGGGTAGTGCCAGTTGTTCGTAACAACTTCAACAAGCGTCCCCTACGACGTGGGAGGGTCTGGAGTGCCAGCGCCAGAACATGTTCGAGAATCGGGGCCCCCATCCTAAAATGTTGTACAACAGGTGTGGCAAGATGGGACATCGAGCAATTAATTGCCCGGGGGGTGCTTCAAGTATGGCCAGTTAGGCCACAAGGCTATAGTTTGTCAGATGGGGAGGACGAATCAAAACCCTCTGAGGAACGTGTTGAATCAGAAACAGTGCCCTGTCGGCACGAGGCACAAATGCAGTACCAGTGAACCCGCAGAATAAATGCCAGGTGGCGCAAGGTAGAGTTTTTCCCTTGACTCGGGACGAAGACTTCGCGTCCGACACTGTTGTAACAGGTATATTATTCTATAAAAAAAACCTGCTCGAGTACTATTCGATTCGGGTGTTACGCGTAACTTTATATTTGCTGAATTTGTTGAAGATAGTAATTTAACTACTAAATCACTAGATATAAACCTTAGCGTTAGCACTCCACTGGGAGTAGACATGTCTGCGAATTTAATTTATAAAGAAGATTACATCTGCATTTGCAGAAGAAAGCTATCATTGGATGTCATCGTCTTAGACTTCAATCTTCCTGGGCATGGATTGGTTGGGTGCATGCCATGCGACCATCGAATGTGCAGAGAAGAGAGTTGTGTTCCGTCTACCCGACAAAACAGAGATCGACAATTTTGACAAGGCGAATGGGCACTTGGCATCTGTTCGAGAAACAAGGATATCGCAGACGCGGTGCAGACTGAAATTGTGGCAGATTTCCAGACTAATTGCCCGAGATGCTGTCGGATCGAGAGATAGAATTCAGCATCGACACCTTTCTAGATACTCGGCCGATATCGAAGGCACCCTACCGCATGGCGCCAGCAGAGCTGAAGGAACTAAACGTACAACTACAAGAGTTGCTAGGCTGCGAATATATTCACCCCTAGTGTCTCTCCATAGGGAGCTCAGTACTGTTTGTGAAGAAGAAGGATGGATTGATGCGGCTATGGATCGATTACCGAGAACTCAATAAAGCCACTGTGCGGTACAAGTACCTATTGTCGAGGATCGACGATTTGTTCGATCAACTCCAAGGAGCTGCAATATTTTTCAAGATTGATCTTCTTTAGGTTATTATCAGTTGAAGATCAAGCCCGAAGATGTGCCCAAGTCAGCCTTCCGTACTACGAGTTCCTAGTCATATCGTTCGGTTTAACGAATGCCCCAGCTGCCTTATGGATATGATGAACCGAGTCTTCCACCTTTCATTGACAAATTCGTGGTCGTATTAATCGAGGATATCCTCGTCTATTCAAAGAATCGGGAGGAGCACGCAGAGCACTTGAAGACGGTGCTGCAGACTCTGTGCGAACATCAGTTATATGCCAAGTTAAGTAAATGTGAATTCTGTATGAGTTGTAGTGCCCCACTCCAGTTGGGGCAAAGCAATATATAATAGGTTCGTGGCAAGTCAGACATGGTCGGGGACATAGATGGCTAGTCTGACTCAGCGATGAGTTTAGTATACAAAAACTATGGCATCGATAAAATTGATTTGGACGAATGATATTAGTATCGTTCCAACTAATAGATCGGCTACTGCTGGAATAAGTCCTATATGCAGTGGATTGTGTCTTGGCAAATTAACTCTAAAAAGAGCGACGCAACTGGTTTGTTGTTGTTTTGTTGGTTTTCTTGGCCTTCTGAATGGTTTGTTGCTTGGGTTTGATAAGTGTGCTTTCGCGTCGATTTCTGAATACGTCTTTGGGAATTTCGAAGGAGGGATTCTAATTCGATGCTCGTGCCATTGCAGGAGTTCGTCTAACTAATTCGTCTAACTAACGCTTGACCGTCGCGAAGCGATCTCCTACTCTCGGTGCAATCTCTTTAGGTGGGTAGTTCTTCGGCCCCTTCTTTTCTACTCCTTCACGCCAACAAATTCTTAAAGTTCAACGTTTAAATCAATGATGCTAACTGGATATATGCTTTGCCACTAAGATCAAGAACTTGGGATAATTATATCAATTTAGAGAAATTAACTCCGAAATTATAAGTTTCACACAAAAAAGAGAAATATAAAATTCTAGGAAAGAGATAGAATTCATTCATGTTCTGCAAAACATAATGAAGAAACATTGGTTGCAGTATATTATGCCTCGGAGAATTTGGTGCTTACGGGACGCTAAATCAGAACGTACGGCTTCGGGAAAAAGAACTCTTGTACGATTAGAAATGCTTATGTTGTTTAATACTGTCAGCGCTATGCAATTTACTTCATACATATTAAACTGTTCATACATTTGCATGGTCATGGATGACTTGTGCACAAGGTAAGCTTTCCTCGAAACGGTACCCGGAACGTTGGGACCGAATCGACCTAGGAGGAAATTATAGAATCGTGCTTCGGCGCGAGACATTGCTGAGACCTCCAGTTAGGCTCGCAACCTGGACTGGTAGGACACGTCGCAATGCTACGTAATCGTCCTACATGGTGTCGATATCGCCAATGACCGCACATAAGATATATTGCATGCTCACCTATTGTCTTGTGTAGGTGGTAAGTATTATATCTATTTGTGCAAGAAAAGAGCACGGCCGTGGTAAGATAAGTTGAGATTGGTTATGTTATTTACTTGTTTAAAATGTGCCTTCGATATGAACTGCAAATCATATAGTTCTAAATAGAAAGATCACTTCGTATGCTAGAATCCTTAATAAGCAGTGTCGGTTTAGACGAGTGGGTTCGTCTCATCCACTAGCAAGTGTGCTAACCCCCAACTCCCCAGGTGACGAGCGCGTTGTGGGAGCTCGAGACTAGACTGAAGCTGAAGAAAGGGAGGCGGCTCGAAGCTCTCCTATTTTGGAGTATTTTGAAGCCCAATTCAGATCGAAGGCTTTTTTTCAAATGTATAAAGGGCATGAATGTATGGAACGACAAGGATTATTTCATGGCAGCTTGTCGAGAGTTTTTTTTTGTGTTTTCAAAGTTGTAGCCGCAATGGCATAGAAATGTAAAAATGACCTTGCACATACTTTGCAAGTTTTATGAATGAAAAGCTAAATTTCTTCCTATTCTACGTTTTCAACTCTCTGTACTGTTTAATTTAACTCGTCGTCTCAAAAGAATTTTCAAGTGCACGTTCTTGCCTTGTACAAGTCCAATAAAGACTTGTACAGCATCATGCCCGGGTTTATGGATCGATGTACCTTGAGTCAAGACGTGACAAGTTGGTATCAGAGCACGGTTCACAC
This sequence comes from Iris pallida, assembly GCA_029216955.1. Taxonomy (NCBI): domain Eukaryota; kingdom Viridiplantae; phylum Streptophyta; class Magnoliopsida; order Asparagales; family Iridaceae; genus Iris; species Iris pallida. The sequence goes on along the minus strand of JANAVB010039189.1, from coordinate 3,903 downwards.
CTCGGACCTTTCAAAAACATTTTCTTTTAGATGTTGTTGCAATTTTTCAAAAAATATGCTTTCGACATATGCAGCATGAATAATCGTTCCATACAGATAAGCCCGTAGATATTTTGAGAATACTAACGGGTTTGCTCAATTTTGTTGGAATGACGAAAAGAGTGGACGTCCCCGCTGTCAACGCCCGCGTTGAATTGCACGGATAGCACAGAGGACGCGACACCTAACGAATCTGCCAAGGAGCGATTACTGCGCCTCATGGAAGTCAAACAGCGCCAGGCGGAGATACAGCAACGACAGCTGCAAGCACAAATCCAGGCCCAAATTACTGCCCAACAGAAGCAGATGGAGGCACTGACCAGGATCGTGAGCACCATAGCGACCCAACAGAATTCGGCGACCACCGCGTCAGAAGAAGAAGTGCAACCAGTAACGACGAAGCATGTCTTCCTCTTCTCTGTTCAAGGCGACCGAATTCAAGAAGATGAACCGCCTGACTTTAACGGCCGAGCAAAGCCTGAAAAAGTCATGGGGTGGCTAGTGAAGATTGAGGGCCAGTTTAATCTCCTTAACATCAAGGGATCCAAGAGAGTTGGGTGTGCAGCCTTGCAGCTAAACTTGAGGGCCTACGACTGGTGGGAGGCGAAAGAAATAGGAGCTCCACGAAGCCAACCCTAACACAAAGATCTTGTAGGAGATGTTCAAACTGGCCTTCCTCGAACAGTATATTCCCTGTGCCATTCGTCGACAGATGGAAGACGAATTCATGTGCTTGAAGCAAGGAAATATGTCAGTCGAAGATTACGATGCGAAGTTCGCAAAACTTGCAAAGTTTGTCGGGGCCTTCCTGCCGAACAAGGAAGCGTGGTGCGAGCGCTTTCAACAAGGCCTGAATGACGATCTGTGTTGGGACTTCATGAACCAAAGATGTTAGACCTACAGAGAGTCATACAATGCTGCCCTTGATAGCAATCGGATCTTTGGTCGAGCTTCGCAAAGGAGCAGGTCAGGCATCCGTAACAACTTCAACAAGCGTCCTCATGACGCGGGAGGATCTGGTATGCCAAATCGCCAGAATACGTTCGAGTATCAGGGGCCTCATCCCGGAGTACGGTGCCATCGATGCGGCAAGATGGGACATCTGGCGGTCGATTGCCAAGGAAGATGCTTCAAGTATGGCCAGCTAGGCCACAAGACGACAGATTGTCGAATGGGCGGCGAACCAATATCCACCAAGGAACGTCCAAAATCAGAACAGGGCGCCTCCCGCCCATGGCACAAACGCAGTGCCCGTGGACCCACAAAATCGCTAGAGGGCGCAAGGCCGAGTCTATGCACTGACTCGGGATGAAGCATTCACGTCCGACACTGTTGTGACAGGTGTATTAATCTATAAAAATATACCTGCTAGAGTACTGTTCAATTCGGGTACTACGCATCGTTTCATATCTGTCGACTTTGTAGAAGAAAATAAATTACCCATGCAATTATTAGATATGAATCTTAGCGTAGCACTCCATCGTGAGTAAATATGCCTGCCACTCAAATTTGTATGGATGGTTACATCTGCATCTCGTCCTCGACATCAAGGAGTACGATATAATCGTCGACATGGATTGGTTGGGTGAATGCCACACAACTATCAAGTGTGCGGAGAAGAGAGTTGTGTTCCGCCTTCATGGCGAAACCGAGTTCTCCTATTCGTGCGGAGCAGTGTCAAAGACGTCAATGGTGATATCGATGATTTCGGCAAGGAGCATGTTGCATTTTGGTTGCAGCGAGTACCTAGCATCAGTTCGAGACACGAGAAAGGAGACTGCAGGAACGACGCAGACTGAAGTCGTGGCAGAATTTCCAGATGTGTTCCCAGACGAGTTGCCAGGGATGCTGCCGGATCGAGAGATAGAATTCAGCATTGACACATTTTACGGACACTCGACCGATATCTAAAGCACCCTATTGAATGGCACTGGCGGAGCTGAAGGAACTGAAAGCACAACTACAAGAGTTGCTAGATCGCGGATATATTCGCCCTAGCATCTCCCCGTGGGGTGCTCCAGTGTTGTTTGTAAGGAAGAAGGATGGATCGATGCGACTGTGCATCGACTATCGGGAACTTAACAAAGCCACGGTATGAAACAAGTACCCGTTGCCTAAGGATAGACGATTTGTTTGACCAGTTGCAAGGGGCAACGGTATTTTCCAATATTGATCTTCGCTCAGGGCTACCATCAATTGAAGATCAAGTCCGAGGACGTGCCGAAGTCCGCTTTCCGAACTTGATATGGTCACTACGAATTCCTAGTCATGTCTTTCGGCTTGACAAACGCTCCTGCCGCTTTCACGGATCTGGGTGAACTAGGTATTTCGACCGTTCATAGACAAATTTGTCGTCGTATTCATCGACGACATTCTCATATATTCGAAAACAAGGACGAGGACATGGAGCATTTGAAGACAGTGCTACAGACTCTGTGTGAACATCAACTTTATGCCAAATTAAGTAAATGCGAGTTTTGGATGAGCAGTGTGACGTTCCTTGGACACGTTATTTCAGTTGAAGGCGTCACGGTGGACCCAAAGAAAATTGAAGCGATAGTTGAGTGGAAGCGGCCTACCTCGGCAGGCGACATCCGAAGTTTTCTCGGCTTGGCAGGCTACTACCGAAGATTTGTGAAAGACTTAGCCAAGATTGCGTCGCCTCTGACTCGCCTCACCCAGAAGAGAGTTGCATTCGAGTGGAACGATGACTGTGAATCTAGCTTTCAGGAGTTAAAGAAACGGCTCGTCTCAGCTCCTATCCTTGCACTTTCGGACGGACCAGAAGGGTTTTAGATATTCAGCGATGCATCGAGAACTGGCTTGGGATGCGTGCTCATACAAAGGGATAAGGTGATTTCGTTTGCTTCGAGACAATTAAAGCAACACGAGAAGAATTACCCTACGCATGATCTTGAGCTAGCGGCGATTGTGTTCGCATTGAAGCTATGGCGGCACTATCTTTATGGTGTGGCTTGCAGCATCTATACAGATCATAAAAGCCTCAATATATTTTTACCCAACGGGACTTGAACTTACGGCAGCGGCGTTGGCTCGAACTCACCAAAGACTATGATCTGACTATCGAGTACACGTCGGGTAAGGGAAACGTTGTAGCGGATGCTCTTAGTAGAATGTCCGTAGGGTGCATGGCTATAAACCGTGACATACAGCGGGACTTAGCAAAAATGGGTATCGAACTCCGAATTCGATACTGTGGAGCACAATTGGCCCAATTTGCAACTTGAGTCGAGCTTGCACAACAAGATAAAGACCGCATAGGACGACGACCCATTCCTGAACAAGATGTGCGAGATGATTTCGACAGGAAGGCGGCCGACTTTGTGGTGGACGAGGGTGGAATAACGTGGATGAATGGGAGAATGTGCGTGTCAGACCATGCCGAACATAGAAAAGAAATTATGTCGGAGGCGCACTATGTGAAGTACTCGTTACATCTGAAAGTACCAAGATGTACAAGGACTTGCGCATGACCTTTTGGTAGCACGACATGAATAAAGACGTGGCAACTTTTGTGTGAGCTGATTTCGACAGGGAAGGCGGCCGACTTTGTGGTAGACGAGGGCGGAATGTGGATGAAGGGAAGAATATGCGTGTCTGACCATGCCGAACATAGAAAAGAAATTCTGACGGAGGCGCACTATACGAAGTACTCGTTACATCTTAAAAGTACCAAGATGTACAAGGACTTGCGCATGACCTTTTGGTAGCACGACATGAATAAAGATGTGGCAACTTTTGTGTCACAGTGCATGGCCTGTCAACAGGTGAGGCCGAGCACCAAAGACCAGGTGGGGAGCTACAGACCTCGATATTCCAATATGGAACGACATCTCTATGGAT
>JANAVB010039188.1:0-34487 GCA_029216955.1 Iris pallida | reverse complement strand
GGAGAAGAGTTTAGGAGCCATACCTGAGCAAGTTGGTCGATCGAGGAATGCGCGATGGGAAGATTGAACTTGATACCGAAGTGAAGCCAAACTTGCTGTGTCGTCTCACCCAAGGTGAACAGGTGATCATTCGTTTCAGAGTCCGGGTTAGCACATCACACACATCTCGAAGCGATATTGATCCCCATGGAAATAAGTCTGGCCTCTACAGGAATAGCATTTCTGTGAAGACGCCAAAGGAAGGCGCCTATGCGCGGCTGAATGTACTTGTTCCAGCAGAATTTACTCCAGGAGTCGATCGGGTTTCTCCTGCGATGTTGGTCCCAGTAAGATTTAGTAGAGAACTCTCCGTGACGTTCAGGAGTCCAAACCATCCTGTCCTTCTCATTGTTGAGAAAAACCCGTCCAGGCAGGTATTTGCTTCAACAATTAGGAAATTCCGAATATTAACCTCCTCCTCCAAGGATTTACGCACCAACGGTGATGCCAGCACCTGACGGATGAAAGGGTTGTAGATGAAATCTGGCGGTTTGTGGATGGAAGTACCGCACCAGTTCTAACCCCAGATGGGTATGTTGCCACGGCCCAGAACCCATTGGCATTTGGAGTAAACATTTTCAAAAATCTTCATCATAGATCTCTAGAGCGGGAGGGGGGGTAGGGTAGGGAGTATCCGGGAGCGGTCGGATCTCCATACTTCCTGATCATGTACTGTGTCCAAACCAACTCGCCTTGAATCACCGTCCAACATCTTTTAGCATGTAAAGCAGTCATAACCTGGTCCAGAGATCTAATGCCGAGCCCTCCCTCATCCATCGGCCGACATACATTGCTCCATGAAATTCATCTGGTCCGATGTTGATCTTTGGAGTTCCAGAGGAAGGCTGCCATCAGTTTCTCTAGGTTCTTGAGAAGTTTGTTGGGGGCTTTAATAATCGAGAGGGCGTGAATAGGGAGTGCAGTAAGCACACTTTTGAGGAGGGTAATCTCCCCCCGAAGGAAAGAAGTCTCCCTCTCCATCCCGAGATCCTTTTCTCGAATTTCTCCATCATGTTGAAGAAGTACTCATGTTTAGCTCTGCCTTTAAAGAGAGGCACCTCCAGGTAATGGATCGACAGATGAGTGATCGAGAAACCCGTCCTCTTAGCAATCTCCTCTGCCCAGGCGGACATATGATCCTTCTGGGAGACAATTAGCGCCGATTTACTCATATTTATCTCCTGACCCGAGGTGATCGAGTAGTCCTGAAGCGTCTTCAGCAGAGTGTCGATACTGTCGCTGCCCCCTTGAGGAAGACGAGGCTGTCATCCACATAGAATAGGTGGGATATGGGAAGGCTATCTCTACGCCTAGAGAAGTATTTGATGTGGCCATGGAGGCCTGCTTAGGGCATCATGGGCTATAATAAATAAAGCAGGAGAAATATGGTCACCCTATCTCAGACCCCTAGCAGAATGGAAGAATCCTTCCGTTTTACGGTTGATGTAGACAGAATACCAGCAGTTAGATATATTTCTGAAAATGAGGTCTATCCATGTTTGGCAAAAGCCGAGTTGACGCATGACCTGGATCAGAAACTCCAGCTGACCCTGCCATAAGCTTTAGACATGTCGAGCTTTATCGCCACATTACCTCCGGTGATGTTGTTGTCAATGGTCGCAATGACTTCGTGCGCCAGGCTAATATTCTCATGGATGCTACGTCCTCTGACGAGACCTGATTGCTCCTGGATATAATGAAAGGGAGGACTCCCGCAAGTCTTTCCGCCAAAATTTTGGAGATGATTTTGTGAGAGAAGTTGCTAAGGCTGATAGGTATGAAATCCTGAATATCCGCGGGCTTAGACGTCTTGGGGATGAGAACCAGGTTAGCCGAGGTGATGCCTTTGGGAAGTTGGATTCCTAAAAAGAAATCTTTGATAGCGTCCATAAGGTTCTGTTTAATGATATGCCAACCTTTAGAATAAAACACCCCTGTGAACCCATCCGGACCCGGAGCTCCCTGCGGGTTCAGCGACAAGATAGCTTTCTCAACTTCGTCTTCCTGTGGGAGGCTAGACAACTCCGTGTTCTGCTCGTCGGAGATAAGGCTCGAAATACAATCGATGAAGTTATCCGGGTCCGCGGTAGGCACATGTTCAAAGAACATGGAGAAGTGTAGGATAGCCCTGTTCATAATAATCTGATCCTCCACAATGGTCCCATCATGATCGTAAAGCCGCACTCTGTTCGAGTTAGCTCGCTCTTTAATGACAGCGTGATTAAAAGTGGAGTTACGGTCCCCATCTTTGACCCAGTTAATCCTAGCCTGATCCTGAAGAAGCTGTTCTTCCAAGGCCAAACCTTGTCCAGACTATGTTTAACTCGGAGCAGATCGTTGCCCCCCGCATCACTCCATTGAACCTGAAGGGCCGCCTCGAGATCCTCAATCTCCGCTTGCAGCCCCCGCTTCTGCTTCCTAAGATCCCCAAAGATATTCCAGTTCCAGTCTCTCAGGGCCGATCTCAGTCTATGAAGTTTCGTATGTAATTTGATCAGGGGCGGGCCATGGCAAACCCCGTCCCAGCTTTCCTTAACCACGTCCATGAAAGTCGGGTGATCGCACCACATCCGTTGAAAGCGAAACTGTCCCGGTGTAGAAAGAGTGTCCGAGGGCGTGATGAGAGGGGAGAGTGATCGGAGTTCATATGGGAGAGGTGCATAACGGAAGTAGGAGGGCTATTAAGAAGGTAATCAGTATTGTAAAGGACCCGGTCCAGACGCTCCCATGTATTGGGGTTGTTAGTGAGGCCATTGCACCAAGTGTAAATCGGTCCGAGATATCCAGCATCCAGCAGCCCGGTATCCGAGATGAATCTGTTAAAGTCCGCCACCGCGTTCGCATTAATGATACCCGGCCCAGTCTTCTCTTCCGCCGACGTGACCACATTAAAGTCGCCAGCCAACATCCACGGACGGTTCATGATGTTCGGTTAGAGGTGAGATCCTGCCATAGCACCTTTCTGGTATTAGCCACACAGCTAGCATAAACAACCGTAAGGTCCAACATATGACCCGATCTATTAATCCGGATGTTAGTGGATAAACTGCTTATTGGTCTCTTTCACCACCACATCGATATCATTGTTCCAGAATATCCATATATAAGTGTTAAGATGTCCCCCATGGAAGTAGAACGGCATATGAATGTCTTTGGCAAGGTCTTGGATGTTCTCTCCATCGATCATAGGTTTGAGAATGCCTATAAAATCAGGTGAGTATTTATTGTTGAGAGATTTGAGGTATGTTCTGGTAGGTTGATTCCGAATGCCCCGGGCGTTCCAGTAGATGGCTTTAATATCCATTCAGTGAATCACAGAGTTGTTGGCGTCCTTCCGACGCCTGGTTTGTATAGTTTTGGGCGTAGAGTTGTGATTAGCAGACATATTTCTGGTTAATCTGTCGGGGACCGATAAGTTGTCCATCTCTGCCTGGTCCTTGAGGTATTTAGCCGGCCCAGCAGCTTTTCTTCTATCCTGTCTTTTCTTTTGCTTCGACCGCGCGATCTCCTCATCGCGTAAGTTCTCCTGTTGATCAGCCAAAGCTATTTCTTCGTCTGCCATACGGTCCAGGGAGCTAGAGCCAACGGTGATATCATCCCCTTGGTCCGACATTGGGTTATATTCAGAGCCGTCCGATTCAATTTTATCCCATAGTTTTCCTTTGAACTTGAATGCCATGATACTGTTGATCTCTATGTCTATAGGTTCCCCGGAGTTCGGAGATTGTCGGCCTGCCAGGTCGGTCTTGAACTCAGCAACGGTGGCGGAAATGCTGAATCGGCTATGCTCACGAACAAATTCCCCATCTGGGGCTGCTGTAGAGGCACCTTCTGGTTGGTTGGGGGGGGCTCGGGCAGTGCACCGACGGGAGTGGGTCCACACCCTGTTCATTAATCCCATTATCTATATAGGTAGGGGTCTCAGAGGTGTCAAGGAGATCAGCCCCTGAGGGCTCCCCTATGGGTACCATCTCCTGAGTTCCACTCTCGGGCAACTGACGGTCGTCCACAAAGTGATTCGCCTCTGGTTGGGTTGCCGCTTCTTGAGTGCCGGTCTCCTCAATAAGTGTGAAGGAGGCGGCCGATTCAGTAGTCTTAAGTAATGGTTCTATGGGAGTCTGGATCATCGGTTGATTGGCGTGCTCGAGGGGTTCAACGGGATCTGTTTCTGACTCAACCTGCTCCGAGGCTAGGAGATCAAATTTATTGGTCAGAGTAACGTTGAAAGTTTTGCTGTGGGAGTTAGCACTCTTCATGGGGGAGGTGATTATCTTCTTGCTGCATTCTTGATCCATGGAGTCAGAGGTGCCTGTGTTGTCCTTGAACCGTACGTGGGAGTTGGGGAGAGGAAGCATGGGTAGTTTGTTATTAATAATTGTTGTCTGAGGAGCAGCTTCTTTAAGTGTAGTTTTCTTCTTTAGAGTCGGATGTGCCCTGTAGCAATTTTCTTTAGAGTGTCCACGGATGTGGCAGTGGTTACAGTAGAGGATGTTGCTGTCATAGATGATTTGTCGAGTATGAGGCTTATCTCCCAAAATGATTTCTATAGTCTTCGGCAGGTCTTTGGAGACATCCAGTTCCATACAGATTCTGGCGTAGTTAGCTTTAGTTAGATTTCTGGTTTCCTCTGCCATAGCCACAAAGGTTCCGAATGAGTTCGCCACACGCCTTAGGGCTGCCGGCGCAAAGCATACGAGGGGGAGATTGGGGAAGGTGACCCAAACAGACACTATTGGAGATTCTTCCGTTTTGTTGAAGTCCTGGGACCATTTGACAATTATCATAGTGTGTGCGTCGACTTTGCATGATCCCTTAGTGCTGACTATGTTGTAGTCGGACAGATTTGCTAGGTGAAGGAGAATGTGTTTTGGGTCCAGCGGAGCTACCCTATAAGTAGCTCCGAGTTTCCAGGTGGCCACGACTTCGTGGACCCTATGAATTTTGGGACAACCTCTGGTGAACTTAAGCACAAAAGTGTGCGGGAAGAGTTCTGAGAGCGATGATACTTCCGATGAGGAGAACGGGACGCAAATAGATTGCGCATCAGCAATAGGTAGATCCAGTTCTGGCAGTTCCAATTCTGGGACCGTTAGGGTCTTAGATTTCATCTGCTCAGGCCTGACAATGTCCGCAAAGGATGGGGTTGCTGCAGCCGCGAAATTCTGAGAAAGTTGAGCTTGTATACCTGTAGTAGCCGATGTCTTGGCAGTCTGCTTGGCCCCTGACTGCGACAAGGTTTGTGAGAGTGGATCGGTGAGATTGAATTGTCCCACTCCCCGGTTGGCAATAAGGGAATTGGATACTCTCTGTGACAGGGATGGGAAATGGGTATCATCTTACACCACTGCGGGGTTGGTTGTGCCTTTCGCCCTGTTAGATACCTGAGTATCACCCTGGAAAATTACCGCACTGCCTCTGCTATAAGAAGCATACCGGGGGTCGATGTCCAGCAATTGCTGGGATGCGCCGTAAAAGGTGTCGGGCTCGTTCAGAGCAGTGGGACCCGAAGCTGCGCCCAGCCCAGTTTTCCCCGTTTGCGCCAAATCCTCTTGCGCCGGTTGCGCTAGACCAGTGTGCGCCTGGTCCTGGCCTCCGGTCCCGTGGGATGCGCCAGGTCCAGCATCCAAGCGCCGGGTTGCGCCCAAACCGGATTGCGCCTGAATGGAAGCGGCCCCAGGGCACCCACAAGCCTGAGCTCGGGTTGCGCCAAAGGCCCCCCCCCCCCGTTGCGCGGGGGGCATAAGCCCCGAGCCAGGTTGCGCCTGCGCCTGAACAACATGGCTCCCACAAGCTAGGGGCATGGTCCCCGAGCCAGGTTGCGCCAATGCGGGAAACTCACCCTGCTTCCCAAGTTGCGCCGAGGAGTATGTAGAGCCAGCCCATGCGCCAGGGTGAGCGCCGCTCAGCCGAGGCTGGGTTGCTCCCAGATTGTTAGAGGACAGCCCAAGAGGGTGTCCAGGTTGCGCCAACAAGGGAAACCCAAGAGGGCTCCCAGGTTGCGCCATAGGATGAGTAGCGTCAACATAACGACAGGCTTGGGTTGCATCCAGAGTGCGAGCGGACTGCCCAAGCTGGTGTCCGGGTTGCGCCAAGGCTTGGGTTGCGTCCAGGGTGGGAGCGGACTGCCCAAGGTGGTGATCGGGTTGCGCCAACACGGGCAGCTCATGGGGGCTCCCAGGTTGCGCCATGGCATGGGTTGCGCCAACTAAAGAGCGGCCAACCTGGGAATTTGAATTGGAAACGATTGGGAGGAAATGAGTGGGCGGGAAGTCGCGGGAAGGAGAGTCCGAATTCAAATTCAAATTCGAACGGGACTGATGTGAGGGAGCTGGGTGGCAAGGGGCCACCGCCGGCCCAGATGCCACATCCGGCGGCGTCGGAGAGAGCATAACGTCGATCCCCGCCCCTGGGACGGTCGAAACCGACGCAACACCGGAGATGGGACGTGAACCCCCAGCCACCAAGGCTAGTTGGTCGGACGAGACCAAGCCAAGGCCGGAGGGATCCTCAGGGCGCCGTCTGGGGGTTGCCGGAGGGGGAAGTCCGTCTGGGGGATCGCGGAGAAGGGGAGTCCGGCCATGAGCGGGCAGAGGACTGCAGCAGTGCGCCGGGGCCGGAGGAACCGCCGCCCAGGCCACGAGGATGCGTCGGTGAGAGGAGGCACCGCCGCGAGAGGAGGAGGAGGGGTATTGGGGGGGGGGATCACACCAGGAGGAGGAGGAGAGGAGGGGTCGCCGGACGCGAGATGCCGCCGCGCTTGGAGCTCCGGCCAGGGGAAGCGCCACCACGAGGAAAAGGCAGAGGGGGGGGGGGAGGGGGGGGGGGAGGAGCACGCCGGAGGAGGAGGAGGGGGGTGGGGGGAGGAGCACGCCGGAAAACCGCCGGGACTTGCCTGTGCCTACGCCAGACAGCCCGCCAGAAATCCCTCCAAAATTGCCCTCAAGCTTTAGCTTCTCACTTCTATAATATTTGATAGCGACCAAAATTCGTGCGGTCGGGCACTGCAAGTCTTTCTGAATCCAACCTGAGGTATATGAATTAACATTAGTTTGGCTTCAGTTTGTCCTTATAGATAGCATGCATTTGATGCTTTAGTTCTCTCTCTTATGTGTTAAAGGGAAATGCGATTTGTTTTATCTGCATATATATATATATATATATATATATTATATGGTTAAAGAAAAAAAAAGTATATATATGGTTAAAGACTTTGTTGTTTGTTTCACTAAGATATCTCATAAATCTTCATAAGGAACAGGGTTAGCATCTCATGTGTCATCTCATGTGTCTATTAGTGACAAATTGATATAAAATTTCTTAAATAATCTTAAAATATCTCTTTGTAGTGTAAATTTAACACATTTCAATTTGAGAAAATGGATGGCTGGACCATTTGTCTTGTGCTTAGGCCATACCGAGGTTTCAATTCATGTAGCTCGTACTTCTGTTAGCTTCCAAATTCCGATGTTCTTAAAGTTGGCTGATAGAAGCGAAGTGGTCCGAGACCCGGCCTCCTAGATGGTCGCTCATGGACCCTACGGCCTGGAGGCAGGGAGCTCTGATTGGATGTGTATACACACCACACACACACACACAAACAATACACTTTTTCTGTCATTCGTATCCTATCCTTTTCCTTCTTCTCATGCTACTTGCTGTAGCAATGGTATCCTGCTGCTGGTAGCAGCAACTTTCTACAACAGTTGGAGAAAGAGTGAGAAGGAAAGAATGTAGAGAAAAATAGAGGAGAGAAGGGTGAGAGAAAAAACTATTGAGGGGTTGGCGATGGTGGTCGGGATCATGAAAGAAGAAAGAAGAGAGTTCATTGACTTTTTTTTTGTCTAATTGGTGGGGGTGGGGGTGGTGGTTGTTGTTAAACAAACTCCCAATTAACCCTTACCCTTACTGTCTTAAGAGGATACACTGAGCTTTTGGGAGCTATGAGAATAGATGAACAATTAAGTGGGAAAGGCTTGTAGCCGTGCAGGGTTTTAGAACACTGTCCTTCTAGTCCATACTGTTTACTGAAGACTGTTGTACTATGGTAATTAGCCTGAATTGCTTTAGTCATACTTGTAAGGCTTGCATTTGTCTTATCAATGTTGGTCCAAGCTTGACATTTTACTGATTAAGGCTGTCTGGGCCTGTTGGGTTTGGGCCCAATTTCAAGTTCTATGATAGGTTGCACCTTTAGCCAACAATGTTCCGAAGTAAACTGGGGATAAAACCATGCAACTCATGGCCCATTGCACATTTTAGATGTCTGCATGACACTAGCCTTGTCCACTGTTCTAAAAATCGATTTAGGCGGCGCCTAGGCGCTCGCATAGTGCCCATGATGCCCGACTATGCATACTTTTGGGTTTTATGGACAATTGTCGCATTTTCAGCCGGATTTTTGTTTGTTACTTATTTTCTCTTTCAAAATAGCATAGAACTAGGCGGCCGCCGCCCGCCCGACTAGTGCCTTTTACAACCTTGGCCTTATGTTATTTGTAAATGCATTGCCTCCATTATCCAAGAAACGAGAAAAAAAAGCTTTACATAGCTAGAATTTTTTTATTGGAAAAATATGGACTATCACTATTAAAAAAATGTTCCACTGCCATGAGACTCCAGATGTACATACAAACATTCTGTACATAGCGATTGACGTGCACGTTCCATTTTGTTTGCATACTTGTTTTCATTTAGTTCTTTCAACGATATTGTGGTACAACTTATCATATAATGTATATACTCATTGTTGCTACTTTACATATTCCAGGATTGATGCCCTTCCCTGATCTCTTATTACAGTTCAAAAATACATGTCGAAATGTCTCTGAGGCAATCAGGTTTGTTGCAAAGTCTTTCCATGCTGGCAGTGTTGTAGTAACTCTTGTTTTGAAATTTCAATTGGACCATCTTGTATTCCTTGTACATAGCAACATGTGACATTATGCTTGTTCATGTATTAGTCTGGTCTGATTTTTTTTTTTTCCAAGTCATTATTTCTGCTACTTGTACTAGTTGGAACAACATATTAGTTACTCTACTGTTATCTTCTTTTTCTACTTTCTGTGGAATCATGGATTATTTTCACGGATACAGAACCTATTTTGGTGTGTCCTAGTCTATTTTTGAGTGTCCATTGTGTGTCAGATATGCGTCCGTCACGACACTGTCCATATTTTTTTTAGTGTCCGTGCTTTTTTTTATGAGTTCTATGTGTAGAATCCTAAGTCACTTCCTTGATTTGTAGCATTTATTTACCATATTTTCTGTATCATGATTCTTCTTGATTGCTACGTCCAATATTTTTTATCTATTACTTTTTTAGTTGTTTGGGTGTTTAGAGGGATAAAACCATTATTATATATCTTCAATATTATCTGTTAGTTTTTTTTGAAAGCACCCTAGGGGGGGGGGGGGGGGGGGGGGGGGTTGTGTGAATAGGGTATAACGAATAATTTAGCACAATTACGAATGCTAATATGCAATTTAAAAACAAGTGCTACAAATGAGGCGAGAACACAAACACCCAATGTATCATAGTATTCTCCGGGAGACACTTCAGTCCAAGAATTATTTCCGACTTTAAGCCACTATTATGAAAATAGTTACACTGCAAGCTTTGATCCGAAGACCTCGTCAATTTCTTACACACGAGTTTTTGATTCGAAGGGCTCGCCGACTTATACACTAGCTTAGATCTGAAGACTTGTGGACTTCAACCTCTTACAAGAATGATTTTGATCTTCTCATTTTAAAACTCAATAACTAAATAGATTTGACAAATGAAATCTCTTGTACATGTGGAGAGGTTTGTAACTATGTATATGATAGGTGAAAATGTTAGGCTCCAAGAATTGGGTCATAAATATGGCCAACAAGAGTATATATAGCACACTTAAAACAACTCATATGATATTGTGCAGATGATATACTATCAGTGTACTGTTTTGTACATTAACGACTATAAAACTAGTATACTGTTTTGTACATTAACGACTATAAAACAACTAGTTTTATAGTCGTTGCAGCATTAATTGCAGAACAAAGTACACCCAGACAAAATTACTGACAGACAGTCAGTATACTATTAATATGATGTTTTGAGATAGCAGAGTATGGCTGAATGCTGAGAATGCTCTTGGAAAACAATTGTGTTTCCACGGTATACTGACACTATACTGTCGGTATTCTGTTTCTATGATATTAAATGTGGCTGAATGCTGAGAAAGCTGCTGGAAAACAAATGTGTTCCCACGGTATACTGTCTCACTATACTGACGATATACCGCATACTGTATCTCTGATGCCGAGTGTGTTTAGAAAAGTTTTTGGTTTAGCTTTCTTTTGATGTTATCTATTGGGTTACAATCTTTCCTAAAGAATAAATTTAAATAATATTACACTGAGCTCTTGGTGTTGATAGCTTGGCTTCTTCCTTTGTTTGAATGGTGACATTTTCTTCCGATGGCAATTGTCTGAAGCAAACCATAACTGAAAATCTGATTAGCTTTCGAGGGGCTTCGCCCCCAAACCTCAACAGCAGACGCTGTCCTCTCGACCCTCATCTGCTGACCGGGTAGCCGAACCCCCGAACCTTGTTTGAGGACACGGAGATATCGTAGGCGGTTCAGAAAAATCTTTGGGCTAACAATGTCTGTGGTCCATCATGATTTCTTCATTTACATAACTCTTTACTTTTGCTTATTGTCTTTATGCAAAATAAATGTTAGACAGACAAAACAATGTACATAATAGCAACGATGATACGATTAGTGCACACTAGGACTATGCCAAGTTTAAGTATTAGTAATATAGTGATGGCATGATCATTAGTGATTTCATAATGCCAAACTTAATCGATTAACCATAATCAAAAACTAAAACTAATCATTGGGCTAACATTTTTGTCAAATAGTAACTTCAGAAAACCTTGTAAAATGTGCTGCATGGTCATGACTGGAGTTGTATGCAGGATTTAATCTCCTGAGCCCCACTTCTCTTGTGCGTGTTGTATGGTACTATAGTGGTATTGAGAAGTTTCTAGGGTGGCTGGTTCAGGACAAATGATTTTGGGGATCTTTGCAGGTATGGAAGTACTGGGAGGCACCGAGTGGTAGAGGACAAATTTATGCAGCAGAAAGCTCGATTCTTACTTGACGAGGCAGCTTCTTGGTCACTTCTGTGGTATCTCTTCGGGAAAGGTAAGGATTCTATAACCTTATAACTGTCTTGTTTCAAGCTTCCATTTGATATTGTTTGAAGATTTCCTGTGTTTCAGCTTGTACAGGTTATTTGTATTATATTAAGATTGGATCTTCCTATATCATCCTTGTCATTATCTCTAAGTCTACTTTCCATCAAAGGTGTCAGGGTACAACTTCTAGGTTGGCGCCAGGGAAGGAATGGCCATATTTTCTGACCAGATGTTAATTTCCCATTGATTCTCTAATTTGGTGTCTTTGTGGTAAGTAAATTGTGGGCAAGAGAGGATCATACTCAAAATCTGTAAGGCAGCTGGCTGGTGGTCAGTAAACTGTGTTAGTGGTCATGCAGTTAAGCTCATGTATATAGCTAAGGAGCATCTCTCTATTAAGAGAGGGGGGAGCGGGGAGCAGGAGAACAACACAACCAAATTTGTTTAATTTTTGAAACAAAAGGATTTGAATTTTTCGAAATTGGGGATATGGGTAGTGTAGATAATAGGGTTGAAAAATTGAGAGAGATTGGTTTCCGAGATATTTTAAGGTTTTCCATTAACAGGAAGGTTATTGGACAGAACTGGAAATTGAACTTTTGGGTCTGCAATGAAACGATTTTGTTGCAGAACTGGTTGGAATCTGACAGCACTTAGGTAGGAAAGCACTGGGCTATTTTGGAAGTTGTTTGGGAGTTCAAGGGACTTCTCTATTGGTAAAATTACAAAATGAGATCCGATTTATAGGTTGGGAATATAAATTATTGGGTGTTTTCTTTATGTCTGTGCAACATAGACAATTGTTTCTATGCAACTTCTAGTTATTCATCTCTGCAGTAATGTTTTTATGTCTTTAGCAGCCTTCTTCATGATGAGCATCTTGAGTTTCTTCCCTTTTGGATGCATTGCCAATTCCTTATAGTACTTTCTCTTGTATGACTTTGACAGCTTGATCAACTCTGTTTCTCACTGAATAATTTCCTTCCCGATGTTGATGATTTTTAATCCTGTCTAGAATTTTGAGAGGTTTACCTTCTCTTGTATATTAGTTGTAAATGCTGTTAGTGACTCCCTAATATGCACTGTCGAAGGAAATATCTAAAATTTATGGTTCTTTTAGGATGCACTCTTCAAGAATTTGTGTCTTGTCCAGCTCTGTGTTGTTTTTATGAGTTTGATCTTTCGATAAATGCTTTTACTCTAAGTTGTCAACTTGCGGTACGTATCGTGTATCGATTTACTTGTGTATTCTACGTCGTATTGTGTATCGTATAGTGTATCATATGATACAGTAACTCTAGAATTTAGGTCTATACTTCTAATCCATTTAGGAACATGTTTTCATATAATTTTGTTATTTGTTTCAGCTTTACAGGTCTATCTAAGTCCATAATCCATATTCTTAGGCATACATTACATGACTCAACTAAAAAATACTACCTATCAGCCTATATGTATCGATCAACATATAAGTAATGAAATGGTGGTATATTGAATCGTATCGTGTATCTTAAGATGCTAACAACATAGTTTTTACTTGTTTCATAGATACCCTAAATACTCAACAGTACAGCTCTTTCTATTTCAACAGCATGTTTGAATTTTTTTTAGTTGTGGTCTCTTTTACATTTATTATTTGAAGTGTCTAATCTGGTACTGATTTTTTTGTCCATGTCTTGCAGGAAATGAAGAGCTACCTGAAAATCAGCTTGTTGTAATGTTTGATGAAGATATTGTTTTTTTTTTCTTGATCTGCATGTTTTAACTGTTAATTTTCAAACTTGATGCTAAAGTCCATTACTTTATTCCTATAGTTTCCAACAACTTCACATCAGGAGGCTTGCCAGTTTACTATGAGAGATCATACAGCACAATTATGTCTCCGGATTGTCCTTTGGCTAGAAGAACTAGCCTCAGAAGCTCTAAATTTGGAAAAGAAGGCGAGTACATGACATTCTTGTTTATTTTACATAGTTTGGGTATAAAATATTAAATGCGTGTCATATACTAACATCTCTGAGAATGGACTGCAAATGTTCATATTTGATAGTGTTTTAATTGTATTGAATTGTTCTTGCAGTTGTATGTTTAAGTATTAGCAAATAAGTGATATAATCTAGTGTTTTAGATTACTTTAGTCTGCAATTTTAGGCCACATGGCTGATGGATGTCAGGTAGTCTAGATACGGCAATTTGCTGTAATAGAAAACATCATGCATTACAGTTAAGACTGACTAGAGAGTTTTTATGGATGGATTTGGAATAGGGATGAGTTGGTAACATATGGTACCGATGGGTCTAAAATTTACCAATAGTGGAATTTGTTCCCCATTTTAAGTATGTGCAGAACATTTAGCAAGCATCAATACTGTTTGAAGTTATATTTTGCAGGTCAGAGGTTCTCATGTTGGTTCTTATCTTCCAAGCTTTGGTGTTTGGCATCATACACAAAGGTTTCTAAAGAAAAAGAAAGAGGATCCTACAGTAGTCCAACATATTGATTTTGATGCTCCAACACGTGAAGCTGCTCAACAGCTTTCTGATGACAGAGTATTAATTCATCCTCGATCCCTTTTAATTCCGTTTTATATCGCCTAAGTTCCATATATTTTCTTGTGCCAATAATTTGAGTATCATCTAAATTATCGTAGCAAGCTTTAATTGGTTATTAGCTTGACTTCTTTATTGTAATCATACAAATTAATTAGAAAGTTTGTGTGTTGTGCCTATGAGAATTGGCAACAAAGTTGGATTTTTGCTCATCTTATATGTTGTTTGAAATTTTTACTTGCTGCTTTGGTTTCTTTTTGTTGCTTGTGCATTTGTTATTCTGCTGTGTTAAGATTGAATTGTGATGCAGGACGAGACCCAAGCAAAGACTTAATTAGGTGGACCCACAAATAATCAATTCTGAGATTTTTGAGATTTTTGTGGCGGCTTAATTTGTGAATTATAATTATTTGTCTTCTATCACCAAAAAATCCTACCAATAATATGCTTAAATTAAACAATGGCAATTACTATGACTTCAACTTCTGGAAGAAGGCTTGGATGACTGCTCCATTATTCGATCGGACCTGGAATTGGAAACCAATCAGATATCCGCTCAATTATCCAATAGGATATTTGATCGGATGTTCGGTCTTGGGTTCTGAGCGCAGACTAGAACTGAATGCCGACGGATCTAGTGACTGTTGACGTTGAATGTGGTCATTGTTGAGGCAGAAGGGAACCCACACAGTCAACAATATAAAGGAATAAGTGGAGGAAAAGATAAATTGACAAATAAAATCAGGGTTTCGCTCTTGAAAACTAAGCTGTTTTATTCTTAATCAATCCCCATTCTTCGGAAATCCGAAATACATCCATATCTATAGGCATGCAAACTGACTTGGTCTAATAGATAAATCCTAAAATATAGACTCGATCAAAACTAAAATCTCAAATAACCCACTCTTTATCCTATCTAAATAAAGTGATAAGCCTAAATCAACTCAAAATTGGCTGGACCTGGTTCGTTATGATCCTGCATCATGTGAAGAACACTGGATTAGGTCCACTTGATTGTATTAGTAATAACCATAAAGTCCTAGTATTTTGGAGTGTACAAAGATATTGGTTCGAGGATTGGGAACCCTACTATATTAACATCAAGAAATTATTACAGTTTCCACCACATTGTCCAAAATTAAACCTAGTTGAAGAAGGTAAGTTAGGTTTATTACTCATATCAAATCACAAATGTATAAGAAGTCATATCTATCATTTGCTAGCATGTTATTTATACAAATTAATATTTAATCATAATATTCGAAAGATCTATGCAAACTAAATGTATTTTCTAAGTTCCTTGGCTGTGGTTACTTATTAATTGTTATGTAACTATAACATGGGCATGTCTTGTCAGTCTTTTACAGCTTATACAGTTCATGTATGTCAGGGTTTGCAGTTTTGGTTTGCTTCATTTTCTTTATATTCCTTCAGTTTGTAGTGGACCCCCTCTTTCATTTTTATTCTCTCTTTTACTCTTTTGTTTTCTTTCCTATATATATACACACACACCATGGGTTGGTGTAATTGGTTAGTCCTAGCCCTCTTCTGCGATGGGCCGTGGGCTCAAATTCTGCTAGCTACTTTAATCTGTTACTTACCCGGGGAGTATGGAGTGGGGCATTGCATTTCCCCTAGGTAGCCAGTCAGCTATGATCGTGCCCTTGGGTTTCAAAAAAAAAAAAAAAATCTGTGTTGAAACGTTAAAACTGTCACAACAATACCCAAGACAACTGGCTGTATTTGACCCCAATTGTATATTGATGTAAAATTAAGCTGGACATGAGCTGAGACTTGGATAATTTGTTATAATATTGCATCTTGAATGGAGTTCTCCAACTTTTGGTAGCATGATGCCTGTTGAAGTATGTTTGGTATGTGCAGTAAGGTTAGAATTGTAGTACATGTAACTACCTTTTGAAAATTTCGAGGCATTATTTGTTAGAACATGGCGTCAATGATTTTATTAGGCCACCGGCTAGAGTATATATACAGGTTCAATTTGAGGAGTCTCCTACTATACAGTATCTCTAACCCCCTCAAACTTACAATGAGTCCTCCAATGGGAGTTTGAGAAGGAGAGAAAACAAATCAAACAATCAACAAGGAAAGAGCAATCAACCAAACAAATAACACCCCCCCCCCCCCCCCCCCCCAAAGAAAAAAGAAAAATCAAGGTATATCGACCAACGAGATTTTGCCAAGAAGGAATGAAGATCTCTGAGCAAATCTTTAATATGCATTGTGACAAATACTATGGATTTAATGATTCTACTAGGCTACCCTAGAGTATATGAGAAGTACAATCAGAGGAGAATAGTCTCCTGGCGGATGTGGGACTATACAATACTTCTAACATTATTAAAGTTAGTTTGTCTTTATTAAACTCTTCTTTTACATCACTAATCTGGCAGGTGCATGACATGTATGTAGAAGGTAGACATGTATTTTTTTGCAATATGATAGAAATATGACTCTGATTTTGGTGTGCTTGTGTATATTTTGATGTGTCCAAGTCATATTCATGTCCGATACATGCATAACCATAATTTTGGCACACTATTGCTTTCTAGTCTGTTAATGATTTTACGTTCAATCATACATGAATTTATGGCATAAATATGTTGTGCAATTTAAGAAGTAAACGATACTGACATGTAATAAGCCATTAGCATGAGATAGGAAATCCTGAGAAGAAGTTTTATATCTTCATCTGTTAATGCTTTTGTTGTCGTGGTAGTGGATTATCACTGAAAACGAGGTCACATCCACTATCGATTTATTCCTTTGAAATCATTGTTAGAATAATAGTGCACATTGTCATCCTTCTCTAGCAGAACTTGGAACTTAAAACTACCCCCGAAGCAAGTGATAGGATGTAGTTCTTAGAATCTTAGATGATTACTTTTTTCAGTTTTGTAATTTGCTATCTGCTTGTCTATTCTTTTGTTTCTTTAATTATATGAGCCTAGATGGCATTGCTAGATTTATTAACTTCTTATTTCAAATTCTACAAAGAAACAAGATGAACTAATTCTAGAAGATGTCTGGGCTTTATTACGCGCTGGAAGATTAGAAGAGGCATGTGAGCTTTGCCGTTCTGCTGGGCAGGTATGTCAACTATCAAATTGTAGTACTTAGTCCCTTTTCATATGATATTGTTGTGTTCACATCCAGCCATGGAGGGCTGCAACTCTATGCCCTTTTGGAGGATTGGACCAATTCCCTTCTATTGAAGCTATGCACAAGAATGGAAAAGCAAGAGCCTTGCAAGCAATGGAACTGGAAAGTGGAATTGGGCGCCAATGGCGCCTTTGGAAATGGGCATCATTTTCTGCTTCTGAGGTAGGATGCATTAGTGGTTATAATCCTGTATTCACAACTACTTTATATTATTTTTTGCATATCTAGGACCAGATACTATAACAACCTTAAGATTATACTGTGGTTTTACTGAGATTCTATTTTTTCTTCCTTTTGTTTTGTCTTTTAATATTGCTGGGGTCGAGTTACATAAATTTCTTGTTTACCGTGAATGCTTTGTTACAGCCATGGACTTAAATTGAAATTGTATTCTTCCTGGTAATTAAATCTTTTCGGGTTCACAATAACTAAGTGGAATCTGATGAATGCTTTGTTCCATTTGCTGCAGAGTGGATTCTTGTGAATCCACTACCACAATAACTAAATGGGATCCCATGAACAGTTTTAGTTGCGGAGCTTGAAAGACTAAGTTCATTGGTTGCACGTTTTGCATGTGCACCCTCCTAAACTTAATGAAATCCCATTTTCGTTTAACTTCCTCCATAAAAAATGTCATATTCTGTAGAATATGGAAAAAAAAAATGTAAAGAGACTAATATGGAGGACAAAAGGTAGTGTGCATGGGGCGGAGGCCTTCTAGTCAATTAGAGGCAATGTGTCTCTTCACCTAAAGAACAATTTACTTTTATGGTAATAAAGTTTGGAACCCTTTGCAATCAGGGAAAAGACACCATCTTCTCTTCTTATTTCTCATCTTGTTACTTTTTGTGAGTACATGTATTCTTGTTGGATCATTTTTGTTAATTACACACCCACGCACAGTCGAGACACCAGTATTCTTGTGTCTTCAGTCGTTGTCATGTAGGCCTAACTTTAGATGGTTTTTAGTGAATACCTGTACTCACACCATCTTCTCTTTTCCCTGAGTGTTAGGCCTAACTTTATACTGGTGTCTTCAGTCGTTGTCATGTAGGCCTAACTTTAGATGGTCTTTAGGAAACCAACATTATTCTACACCAGTATAATGCATGCACAGCCTCTTTGCATCAGCACCAGGTTCATAATTGTAGGCTGCTTGTCTTTCTGTTCAAGCATGTAAGGCCTCTTGGAGTTGAAATATTGCGCAATTGATCCTGCAGATGAGGAACTCCCTGAGTTTCAACTGAATAAGCCAGATTTCAGTGGAACTGGAAGGGTTTCAAATATTTTGATGCAATTACGAATTCTTCATTAAGTACAGTGTGAACTTAATAGCAGAGTTCCTTAGTTAGAAAGAGTACACTGTCACGTCCCGATTCCGTTGAATCTATTGTCGTCCCCCGGACGTGATGCCGTGCGAGCCTAAGTTGCGCCCGCACACCCTAAATTGTGCATGCGTAAGGCAATTTCATAAGGTTATCCGAAATACAACATCTAATAGAGTACGCAGAGAAATTGAACAACACATTTGAAACAGAAGAAAACTTTACTTCATTGATAATGAACATCATTTACAAGACTCTATTACAATAGTTGCCGCGCAGGCTTACAACTTGACTAAAATACAAAATGAACGCTGATGAGATAGTCGTTCCATACATTACATCCCCTTTTATACAACCAAAACATTCAAAACATCTGCTATCGAGGGGAGTCGAGCCATCTTCTTTGGACTAAATACAGAGAGCCTTCAAAAGGATTGAAATAAGTCTTCGCCACACGGACGAGGCTTCAAAACACACGAGTGTTGCCTTCAGTTAGATGGCACGCTCCTCCTGGTTCGGAGTACCTGTGGAGAGCGAGGATCAGTACATTGCCGTATACTGGTGAATGGCTAATTAAATACCACGCTCTCGTTTGGTTCAAGAAGTTGTGTGATACATGTTATATCTTCAGTGATCTTTCTAGTCATCCTAGTGAATTGCATGTAAGCATATGATAGACATAATAACATAAACTACGCTAGAACTTATCCACGGCAGAGCGTGCCGTTGAAATGTGAGAATTACCATGTTCTTTCCTGTTAATTGTTATCATTTACTAGCATAGTATGTGTAGTTGTATATGTGAAGATCACTGACACCACAATCCATTCCGGACTATAGTTTGGTTTAGACGGCGATCCTTTCAGCGCAAGTAGCGAGCCCCGTTGAAAGCTCCCGAATAACTCGTGCTAGTATTCAGCACAGCTATCATGTTTCTTTCCGTGGCCTCGGGTTTGTCGTTCAAGGAAACTATACCTTGTGCACAAGTTGTCCATGACCGTGCAAGACTAAATTACTTACTCAAGCATGGTCTAACATAAGAACTTAACCATATCCATCGTGTTCCGCCTTGTCGTGACAACATTTATTCAATAAATCAATCTTTTGCTTAACACAGTTCTATAGCAAAAATAACCTAACAAGCATGTAGCAGCTTCTTGGCATAGCAGTTTTATAGCGAGTGTACGTGAGAAATCGTGCAACAGTTCATTGGAAATAAGCATACATGTTCTTGCATCTTCAACTAACATTCTATCGATTGATTGGAGAAATGGTCAAAGAGGAGAAGGGTCCAGCCACTCACCTTGATTGTCGAGACGAGAGGGAAAAATGTCGGTTGTGCTAGACGGTGTTACGCGATCACCTGAAATCGCATAAGCAACGAATTAGCACTCTACCCTTCTATTCCGAGTTCGATATGAAAAACGAAGTTCGAAGAACGCAAGCAATAAAATCCATCAAAAATAGTTACGAAAACACATTCATAAAACTAAAGACAAAGAAACAAGTGCGGCATAAAAAACAGAGCAACGGAAGGTCTCTCCCGACTCAGCCGCAGAGTCCATCCTCGAGGCGCAACCCGCTGAATATGAGACTTGATTCCGAAGAAGCCGATCCATAACAAGGAGAGGAGAGGATCTTGATTCAATCGGTCCCGATCAATCGATAGCGACAATATTTCTTAACCGTGCTTTCCATGAAAGGGAAACGGAGCATGATGTTGGGACAGGACACTACATACACAACCTTCACAATTTGATTTTACTGTAAACCGTAAAACGTTTGAGTTGCAATACTAAATGACAATGTAAGTTGTTCTGTACCAAAGATTGGAAGAACAATGGTTGAGACCTTTGGTATAGGAAGAGGAAGCCCTGGGTTTGAGTCCCAGGGAGACAGTGATGGTCGTATGACCCTTAATCCTAAAAAATAGGTTATTGTGTTAAAGGATTGTTCATTTAACCAATTATTTAATGTATGTATATGTCTCAGATTCTGTAACCTAATTATTTTCTTTTGTCATTCATGTTGAAGAAAATTGCAGAGCAAGAAGGCGGAAAATATGAAATGGCTGTATATGCTGCTCAATGCAGTAACTTGAAGCGCTTGTTGCCTATCTGCATTGACTGGGAAGTAAGGACTTTTTTTCTTTCTCACTTGATTCTACAGAAGACTTGGTCCTTAAAAGAGCTGAATGAAAGAAAAGGATTCATGTAGGATTCTCTAAATAATGGGGACTAAATCTCTGCTGTTAGTTATTTTTGTACATGATGTTTGTATATGCATCTATTCAGCATATGCTTCATTTCTCTGTACTTATGTTCCACTTGGACCTGTGATTAATTTAGAAATAGTCAGCATCATGCTTTCTACAATTTGTATTCAACTGTACTTATGTTCACCTATATATATATATATATATATATATATATATATATATATATATATATATTCACCCATAGTATAGAACTTCTCGAAAATTTCAACCAGAGATTTTTTTTTTTTGCCAAAATTCTATAGAAAGAATTGAAACGCCCATAATAAGGGCGTTCTACTTGATTCCTATATTAAACCCTCGCACCCCCACTAAACCCAACAGAAACATTTTAAAAAATAAATTAAAAATTTAAAACGCCCTTGGCAAGAACATTTCTTGCACTAAAAACGTCCTTACTAAGGCCGTTTCTTTGCCACCACCATTTTTTATTCATTTAAAAGAAACGCCCTTAGTAAGGGCGTTTTTAGCACAAGAAACGCCCTTGCCAAGGACGTATCTTTTGTTTTGTTTTATATTTTGAGAAATTTTGACTTACCTCCCACTTGATTTACCCTAATTCAAGGTGCACCCCACAGTTTTGCAAAAATGTACAGTACCCTCCACTTTGGACGGAATCCGTCAAATTTTTTTTAAGACCAAAATGCCCCTGCCTTCTTTCCTCTTTCCTCTCACCCACTCCTCCACCCCCCCCCCCCCCCGTGCGCGGCCACCGTCCCCGCTCACCCCCCTCCCCGCCTCAGTTGCTTCCGCCGCGGCCACTGCCCCCCTTGCTGCGCGGCCACCGCCCCTCCCAGCCTCCGCCGCCGCCGCTGCTGCCACCGGACGCGGGGAGGGGGGGAGCGGAGGCGGTGGCGGGGAGGGGGGGGGGAGCGAGGGCGTTGGCCGCGGGGGGGGGGGGGTGGTAGAGGCGGCTGTTGCCGCCGGAGGCGGGGAGGGGGGGGGAGCGGGGGCGTTGGCTGCGGGAGAGGGGGGTGAGAGGAAAGAGAAGAAGACAAGGGTATTTTGGTCCAAAATTTTTTTTTTTGACGGAAACCGTCCAAAGTGGGGGGTACTGTACATTTTTGCAAAATTGTGGGGTGCACCTTGAATTAGGGTAAATCAAGTGGGGGGTAAGTCAAAATTTCTCTTATATTTTTTAGTTGGTCGTAATTTTTGTTTTGTTTTTTGTTTTAATAAGTTAGGTGCGGTGGTTTAAATAGGAGGTTTCTTTAAAAAATTGTAGTATAAAAATGACACTGAACAAGGGTAAAAAAAGGGGGATATCTTACGTCCTTAGTAAGAGCGTATAATGGTGGTTGTGATGTTTTTTTTATATTTTTTTAAAGTGACTTCCTGTACTTTTAATGTAAAAGAAAAACACAAAAAAAATTAAAAAAACAGATAAAATGGCCTTGCGAAGGGCGTTTTTGGTGTTGGTTGTGACCAAAACGCCTTAGCAAGGTCGTTTTTGTTTTTTTATTCTTTTTTTTCAATAACTTTTTTTTAAAGGTACATGACTTTTTTTCCATAAAATAAAAAAATGATTTTTTTTAAAAGAAACGTCCTCGGTAAGGAAGTTACTTGCTCAAAAAACGTCTTTACTAAGGGCGTTTCTTTTCAAACAATAAAAAATCTCATAGAGAATACGTCTTTAGTAAGGACGTTTTAAGCTTAAAAAACGCACTTCACAATGACGTTTATTTATTTAAAAAATTTCTGGTGGGGAGGTTAGAAAGGGTTCAATTGCAACGCCCTTAGTATGGGCTTTTGTTTTCCTACTGTGGAATTTTACCAAACTTTATTCTTTGCTTGCAATTTAGTAAAGTTTATATATATATATGGAAAAAAAAAATATGGAGAATTTAAAAAAATATATACGGAGAATTGAAGATTGACCTGAATGGTGGATCGTGGAAGCTTGCATGAGATGCATAAAATTGAGATTCAAGATGCAGATGTATAGCCCAAGAAGATTCATGTAATAAAAATTCGTGCTTACGTCGGATAGTAGAAGTAAATCTACTCAGTGTTTTAAAAAGCTCTAGGTGCACCTAGGCAAGCTGCCTCGCCTTGCCTCATCGTCTGGGAGCGCCTAGCCATATCTAGAGGGGAAAAAAAAGTCTATTGGACAGCTTCTCAAATTCCATTTGTCACTTTTGTAGCTCATGCTAGGTTATCCAAATCTGTCCTATATCCCTAAAAACTCATCAAATTTGAGTTTTTAGACAATGTACTAAAGAAAATAGTAATAGTAACAATATAATATCAAATTACCAATAGAAAACAACAAATTAACTTAACAAGATCACAAAATAGTCTATGAAACACTACATTAAGTTTAAAAACAATAACTACATAACTTATAAGTCATTATGATTGAAGGTATTGTTCAAATAGAAAAACAAACATAAGGTAATCAACGAGTCAATGTTCCACATTCCTAAATGACTTGACAAATCCTTCTTTTTCTACTCAATCATCCATCATTCATCTTTATCATCTAAGCCTGAACATTGTCATCGAAATCATCGTCGAAAATGAAATCTTCATCCTACTCAATCTCCTCTCCTTCTTTTCTTTTATTTGATTTATGTCTATTTAATTAGAACCTTATAGTGTTAAAACTTAAAAAAGACTCTATTTGGGACTTTAAAACATAAGTCTGCAAATTTAAAAATGAACAAAAACCAAACAAGCCCATGGAACTTATAAAGAAACTCAAAGAAGTCCAAAAAAACTGCATAAAACACTCAACACATCTAAGTGTGCTCCTAGGCTCGCCTAATTACTCATTCGCCTAATAACACCTTTGATGCATTTCTCGCCTAGGCGTCGCCTAGAGAAGAAACCTCGTTTGCCTTCGGATTAGGCGCCCATCGCCTTTTGTGTGCCTAGGCACGCCTAACAACACTTGATCTACTTGTTCAAATATATATAACACATACAAGCTCTGGTTACTAGTTACTCAATTATATAGGTACTAGTTACTTGCATTACACATGAGCTCAATTTTGACTTGAGCAGCTTGCAAGCAGCTAGCGAGCCCACTTGAGCTTGATCTTGAACGTAATCTGTCAAGCTTGAGATTGATGTTGAGCTTGGGTCAATAAATAATCTAGCTGGGCATGTACAACCAAAGCTTGACTCCGTTCAACTAGTTTGCAGCCTTTATGAATTCAGGATTTTGATGGTAATTTAAACAATATTAGAAAAAAGTTCATATAGTTTTAATTGACTCGGTAAAGAATTATGATAGTGTCTCTAGAGAGGTTATTTGGTAGGTTTTGGAGAAAAAGCAACTTTCTAGTATAATGCTATTATTAAGCACATGTATCATGTATGGTGGAGTTGCAACTACTGTGGAAAATATTGGATATATATTTTGGTTTCCCATTACCATAGGCATACAAGGGTCAATGCTATGTAGACCTTAAGCCATTACCTCTTTGCACTGTTATGTACGAAAATACATGGCACATTGAGAATGAGATTTCACTGTGTTTGTTATTAGTTGATTTTTTTTGAGTTCGTTGATAAGACTAAACAAAGAGTTAGCTTCCAAAATAGAAGCATGGAGATAGGCTTAGCAGTTAGAATCTTAAGTTATCGAATTTAGTAGATGAAAAGAAAACACATGAGAGACAAATTTAGTAAATCATCAAAAGAGTAGTCTATATTGATTGTTAATACCTAGACGTGGTCATTTTTGTTCTTTAAAATCAAGTATTCATGATGATAGCGATTGAAAAAGGTGTTCAAAAAATGTAGATAGAGTGGTTGAAGTGTAATAGTACGATTTTGGAGTGCTTTATGACCGTAGGATACCCTCTAAAATGGGAAGGAAAATTCTATAAGACAACAATAAGATCATTCATGCTTTATGGTTCCGGATGTCGGCAATCCACATCACATTCAAAAAATAGCCTAGCTGGAGTTAGAAAGTTGAGATCGATGATCGGAAATATATTAACAGATAGGATCAGAGATGAGTGCATCTGTTGAAAGTGGCTTCAGTTAAGGATAAGCTGAGAAATCCTGAGAGGTTTGGACATGTGTAACCTAGACCACTAGATGCATTAGTTAAGAGTGATACACTATTAGTTAAAGGAGCTGTTATAACCAGGGTAGTCATTAGAGACTTGGATTGAGGTTATTAAAAAGGATATAATTTTTGCGTATACGGGTGTGGGTTGTGTTAGTTGACATACAACATAAAATTCTGTCACATCTTTATGAAATGAATCCTTACTGAATTATGTCTTCTAAAAAGTTGCAGGTAGTGAATTTTTCACTTTTGTAAATATGTCTTGTAATGTCATGTAAACCAAGACATATTAAACATGGCTGTTCTTTCTTTGGTGCTTGTTCTTACATCCATATTTTATATATGTAGTGTCACAGTTTCAAATCTAGGTAGCATCCAGGGTTAAGTTGGCCTCTGTTTAGCATCTAAACATCCTCATTTTAGTGCTGAACTGCACTTGAACCTGTTATCTAATTGAGCCACATTCAACTTTTTTGTTTGATCTTGCTGTAAATATAGCTTCATTCCTTTTCCTTTTCTTTGGACATTTGACGTTGGAGAGAACTTGCAATATATAAGGAGTTCCATCAACATATAGTCATATAGGATCTTTCTTGTAACTCTTTTTTATAAATGTTAGAATGTATGTTTCTCCTTCACATTTACTTCTTTTTTTTCCTAAGTATATGTGCATTTACTTGGCTATTGTTCTTTCACAAAATTTTCTAGCTTATTGTAAAATCAATCTACTGTCTTCATCTGATGGTATTTCTGTTACAAGTTTGTTGATAACTGTTGAATAAGTTATGTTTCCTTCATTTTTTTTGATCTGGCATCATATCTGTAATCGTTGTCTCATTGTACTTTCTTTTCTGGATAGTCAGCATGCTGGGCAATGGCGAAGTCCTGGCTTGATGTTCAAGTTGATGTAGAATTAGCTCAGTTTCCGCAAGGTAGACTGAGGGAAAAACAATATGAGGATGATATGAATGGGACACCTTCACAAGGGAACCTGGCTTCATTACCTTCGGCTGGTCCAGATTCGTGGCCATGCCATGTTCTTGATCAGCAACCACGAGATCTTCCTGCTCTTCTTCAGAAACTTCACTCTAGGTATGAAATAGTAGTGCTAAATGTGCATGAATCTCCCCCCACATTTGTAACTTGTAGGTTTTTTCTTGTGTAGTGAAATTGTACATGAAGCTGTCTCTCGTGCATGCAAAGAACAACATCGACAAATTGAGGTAACATTTTAAGTAGTGTGCCAATTACTTCCAATCGAGTGATGTTCCTGTATAGTTGCCATTTGTCCCCAAAACAGATCATTTTAACTGATTCTATATTTCCAGCAGTCAGCAGCATTTATATCGTTTCCAATAAATCCACTTTATCTATGTATGAACCTTTAGCAAGTTTCATCTTTTTCCTAACATTGATATTTACAGATGAATCTCATGATTGGAGATATAGCACATTTGCTAGACCTTCTGTGGTCGTGGATATCAACATCAGAAGATGATCAAAATAGTTTGAGGTATTGGCTTGGTAATAATTAATAAGACTTGAAGGGCATTTTTTTCCATTTCCCATTGTATTTCTTTACATGGTTTTGGATCCTTCTTTTTCAGGCCCTATGGCGATCCTCAAATGGTACGCTTCGGAGCACATGTTGTTCTTGTTCTTAGATATCTCCTTGGTGATGAAATGAAGGATGCTTTCAAAGAGAAGCTAACTACTGTTGGTGATCTCATCCTTAACATGTATGTAGCTTATACTTATTATACTTATCAATATCGGAGTATAAGATTCTAACTATGCCTTTGATGATTTACATTCTTTATCAGTCAACCCAACAACAGAAATAGTTGCTTTTATCCTTTGAATCTTTTTGTATTTCATTAGTATGTATTTGTTTATCATTCAAAACATTAACTGTCAAGATTATGGTTATGCAAACAAAATTTTAATGGTTTAGAGGTCCATAAAATCTTCTTTCCCTGTTTAAAATCATTGCTTATAAATTGTGCCAATATCGGTTAATAGAAAGTGGTGGATGCCAATCAAGTTAAACGGATGCTTGGTAGGTTTTATATAGGTTTATTTGCAACTAAATACATGAACTTCACACTTCTGCAACTTGCTACCATGAACTTCCGAAATTTGCAACTTGCTTCCATGAACTTCCAAATTTGCAAGTTAATACCATGAACTATTACTTATTTTGTAAGTTAATACCATGAGCTGGTGATAGTTCATGCTATTAACTTGCAAAATAAGCGATAGTTCATAGTATTAACTTGCAAACTTGGAGCATGGTAGCAAGTTTCAAACTTTGGAAGTTCACAATAGTGATTTGCAAATTCATGCTGCTGTCTGAATCACTTTTGAAGTTAGTCCAATCACCTTACACTCACCTAATAGGTTCATACATACTATTTTCGTTGATGACCAGCATAATGGATTAAAATGACACTCTTTTATAAAGTTTTGCCGTCTTATTACGCTTATGCTGTCTGAATCTGTTGTGATTTTATGAACTAAATTGCAGAGCTTGTAATAGGAAAAACGAAGATCATGTCAGGAATCATAAATCATTCTCTCTATGTGGATGCATATGCAGAATTGTAAATCGTGAGGAAATAATAAGGATTGACAACAATGAGAACAATCAGCATCATTCTTCAAAAATACATGTGGAATTGTATTAATTTGAATTTATAGTTTGTGAGAAAATAAATTTTAGATTACTTCTTAAATTTAGTAAAAGGAAAAATATTCTGGAAACCTTCAATTCTGGATCTTGTTTTTCCTGTGGTCAAGAATGAGAAGCTGGTGGTTCGTAATATTTCAGGTACACAATGTACTTGTTTTCCAAACAACATGAGGAGTTGGTGGGAGTTTATGCTTCTCAGCTGGCTCGTCATCTTTGCATTGACCTCTTTGTCCAGATGATGGAACAAAGGCTTGATAGCAGGTATTAAGTTTGTACCTTAAGGTTTAAAAATGTCGTCCTGAACTATAAGAATTAAGAATGTGGCTGACATCAAAACTATGTAATCTCGGTCAGTAGTAAGCTACATGAGCTAATAAGGTAGATTATGTTTGCCTGTTTATAGAACAAAGTTATCATGTTTTCCCAGGCATTCCCATTGCATATGACTCATTTTTTGCTTCCACTGTAGCACTCACATTAAATCTTTCTTGGGAGGGTTCCTAGAGTTTTGTAGGGTTTCCGCTATCATGAAATGGCATATAATGAATGAGTAAAGTAATTTTATGTAGGGTATCTGCAGGGCCTTCACCCTTTATTAATGGCTTATTTACTTGTTTGAACTTTTCATATCATGTTATGCCCATCCTCATCCTATCAAAACATTCGTGCCCATGGTTGCTCTAGATACTTGTATGGATTTATGCGTGCTCGAGGATCCATTATTATCAAGGTATGATGCAGGTTTTATAGGGGTTTCCACAGAACACCAGAAGTTTCTTTTCCTTACTGGGCTTATTGAAATGTTTGTACCTTTTATATGAAGAAATGCAATCCTTGTTCCATTTGGTGTAATAGTATCAGACCCTATTGAATATTTTCATCATATAGTTATAGAAGCCATAGTATGTTTTGTGACAGAATGCTTTTCCTCATTCCCTTTCATCTCTAGTCTCCACTATATTGAATATCTATATCATACAATTATAAAGGAAGTCATAATACTGGCCTCTGGACCTCAACACAGGCATATGCATGATATCATGTGATCTGTGCCCTTTTTTGGAGAAATGCACGTGTCAAAGACTTAACTATTGAATTCCTTCTTTCTGTTTAAATATGTTCATTCAATAATCAACTTATTTATATAATTACATTAATCTATAACCATTTTATTCATGAAAGGAGGGTTTAGAACATGACAACTTGCATTGTAACAGTTAAATGCTGTAAATGAAGACCAGACCCCCTGGATTTCGGAAAAAAAAAAAGTATATGTTGTATTAAATTCTGGGGGGAAAGTTAACTCTATTTCAAGTTTTGAACCATGTATCTATTGTATAGAATAGCAAAGTCTTAACCATTAGGCTACTTCTAATGTTAAAATTATTTTCTTACCATATTTGATCTTTTGACATTCCCAAAGAGAACCCCCCTCTGACTAAAGCTACTGGATCGGCCACTGAGTGTGGATGTTCACTTTTGTCGGATACCTACATAAGATTTTAATATATGGCCTTTTTCTAGCGAAGATTTCTATGCCAATTAGATGCATTAATTTTGAAATCCAATAGAATTAGGGCTCAAATTTTCCTGATAGCAACTCTATCCTGCAAATTTCTTATATTTTGCATGTATAGCAGTAGTTACAAAACAATTCGTACATTATTTATCCTTAGATGCGGGTGTCAATGTATCTGATTTACTTGCATTATTTTTTTTGTGTTGACCATTTTTTTTTCTATATCTGACTCAATTGGGTTCATTTATATATTTGAATAGTCCTTTACATTTCTCGTAACAGTATGCATGTTAAATACAAGCTCTTCCTGGCTGCTATCGAGTATTTGCCTTTCTCATCTGGAGATGTCTCTAAAGCATCATTCGAAGACATTGTGGAAAGGTACTCACATAAGCCAATTGTATCAATTACCTTGAATATGTATTATTACTTCTGTTGGGTAAATTATACTGTTACGTAAATTGATAGTTGGCATTTGAATTACTTGAGCAGGGTTCTTTCTAGGTCCCGAGAAGTCAAGGTCAGTAAATATGATGAAAAGCTATCTGATGTTGCTGAACAGCATCGACTGCAATCCCTTCAAAAGGCCATGGTTGTTCAGTGGCTATGCTTCACTCCGCCTTCAACTATCAGCGATTCTGAGATTATCAATGTAAAACTTCTCCTGAAGGCACTGATGCATAGGTACTCCAAGTATTTCATTTTTGTTATTTTACATCTTGGTACCAGTATTTTATATAGTCTGATTAGAACTGTTGATCTTGTTTAGTTACATACATTTCTAATGTAATAGGTGTGCTTCCCTGCATAATAAACCTAATTGCAATTGTCATGAGGTTTTTTTTCTTTCTCCTCTATTCAGCAACACTTTATTCAGAGAGTTTGCCTTAATATCAATGTGGAGAGTTCCTAAAATGCCAATCGGAGCGCACATGCTACTCAGTTTTCTTGCAGAGCCTTTGAAACAGCCTAAAGATATGCTTCTTTCTTGTGATGACCATGATGTAACTGAGAATTTACACGAATTTGAAGAATGGGTAAGCATTAGCCTACGTATATGCAATATTATTCTGTGAAACCAGATTGAAATGGAATCAAAGGAAGTCTTTTGCATTTTTGCTTGATCTCTTACGAAAAATTTCTGCTTGTTGGCTACCAGCACGAGTATTACTCATGTGATGCAACTTATCGGAACTGGCTTAAGATTGAGTTGGAGATTTCAGCGGTTCCTTCTGCTGATCTTTCTTCAGAGGAAAAGAGAATGCTATTGCTGCAGCAAAAGAAGTGTTAAATTCCTCGTTGTCACTGTTACTAAGTATGTTACTGTTGAGATATGTTTCACTGTAATAGCTTTCCCCCCTTTCCTAATGATCATTTACTTACTGTTTAACAGTTGTTTTGTGAGAATAAAAATAATTTACAACCCATCATCATGCACTTGTTAATGAGTATATAGAAACTGGACGTGTGCATTATAACCAAAACAAAACATTTTTCCAGTGCACTTTTTATGATGTTCTTCTGTTTAGGGTCTTCTGGTTAATTTATTATAGTATTGGGATAAAGTGATACCTTGATCATATACTACTGCACTTACCTACTATCACATAAAAATGGATTGATCATTGATTTAATAATGAATTATTTTAAAATCCTAGAGATAGTGGAAAATGTTATTAAAAATTAATGGTCTTCGTTCCACATGCACAAAACCAAGGATCGCACTATCGGAATCGAACCCTTCCTATTGACTATCGGGATCAGCACTATCGGCAGTTTCTGATCGGAGTATCGGATTTTTTGGTAACGGAAAGCAAATAATTATTAATAAATTTAGAGAAATATTTTAGACATTTAGGTATTATTTTAAGTATTTTCTGTGTTGTTTCATAGTAGTTCTGGAATTGAATGAAATAATAGTCACTCTTGTTGATTGGTTTACCTTTGATACATAAGTTTTCTTCATTTACATGCTTTTACAACCTTACTATGCTTTTACATATTTGCTAATTAGTCATTTTCATTCAATTTTCTTTGCCGGATTACTGGAAAAGAGACCCTCAATGTTAGTATCGGTCGGTATCGGGACATGCCAAACTGTATCGGTATCTGCTACATCAGGTTGGTATCGGCCGATACTGCAAACTATGCTCAAAATATCATCTTATATGAGTTCCTCTACATTTCTCCCAATTAAAGCCACCTATTGTCCCATCTTCCGTTGTGATGTCATTGAATTGTATTAATATTCTCATAGTGTCTTCACCTTTTCTTTTCTTTTCCTTTTTTTTCATCCTTGCTCATAAAGTATGGCTGGTCTTGTTGCTTCTTATGAAACTTCACTTTCAGTAATGAAGATATATTATGGTCATTTGGCACCGCGAAGTGCTCTGCTACTTCACAATTTGCTTTAGTTCTTTTTCTGTGAGATCCCTCTCAATGTTCACCATCACATGTATCTCTGAAGTAATCCTAAGCTTTCTTCAAGTTTATGAATATGATATATAGAACTCTCGTCCTCTCTCAAACCTTTTCATAAATCACCTTGAGTTGTAAATAGCTTCTGTTGCAAAAGTCTTCTCTTGATACCAAATCCAGTATAAATGGTCATTTCTTTTCTTAGTATTGCCCGATTTCTCTCTCCCACAATCAAAAGGTTACAAGTCCAATTCTTCATTTGTTAGTTCAACTTTGTACTTTTCCTTTGTTTTATATTGTGCTTAACCTTTTGTGTCCCACTCACAAATTTTCAGTAGGTTTGGGCTTTCAACTTAACAAAAATTATAATTAGGGTTTCCTGCCCTGGACCAAAAAAAGTCTGTCTGCACGTATGTAATACTTATGTTGGCTTTCTGGGTTGGGTTAGTTCTGCACCTGTAAGTAGTGAAGATAATGCACATCAAAAAGTCTCTACAGAGAATATGTTCCAGACTACATAATTAATATAGGATATGTAAGTAACTGTGTAAGGTGTCTTCATATGCTTTCTGCTAATGTTGTCATGCTTCAGGATCACCTTTGATGCATATAGATTAAATCTGTGCATGTTATGACAGCGTTATCACTGTATGAGCACCAAAACGGATATATAGCAATATGTTTTCTTTTGTACTTTTGCCTTCCAGACTTGTTTCTTCCCATTCTTGCTTTCCTCTGATGTGTTATGCTTTATGTTGCTCTATGAACTTCTAAATGCGAAGTAGCAATTTGCCTTCAGCTTAACACTTGTGCTTTCCAGGGGATGGAAGCTCATGGTTAAATGCAGCAGATGGCAGTTTATTTGAATCAACAGAGCACATATTTCTTGAATTGCATGCTACTGCAACCCTTTGTCTTCCCTCTGGTGAATGCATGTGCCCTGATGCAACATTATGTACAGCATTGACTAGTGCCCTCTACTCTTCGGTTAGTGAAGAAGATGTTTTGAAACGTAAGCTGATGGTAAATTCTGTGCCCATTCTTCTTTTATGAGTGGATTCCATATATCCACATTCCACTGATATTTTATTTTTTCACAACTTTGTCTATAATATTGTATTTATAATTTATCCACATGCTTTGATAAGGTATATGTTTAATTCTATCAAAATACAAAATCCCCTCCAAATCTACTAAAATGTACAGTGTTCTCTCTTTTGGTTTAGATACTTATTGTTTCTGGACGCTTACTAAGAAGCTCAGTGGCCTTTGAAGTGTAGCCCTTGTACATTGCTGACAAGCCGCTGTAGCTCTAACACATGATAGTCATCCAATTTGTCTATCTTAAATTTGTGTTTTTGCATTTCCTTGTATCTTTTCTCGTGTTCTCTTGATATCATTCATGGGTTTCCTCCAATTCCAACTTTGGTCACAACCAAGGCACATCTTCCTCCCAACTTTGGGTCATATTTCCTACTTTAATAAGAGCATAATTAGAAGCAGAAAATAAAATAAAATAAAGCATGCTGCATCATGTTGCCCACCTTTAAAATCGAGCGGGTCAAGTATCCCTGGTCTAAACTTCAGAGATTTTGAGTAATTTGTCCTAATTAAAATGAAAATAAAAGATGTATAACATAGTCAAAAAATTAAGTTGAGTGTATTTACTTAGAGTTTATTAGTAATTCTGTACCAGACAATGTTTTAAAAAGTGAGGCGCATTCGAGGTGCTAGGGTCCTCTCGAGCCTATGCGCACGGCTAGACGACGACTTCAATGAAGCAAAGCGCACACTTTTAGCATTTTAAAAGAAAAAAAGTTTGAAATAAGTAAACTCATATTATATCTAAAAAAATCATAACACCATTAAAAAAATAAAAAATGAAGTCTAATCAATATATAATATATAATATATATATATATATATATATATATATATATATATATATATGTCAAGACTTGGTAGCTCAAGTGGCTAGAGTGGAGACATAAGATTCGAGTGGGCGGGTATACGAATTCCGGTATGTCAACTATCATCATGAACTCAAAATAAAATATCACAATTTCACAACAATAGAAATGGACAAAACCCTAATCATCATCATCTATGCTAGAATCTTCATCACTAACACAACCAACAATTTTGTATCCCTCATCATCGTCATTATCATAATTATCAAATACAAAGCCTATTAATTACAATATAAAGGTTAGTTGGTTTACTTGACACATTTGATAGTGTTTCTACGATTCAAAGCTAGTTGGAGACAATATTTGTAAGTAGGATCATGTCTTGATTGACTTGATAACATCAAAAGTCAAGGTAGAAAACATATTATAGAATTAGTTGAATTAGTATAAGACATATCTATGCCAAAAAGAACAAGGTTTTTTTTTTTTTTACTAAAATAGAAAAAAACACTAGGCTAATGGGTCTCGTGTGCTTCAGCCGCACCTCAAAAGTAGGTGTTGCCGTGCGAGGTGCACAAGGTGTGGCCCTCAAAAATAGGTATGGGGTGCTGGATGCTTGAGTCTCAGGTGAGCCTAGGTGAATGAGCCTCGCCTCATAGAAAATGAGTCGCAAGGGTGAGCTTCGAGCATGAGGCGCGAACCTCACAGTCTTTTTAAAACACCGGTACTAGTTAACTCAAACTTTTAGAAAGGTAGA
Organism: Iris pallida; assembly: GCA_029216955.1. NCBI lineage: Eukaryota > Viridiplantae > Streptophyta > Magnoliopsida > Asparagales > Iridaceae > Iris > Iris pallida. Next base: position 601 of record JANAVB010039188.1, on the reverse strand, counting down.
CCTGATGATAAGTTGTGATCATCCCAAATTGTAACATGTCAATGTTTTATCGTGGCAAAATCTTATATGTACTTCCCAAGAGTTTTATAACAAATTGTACCAAAACATTTGAGTAATCGCTCCAAGTATTCTTAACTGTTTGCTTACAGTAATAATAGCCTTTGACAGTTGCACTTTCTTGTTGCTTGTGCTGTTCTCATGATTGATCTTTTTTCTTTCAAAAAGTAAAGTCACGGCGAATGGATGGTCAATTTCTGGGAGAAGAATACATTGGTTCTCATTTCTATGATGTTTATAGAACCTTTTTTTTCAGTCAATTATTCTTGAATTATATTTTATCTGCTTACTATTTAGTATTTACATGTCATAGTACCTTATGTTGGAAAAATAGCGTCATCTTTTATGGATCATAGTTGTTTCACCTACGGCTCACATTGTTGATCTTCTCAAGTTTGGGCTTTGGTTAGGGAGTGGCTTTTTTAGTACATTCAGGATATTTTAGTTTGCATATCACCATAAGTGCATATTGGTAGTTTGCTTTCTAAGTCTTTGCAATTCTTATATTTTTTATCTCGTTTTAAGTTTTTCCCCCCTTCTTTTT
>JANAVB010039187.1:0-57932 GCA_029216955.1 Iris pallida | reverse complement strand
TTTGAGGCTTTTCGCCACCGAGCACTTGTTTAGCTCGTATTTGGACTTAATATTTAACCTACAGGTTTGACTTGATTTGCGTATTCTAATAGCTAGAGCTTATCATGTATTACTATTATTCTTGCTAGTCCTTTATTCTGTATTATTAGCTTCATGATCATTGATATATGATAGTTTGGAATGCCTTACTATTTTATATTCCAGATGATCATACTTCTTGTACATTTACTATCTGTGAGATACCTAGGCTTCTTTACCTAGGATTACTTGTTGTATGCGACCCCCTATTTATACTGCTTTTACGTTATTCTGGAGTACTGGAGCACTTTTGTACACGCAACTGGCCTGGTAGTTATCTCACTCACAAATCTTCTTTATTGATATCCCTCGTATTTTAATCTATCTCTGTTCTTTGACTTGATATCTGCTTTGATCGTTGATCCTTTTTTGTTACTTCGATTTGATCCTTGTGTCCTTTTAATTTTAGGGGTATTATTCCTGGTCCTATTGATCGGCCTGTTCGGGCTTTGCCGATGGCAGATCAGTATCCTTTGGTTCCGTTGGCTCAAGGGGAGCAACTTCAGCATTCAGGAAGTCTCAAGTCGATCCGAGGGCATATATGCGAGTTCTCCCCATTCAGCCAGTAGTGCCAGTACAGCTAGAGCAGCTGGAGAGTGTTGTTCGAGCGCAGATGGACAGGACCGTCGATAGTTATATGGCAGAGTTTAGCATGCTTATTTAGTTTGTCCCTTCTAGGATGGCGACCGAGTTGGGTTGGAAGAGGAGGTTCTAGTAGAGGCTTCATCTGGAGACCATCTTGGCAGTGGAGCAGCATGAGTTCCAGACTTTTGATGCTGTGATGAGAGCAGCAAGGAGGCATGAGTATGCATCAAGAGGATTGGGGATAGAGTTGAGGGCCAGAAGAAGGCTCACATTAAGAGGGGATCTCCTCTCCAGTCGTCAGCACCAGCTCCAGCAGTTTGAGCTTTGACGATTGGATCTCCTAGGGACCGGCTACGACGGCTTCCTTTCTGTAGTCATCTCAATAGTGTCCTCAGAAGCAGAGGCAGTCTACTTTAGTTTATTGTTCTCATTGTGGGAAGGCATGATGTGTTGTTAAAGTGTCATAGGGTACATGGTCCGTGCTTAGCATGCGGAGCATCAGACACACGGTAAGGACTTGTCCTCGGAGGAGTTCGGCTGGATCAGCATCCTTTTAGCGAGGGCACCAACTTCAGTTCAGCAGCAGCAGCAGGCTCGGAGACCATTACCGACGCGGTCCCAGATATTCCAACAGTGACAGCCTTAAATGGAGAGGTCGACAGTAGAGGGGTCCAATATCCAAAGGACAGGTCCGGGCTTACACAATTTCCTTTAAGGAGGCATTAACAGTAGGGGAGTTGGTTACTGGTACCATTCTAATTCCCTCTCTTTCAATTTCGGTATTACTTGATTACGTTGTTTTGCATTCGTTTATATATGTATGATTGTAACACGAGTTGGTTTGGAGCCCGAGTCATTATTTGTAAGGTTGAATATCCTTACTGGTAACCATCTCATGGGAGTAGATCGAGTTTATTCCTCGTGTCGAATCATAGTGTGCGAGAGAGCGTTTCCATCGAGGTTGATAGAGTCTTCTTTGGGTGTTATGCTCTAATTTTTTTATATAATATTTAACAAATGATGGCAATGGTAATAATAATTTTATTTAAAATTTACATTTGGACCCTAAGGAAATTTTTTGCAATTTCATTTTTTGTTTACCAACTCAATTGATGATGAGTCATCATATGGGGGTATGTGGCAAACTATGGAGAGGCTTAGGTGTCAAGTGCTAGGAGTGAGTGGCACTTGACTTGCCACATGGCAATATTCATGAGAGAGACTCTTCTCCCTCATGACATATAACCCTTTCTTCATCCCTCTTCTACTTTTACTTCTTCTCTCCATTCCCTCTTTCACCACCACCACACCTTCTCTTCCCTCCTCGCTCTTACTCCCACTACTGTTGCTATTGTTACCACTACTGCTGCTAGCTACTGCTATTTCTCGCTGCTGCTGCTGCTGCTGCCCGCTTCCGCCGACCGCCGAACACACCGCCGTCGTCGGCCACCCAGTCGCCGGCCACCACCATCTCCAACACCTTCTCCTCCTCCTCTTCTTCCCTCCCAAACCCAAGGCAAAACTCCCTTTCCCTTCTCAATTTCTTCCAAATTTCAAACCTAGGTTAGGTTTACTAACAAAAAAAAACTATTTTGAACTATGGTTGGGTTCAAATTAGGAATTTGTGGAGAAAATCTAGGTCATCTTCAAACCAAGGCAAGTCCTCCTCTCTCCTCATCTTAAAAATTGTTTAAGTTAAATTCTTAATTTTATTGAATTTGTATGTTATTTTCATTTCTGGAATTTAGGTAAATCTAATGCAAATTCAATTTTGTGAGAACCAAATATGGTTATAAGTAGTAGGATATTGAAAGAATTCTTTTAGGGACAAATTTGTTATGCATATAAGGACACTTGAATGAATATGTCACTACAAAAATTTGTCAGATTAGCGATGTTACAAAATCGCTTAACTAGGCCAAAATCGCTAAACTAAATTAGCGACGTTTGCAGCGACGTTTAATAAACGGGAAAAAAGCGTGTCGCTAATCGAGAAAACGTCGAAAAACATCGCTAGGGCGACGTTAGTTAGCGACGTTTATAATGTCGCTAATTTGTGACGTTATTTGCGACATTTTCAAGTGGTCGCCGATTAGCGACACATTAGCGACGTTCTTGCGACGATGTGGTGGCATCAAATTATTTGCCACATCAACAATTTAGCGACATTTTTAGCGACCTTTATATTCGTCGCTAAAGTTTAGCGAGGAATATAAACGTCGCTAAAAATGTCGCTAAATTGAAAAGAAATTAAAAAAAAGAATCCATAAAGCAAATGTACAATCCAAAATACAGAATCTAATCCCTGGATTCGCCGACCCCTTCGTGGAACACTAAACACCGGCCTGCACAATACAGTCCAAAATAGACCAAAAATAATTGGTCGTCTCCTCAAGCATCTCGGAACATCATAATATGTATCACACAAACAAATATACATCACAATATGCATCACACAGCAAGCTATACCAATATACTTCACACACAAGAAAACAAATATCCATCATAATATCAAAAAGGAGATATATCCATCAAAACAAATATCCATACAATATCCAGATGAGATATATCCATCAAAACAAATCCAGTCAATATATGTATCTACTGTCGTCTATGCTGGGGCAGATAGAACTACCTCAGCCAGCGCGCATAAGTAGGATCCGCGGCAGCCAGATCAATATCCAGAGAATGGATGATTGGAACTCCTGGTGGAACTGCCCTGTGGTGCCACCTCCTCATTCACAGCTCCCTCGGCTTTAGGAATTACTTCTGGAGCAGCTCTCTCGGTGGAACTGCCCTCTGGTGCTGGAGCCACCTCCTCTTTCACAGCCATCTGTGCCTCCCTCAAGCGAGATCCTCGGGTCTTAGGTGCCATCTGTGAGAACGGATGCCATCTCGTTTGAGTACATTTTCGAAAGCAGATAAAATACAGAAAATTCAATTTTTTGCCAAGTGTGAGAATGGATGGCTCAGAACACAACCCAAAATTCATTCTAGCATACATTAGAGTGAATCATCTATGTTCTGTACATATGGTGTAGTATATGTTCTTATAGTATCTAGTATCTGAATAATGTAACAGAATCAAGATGAACTCACATAATGTAATACTAAGACATCATCTACTACTATATAAGATATAGTGATAGGTTGTCATCATCATTGCGAGGATGAGAGTCGAAGGACAATCAACTTTATCTATGGCTACATAGTTTCTGTCTCGCCAGTCGAATGGCTGCAGGGACTATGTCCTGATCACCATATCGTACCGTAGATTAATGCAAATGGATCTGGAGCTGGAGCCAAAATACAGAATCCAAAATATAAAATACAAAATTCAATCCCTGGGTTTGTCGAAAATAAAAACAAAGATTGACACACAGTACTAATTCATATGTGTTTTAAGTGTGAGAACGGATGGCTCATAACACAACCCAAAATTTATTCTAGCATACATTAGTGTGAATCATCTATGTTCTGTACATATGGTGTAGTATATGTTCTTATCGAATATAGTATCTAGTATCTTCTGAAGAATGTAACAGAATCAAGATGAACTCACATAATATAATACTAAAATATCTACTACTATATAAGATATAGTGATAGGTTGTCGTATCATCATTGTCGAGGGATGAGGGTCGGAGGACAATCAACTTCATCTACGGTACATAGTTACATGAGCTAGTCGTCGCGAAACGTCGCTAATAGCGACTAATTTAGGGACGTTAGTATGAACGTCGCTAAATTCTAATTATATTCCCCCACCAATTTATTTCCCCTTTTACTCTCTACTCTCTCTCCTCCCCCCATCCGGTGCTCTCACTCTCTCCGGCGCTCTCACAGTACAAATTCATATCTGTTTTAAGTGTGAGAACGGATGGCTCAGAACACAACCCAAAATTCATTCAGCATACATTAGTGTGGATCAATATGTTCTGTACATATGGTGTAGTATATGTTCTTATCGAATCTAGTATCTGAAGGATATAACAGAATCAAGATGAACCCACATAATGTAATTCTAAGACATCATCTACTATAATAACAGAATCAAGATAGGTTTCGTATCATCATTGCCAAGGGGGAGGTTAATTGGAGGAAGTTACTGCAGAAAGTGAAGATCGACATGAACTGACGCACGAAAATAAGGAGCTCTAAGCTGGAACAAGAAAATTTGTGCTTTGGAAAAAGAACTCTTGTAAACTCTTTGTTCACAAAGCAAGCTATAATTAAAGAATACAGAACAAGTATCGAGTTCGTAACTCACGTATATTAGTTACATGAGTTATAAACTCGATACTTGTTCTGTATTCATTATATCTTGCTTTGTGAACAAAGAGCATACAAGAGTAGAACATCCAAAACACAACTTTACTTGTTACAGCTTTGATCTCCTACTTTTCGTGCGTCAGTTCATGTCAGTCTGCACTTTCTGCAGTAATGACCACAAGTTTTATGTTCTTCAACGATATATTTTACATGCTTAATTGCAAAGTATGGGGACGAATGGCTCAGAACACAACCCAAAATTCATTCTAGCATACATTAGTATGAATCATCTATGTTCTGTACATATGGTGTAGTATATGTTTTTATCGTATCTAGTATCTGAATAATGTAACAGAATCAAGATGAACTCACATAATGTAATACTAAGACATCATCTACTACTATATAAGATATAATGATAGGTTGTCATATCATCATTGTCGAGGGATGAGGGTCGGAGGACAGTCAACTTTATCTACGGCTACATAGTTTCTGCCTCGCCAATCGAATGGCTGCAGGGACTATGTCCTGATCACCATGTCATAGTCCAATATAATCCAGAGATTGACACAGTACTAATTCATATATGTAGTCTAATACAAATAGTCTAATACAAAAACAACCCAATACAAATAGTCCGATACAAATAAGTACTAATAGCTAATGAGAACCATGCAGCTCATGCAAACGCTCAGTGATACGATCACGCAACCACCTCGAATAAGTGGGATCGACGGTGGCAGGAGAGATGTAGTCCATTGTAAGTGCTGCATGAATAGAACTTCCGATCTCACTAGCTACCGGTGCTGGATGAATAGAACTCCCGGTCTCACTAGCTACCGGTGCCACTTTCTCCTTAACAGTAGGAGGAGCCACCTTAGCATTCACTGTTTCCCTCAAACGACGTGCCGCTCCTCGGGTGATGTGTGCCATCTAGTAAGATCGATATTCACAAATAATATTATTGTAACATAAGCAAGCTAACAAAAGGAACCATTATCTCGTTTGAGTACATTTTTGAAAGCAGATAAAATACAGAAATTTGATTTTTTGCCAAGTGTGAGAACGGATGGCTCAGAACACAACCCAAAATTCATTCTAGCATACATTAGTGTGAATCATCTATGTTCTGTACATATGGTGTAGTATATGTTCTTATCGTATCTAGTATCTGAAGAATGTAACAGAATCAAGATGAACTCACATAATGTAATACTAAGACATCATCTACTACTATATAAGATATAGTGATAGGTTGTCATATCATCATTGCCGAGGGATGAGGGTCAGAGGACAGTCAACTTTATCTACGGCTACATAGTTTCTGTCTTGCCAGTCAAATGGCTGCAGGGACTATGTCCTGATCACCATGTCATACCATAGTTTCTGCCTCGCCAGTCGAATGGCTGCAGGGACTATATGTTCCGATCACCATGTTACCAATTAACAAACCAACAAAACTACTTGTTACAAATATCGACACTATCGGTGCGTTCGAATCGAGTATCATATTTTTGATGTCCGAAAACAAATAATTATTACTAAATTATCATATTTTTCGCACTATCAGTGCCCCTGACCAAGCCCCCCTCCTGACCAAGCCCCAGCCGCCCCACCACCCCTGCTCCCCACCTCCAGCTGCCCCCACCCCCAATGCTCCCCTCCCCCAGTCACACCCACCCCCACTGCTCCCCTCCTCCATCCGTCTCCACCCCCCTGCACCCCTCCCCCAACCGCCCCTACCTCCACTGCTCCCCTCTCCCAGCCACCCCCACCCCGCTGCTCTCCTTCCTCAGCCGCCCCACCCTCCTGCTCCCCTCCCCCAGCCGCCCCCACCCCTCCGCTTGTAGGTCCTAAAAAATCAAGTTGTACCTATTAACAAAGTCAAAATCAAGAAATACAACTTTCAAATGAACTGTGCAGACATCAGATTGCGCATCATTCCGATTGCGCACACCAGACTGTGCACACTTTCAACTGCGCAGGCTGACGTGGCAATGTCATCATTACCTGACAAAATCAAATCTTTCTGACAGCTGACAGCACAAAGAACGAGGAGACTGTTCGTTTATTATGCCGCACAGCGCTCGAGGACAGCTGTACATGCAGCACAATCCAGTGCCTACGCAATCCAGTGTCTGCACAATCCAGTGTCTGCGCAATCCACTTCAGCGTAATCCAAGTCAGCGTAATTCATGTGGCGCACTTCATCATGTCAACTGACAAAAGTACACATGGCACTCATGCCATCATTTCTTTACGTGGCAACTGTCTTCACACGATCATGCGCATTTCAATCAAATGATGCCATGTGTCCAAGATAGTCAGCCCATAACCAGACAACTGCCTGCGCAGTCTGATGCTGCGCAATCCAACTTGCGCTATCCAGAATAACTAAAAATTAGTTATTTCCAGAACTCTATAAATAGAGTTTCAAGTCTTCATTCAAGGAGATCAGAGATCAGGGATAAGAGATAGAGAGATCAGACATATATAAAAGTTCAGAGAGTTCAGGAGTTCTTGCCCAAGTGCTGCTGCATTCTTCCGAGGCTTTTGCCTTCAATTCTCCGAGGCTTTTGCCTTCAAGTCAATTTCAGAGGCTACCGTCTTCAAAGTTCATCGTCCAAGGGATAAAGCAATCGTCTTCTAGATTGGATTCCTACAGTTGTACTTTCCCAGAATTCTTGTAATCTTTACAAAGTTTGTATCAATAAAGTTTCATACTTTTGTTTTTGCAAACAAAATGGCGACTCTGCTGGGGACGACTTTCTCCTCCGACGAGGAAGTGACAACTCAATATGACGTAGCGTCTATTGGAAAGACGCAGAAGACTCTAGTTGTGAAGGTCAACCAGACAGCCTATGAAGCCATGATCCACTCTAAGACCACTTCTCGCACTGCAACCACTTCTGCCACGAGCAAAGTACGCCCAGTATGGGTCTCCAAGACTGCTGCGCAGTCCATTAACTCTTCCAGCAAGACTGCTGCGCAATCTGCCAAGAAGCCTGCTGCGCAATCTGCTGCACAGTCTACAGTTGCTGCCACTATGACTGTTGCACAATCTGTCTCTGCCAAGAATACTGCACAATCTGCTGTTGCCAGTGCACAAAAGACTTCATATGCTGCCCTATCAAGGTGCAAGCCTCCTCTGTCTCTGGCGCAGTTGGCTGCCAATCTTTTTGCGCAAACTAACACTCCAGCAACTAGAGTGCATCCTAAACACTCTGTGGCCAGAACTCATAATACGCAAACCACAGTGTTTGTGGCCGGAATCAGAAAGTCATCTGCTAAAGACTCTCTTGCGCAACCTGCCGGTGCGCCATCCATTCATGCGCAAACTGTGTTTGCGCAATCTAAGAAAGACAGCCCTTTGGCTAATCTTTTTCTACTCACAACAAAGGAAAGAGTGCTGCTCAGCTCCAACACCCTACTGCTCCCGCAATCCACTGGGGGTAGTCTTTTGGCTATTCCTCTTCCTCCTCAGAACAAAGAAAAGGCCCATTGGTCTTTTCTCAATCTTCCTCGGCTCTTGACTTGGAAGACAACAGAGGGAAACGCTCTTTAGCTAACCCTTCTTTACAAAACAAAGAAAAAGGCCCTTTGGTCTTTTCTCAGTCTTCTTCGGTCTTTACCGTAGAAGATCACACTGAACGTGCTTCGGCATCAGTCAGTACAAAAATTCTTTCAAACAATGATTCTTCTCTCCATGTTAAAAGAACTTGTACTGATCAAAGAGGTATTTTCCCTACTCCGGTAGCAGAGTTCCAAGATCTCCCAACCCTCAAGATCTCCCGTACAAGACAGAAAAAATTGCTGGTGTCTCAAACAGAAACCCCTGGGGGTGAGTTTGCTGATCTAAGAACTTATCTCAACAGGCCAACTTCGGTGAAACGTAAACAGCTAATGCCGAAGACCAAACATCATCAGAAGCAGACTTCCAGGATTAAGAACCCGGACACTTATGCTAATGAAATGAGCACTTCCCTGTACACTCAAGGGACAAAACATTTGAAGAACCGGAATCATGTTCCGAATGTTATTAAAGAACATATCCCTCGAACTTTTCCTCGTCCCGTTGCTGTTCCCGATCTCCGAGAATACCTCAAGCATAGGCAGGACAACACTTCAACACTTCCAATTCAACCAAGTGATCATAAGGTTGTTATCAAGTGTTGTTGTCAAACAACTAGACGATCTGTCTTCGATCGTTTGAACTTTTCTAACTCTGAATCTATGTCGAAATGAAGATGAAGTTCTGTACGCTTCCGTCAACATGACTTCCAGAGACACTGGGGGTAGGAAGTGCTCTAAGCACGGGAAGCCTCGCAAGCCAAGCCAACGGTATTTGGATTTACTCCAAGAATCCTCTGAAGGAGTATTCCAACAAACCAGATCCTGAAGCCGAGACACAATCGGTCAAATGAATCTTCAAGATCCTTTTGAATGTCTTCTTCCTTCTCACTCCGGAGATGACTCTTTCTCCGACTATGATGCATACAGCGAAAGCTCAGAACATACAGTGTCTTCCACTGTACCCAGAGAAGTGACAGCTTACGTTGTCAATGAAGATCCTGATGCTTCCAGTTCAGCTAGTCAAGAACAAAGAATAGCTGCACTAGAAGATAAGTTGAAGACAATGGCGAAAATGGTCGCAAGTATGCATTCCATCATTGTGGCTCAGCACACAGTACCACTGACAGTACCGCCTATAAATCTCGAAATCATAGCATCGTCGGTGCCTGCTAATGCAGGGCTTGGGATAGCATCTCTTCCAGTACCTCCTGTACAAGTCCAACCTACACCTAGTCAATCATGTGCTGGGGGTAGTGCTTATCATGCTATTCCTCCTCCTAACACCGTCGTTCAGCCTGCTCCTTCTACATCAGTGGAAGATGCCACTGAAGCTGTGAAGCTCCTGCGAACTCAGTTCGAAGCTTTCAAGGAGAAGGACAACTTGCAAAGGTTGGGGATCAAGCAACCTTACCCAGTTGAATGGAAGGAAGTCCCGTTTCCTCCAATGTATAAGATCCCAACTATCTCGCTGTTTGATGGTAGCACATCTCCCAGTCAGTTCATCAACCACTTTGAGGTTATGACTGTTCAATTTCAACCAAATGACGCTCTTATTACCAGAGTATTCGTTGGCTGTTTAGCTGGCGTAGCATACGATTGGTATAGAAGCTTGCCCGATGGTTGTATCACCTCCGTCTCTGACTTAAAGAAATCTTCTTGGAATGATTTTACGAGGAATCAATGACATGACTATGTCAGCCCTCAATAAAATCAAACAAAAGCATAATGAAACTGCTGAAAGTTTCATTGAAAGATTCCGTCGGAAAGCTTTGAAAATGCCACCAGGAACTCCGGCTGCTGTCACCATAGACACCTGCAAGGAAAATCTATTGCCCATCATCAGCATGTGGACGGGATCTACTCAGTTCCAAGACTGGCCATCTTTCATTGTCAACGCTAAAGCAGCTGAAGTTAGCGCTGACAAATTCAAGCAGCTAGGGGTACAAATGTCTAACCCCGACCGGGATGAACATCAAACATCAGGTGGTGGCAATCGCCAGAACAACCGCAAACCAAAAGAAACTTTGAACAGTCAATTTGAATAAGAACAAAGAATCTTTGGCGGTCAACGTAGCTCCTCCGACATCCACTTCTACCCCTTCAGCACCTCCTCCAAGGGAACCTCGACCTAAAGTAGAGTATTCCTTTGACGAGAATGACACTGCTAGCATCTTTGATTGCTTAATCAACAGCAATAAAATCCAACTTCCGGATCCAAAGAAGCCTGATGAAGTCGATAAGACTGATCATTCCAAGTACTGTGTCTATCACAGGTTCATCGGACATCCCACTCGAGCATGTTATGTGCTCAAAGGCAAAATCCAGGAGCTGGTCAACGCTGGCGTCGTCACTCTGCAACAAGACGAGAAGACTGTTACTGCAAACATGGTATCAGTTCAGTTCGGCGACATTCCGCCCCAGATGGTGCAGCATGGCGTCATTCCTATCCCCAAAGCTACTCTTGAGATTGAGAATCTTCCTCCTCCACGAAGTGAAGGTCTCGTCCCCTTGTCTCTTGACAATGGCGAGATTATGTGGATTCATCCGGATCTTGCTTCAGAGTTCGAACTTCCTTCTTCTTCCAAGAAGAAAGATCGCTCCAAGGGCAAGACAAAGATTTGCAATATGGTGTCTTTTGACCCCATAGTTGATGAAGAAATCCGGTTGGGCACTAGGTCAGGAAAAGCTTATCTAAAGGATTATCCTGAAGCCCAAGAGAATCCTGCTTCTTCCTCTGAACCTGCTCCGGTGCAGCCTGCTTCTACTGAGGATATTCCTACTGCTTATTCATCGGTGGTGATACCCATTCCTCCCAAGCCGACGGTCGCTGACAAAGGCAAACAGCAAGTCCGCTTCGATAAACCTTTGAAGAAGACATCTCCTTCTGGACTTGAAAAGCCTTACAACTTTGATATCTTGGCTCAGTTAGCCAATACACCGGCCCAGTTGTCAATTTTCGAGCTCTTACGTCTTTCTAAAGAGACTCGAGAAACTCTGAGTGAGGCTCTCATGCAAGCTGAAACTTGTCTAGCCCTTCTGAAGAAGCCTACAGCAGAGCCTGTCTCTTGCCTCCATTGTCATAGCGTGTTGGAATTAATTCCAAACATAACTTTCACTCAAGATGACTTATTGATGGAAGACAACGGGCATGACCGTCCTCTATACTATACAGGATATGTCGATTCAATGAAAGTCGATCGTATTCTGATTGACCGAGGGTCTGTCCTTAGCATCATGCCGAAGACAATGTTACATGCGTTGAAGATCCCTGTACATAGTCTCTCCAGTACAATCACCACCATCCTTGGATTCAATCAAGGGAGGAGCGAACCTCTGGACAAGATTCGCTTAAAACTCCAAATAGGCAACATTGTTGACCATTCCTACATGAACACATTGGATTCAATCCTTGGTGACCTTCTATATCATTGATAATCATGGTTGTTCTTATAATGCTTTATTGGGGAGACCATTCCTACATGAACACAACATTGTTCCATCAACTCTTCATTAATGTTTCAAATATGTTGATGACAATGGAGAAGTTCAGAAGGAGGTTGCTGATCTCTATCCTTTCAAAGAAGTTGAAGCGTACTGCAACGACGCTCGCATGTACAAGGATGAATTCATAAGGTTGTCTTATCTCTGGATACTGAAGAAGAATCAGAAGCAGTGCCCAAAGATACCCTCATCATTTCTGTCAAAGGGCGTGTTTCTCGTCCTCAATCCTCCAAGCCACTGGCTATTCACTTGCCAGTTCAAAAGCAATCAAGTGATGATCAGGATCAAAGGGAGCTCACCTCTTCTGAGCCGCTTGTTATTGACTTACGTCGTAACAAGAACAAAAAGCAGCTCACTTCTTCTGAGCCACTTGTTATAGATCTACCTCATAACAAGGAAAAAAGGGAACTCACCTCCTCTGAGCTGCTTGTTATCGATCTCCGTCGTAACAAAGCCCATCCTCCTCCACGTTCTTCTTCTCCCTCGCTTGTAATCAATTTGACCAAGCCTGCTAAGGCTAAAGGTCCTGCTGTAAATACCAATGTACAAATCAATGAAAAAGCATCTACTTTCCAGTATACTGATGTCATTTATCATACTAAATGCTATTTGGATATGTTAGATAGCTTCCAATCGTTTACAATGGAAGTTGTACAATCTCTTCAAACGAAAGTATCTTTTGAACACCCAGATAATTCATATCGAATTGTTCCTACTCAAAAGAAAGGCGAAAGTCCAATACTTTTTAGTAAAGGACCGGAACAATAATTCAGCTATACGTCTGATAGCAAAGTTAACGACACGGGGCATCTTCAACTCCGCCGTTACAGTCAACAATCAAAAGACATCATCCGAAAGATGGGTTACGACTTCAAGAGTGGCCTCAACTATGGTAAAGGACGGAGAACTCCTATCCATACGACTGTGCCGAAAGGAAAGTCAGAGATGTACTACAGCAGGACCAAAAGAGGTCTTGGATATGCTTCTCCTCTAATGTTATCCCCCAGTTTCTGAATCCGATAGTGAAGAACGCTCTAACTCTTCTGATTCCAGATCATGATATTCTGACACCAGCATCGATCAAGTTCATCGACTGACTGTGTCTTCTAACATGGTCTCCGTCGAACTTCCAGAGGGCTACGACGAGGATATTGAAGAAAACCTTGAAACAGATCCTTGGGCTCAACGAATGGATACCCAATGGAAACTCCGATTCGAACAAAGGGAACCTCCTACCGAAGATCAATTGGTTCAAATTGATGTAGGAGAGAACGGGTTACCTCGTCCAATATTCATCAACAAGAACCTTCCAGAAGATAAACAAGAATTAATTCTTCTGATTAAAGAATACATTGATGTCTTTGCCTGGAGCTATGAAGACATGCCAGGACTAGATCCTAAAGTTGCTACTCACAAACTGAACATCTTGCCGAATGCAAAACCGATCAAACAACAACAACGGCTTTTCAAGCCAGAAATGATGGATGCAATCGACGATGAAGTCAAGAAGCTCATAGCTTGTGGCTTTATCAGAGAAGAACAACATCCTGATTGGGTAGCCAATATCGTCCCAGTTCTAAAGAAAACCGGCAAAGTTCGAGTTTACATCGACTTCCGGGATCTTAATGAAGCATGTCCAAAAAATGAATTCCCTCTCCCTATCACGGATGTCATGATTGATAACACCTGTAGGTTCGAAAGAATATCTTTCATGGACGGATTCTCCGGATATAATCAAATTCGGATGAATCCTGAAGATGAAAAGCATACTTCTTTCTGCACTCATCGTGGAGTCTATTTTTATACTGTGATGCCGTTTGGTCTCAAGAACGCTGGTGCAACATATCAACGAGCCATGAGTACCATCTTTCGAGATCATCTGTGCAAGACTGTCGAATGCTACGTCGACGATATTGCTGTCAAAAGTCGTCTAAAGGAAGATCACATCCAAGACTTGAGAACTATCTTCAATCTCATGCGCCAACATCAACTCAAAATAAATCCCACCAAGTCATTCTTGGGTGTCTCTAGTGGTAAATTTCTCAGCTTTGTCATTACCTCTAAGGGTATACACGTGGATCCCGAGAAGATCAAAGCCATTCAAGAGATGCGTCCTCCACGCAACCTAAAAGAGCTACGAGGATTCCAAGGTCGACTTGCGTATATCAGGAGATTTATTTCGAATCTGTCTGGACGCTGTAGACCATTCACTCAACTCATGAAGAAGGGTGTATCTTTCGTTTGGACCGAAGAATATCAACGAGCATTTGAAGATATCAAACGGTATCTCATGAATCCACCTGTCTTGGTGCCACCAATCTCTGGCATACCATTCTTAATGTATGTCCGTGCTATAGACCATTCATTGGGTGCTTTACTTGCCCAAAAAATAAAGAAGGCCATGAACAAGCTATCTATTATCTCAGTCGTACTATGATTGGTGCTGAACACCGTTATAGCCGATCGAAAAAGAATGCCTAGCTCTCATGTTTGCTGTTCAAAAGACTCGACATTATATCATTGGTCAAACCATTCATGTTATATCCCGAGTTAATCCTCTTCGGGTACTGATGAAGAAGCCTAGCACACTCAACTCTCGGCTGGCTACGTGGGCCATTCTGCTAGCCCAGTATGACATGGTATATGTTCCACAAAAGTCTGTCAAAGGTCAAGCATTGGCAGATTTCTTAGCAGCTCATCCTGTTCCAGAGACATCCAAACTCTACGATGAAATTCCAGACGAGACGTTGGAAGTTAACATGATCTCTGAAGAATTTCCAACCTGGCGTCTATTCTTTGACGGTGCATCCAGAATTGGACCCAATGGTGCCATTGTAGCAGGAGTCAGAGTTGTTCTCGTTTCTCCAGATGGACCAACTATCCAAAGAGCCTACTCTCTAGATGAGCCTTGCTCCAACAATGTAGCAGAGTACAATGCTCTACTCATTGGTCTTCAATTAGCCAAACAACTTGACGTCGAGTATCTTGAAGTCTATGGCGACTCTAAGCTGGTTGTTGATCAGGTTAGAGGAACCTATGAAGTTCGTCATCAAGATCTAGTGCCTTATCATGAAGCAGCAATCACATGGCTACGTCATTTAAAGCCTTCTTCATAGACTATATTCGGCGAGCTTGCAATACTGAAGCAGATGCCTTGGCCAATCTTGCGGCAGTCTTAGCTATCCCTATCAAAAGACAGCAAGTAGTGGTTATTTCCAATCGTGAGTTGTTTTGCATTGAAAACAATCGTAATATTGAGTTCAGTAATCTTGCTGAAATCAATGTTATCAATGAAGACTCGAGAGTTCCTTTCATTGATTTTGTTGTTCATGACATACTTTCTGAAGATCTAAAAGAGGCCACGAGTATTCGTCGACGATCTCTACGATTCTACTACAACCAAACCACCAAGACTCTCTATCAACGGACTTATGGCGGTCTTCTTCTACGCTGTCTAGCTGGTGATGAAGCAAAACAAGTACTGCGTGAAGCTCACGACTGTATTTGTGGAGCACATCAACCCGGCCCTAAGTTACAGGATCGTATCCAACGCATGAGTTACTACTGGCCTTCTATGGTATCTGATGCCATCGATTATGCAAGAAAATGTCGAGCTTGTCAAATCCATGCAGATTTCATTCATCAACCTTCGGAATTTCTGCATCCGATCGCTGCTTCCTGGCCTTTTGAAGCTTGGGGTATGGACATTTAGGTCCTATCAATCCTCCTTCTTTTAGAGGACATCGGTTCATACTAGCAATAACCGACTATTTCTCTAAATGGGCTGAAGCTATACCTCTGGCTAAAGTCAAGGCCAGCAGTGTCATCAACTTCGTCAAATACCATGTCATTTATCGATTTGGTGTACCTCGACGAATCATCCATGACAACGGACCACAATTTCATCAGCCAAAAATTCACAAGATTCTGCGATGATCATAGAATTGACAACGTCGCTTCGACAGCCTACAATCCTGCTGCTAATGGCTTAGCTGAAGCTTTCAACAAAACTATTATCAAGCTCCTTAAGAAGTTTGTATCTACTAACAAACGGAATTAGAGCGAAAAGCTTGATGAATGTTTATGGGCCTATCGAACTACAGTCCGCAATCCCACAGGCTTTACACCTTTCTCTTTGGTGTATGGTTGTGAAGCAGTTCTTCCTCTAGAACTTCAAATTCCTTCTTTAAGGATTGCCATCGCCAACGAGCTTACTACAGAGAACAACGATCTTCTACGACTTCAAGAATTGGAGGCACTCGATGAGAAGCGGTTAATGGCTCAGCAACATATTGAGTTATACCAAGCCCGCATCTCGAAGACTTTCAACCACAAAGTTAAAGTCAGAGCCTTTCAGCAAGGAGAACTTGTTCTAACGGTCAGACGTCCTATGACTATGACTCACATGAGCAAAGGCAAATTCGATGCGAAGTGGGAAGGACCTTACGTTGTCAGCAAAGTCTTTTCAAATAGAGCTTATCAACTTGCAGAATTAGATGGTCGAGTTGCTATGATGCCTATCACTGGCAAATTCCTCAAAAATACTATGTATAAATGTAACAAAATTTATGTAAATATGATCAGACAATTCATAAATAAAGTTTGATTTTTATTTCATCATAAATGATGTTACATGATATCAAGGAAGGTCACTGTCATCCTTATCGACATTGGGACGGGGACCTCTGCCGTCCTTATCAAAGACATAATCAGCAAAAGTGCTGAGAACATCTTTGCTAGAACCCACGAGGAACTTGCAGGCAGCCATCCTCATGGCCTCTTCCTCTTCAGTCTTTCCTGGTTCAAGCAGGAAGTCCAGGATATCTTGCGGTGGTTTGGGTGCAGACGAACCTTCGCTTGCCTCTGCCTGCTTTGGCTGGACCAGTTCGGCCGGATGTTCTTTCAATGCCCGCTTCAACCTTTGGGGTGACTTTGACTTTCTTGGATGCATCTCCGGACGACATCTTTTTGTTGAAAAGTGGAAATAATCATTCCTTCCAGATTTCTGTTCTATTTATAGACAGAGATTCTCAAAATAATGAAACGTCACATTCATCTGACGGTTCGTCCGTTCATTCATCATCACCTGACGGTTCATCCATTCATTAATATCAGACGGTTCATCCGTTCATTCATCATCACCTGACGGTTCACCCGTTCATTTAATAACAGACGGTTCATCCGTTCATTCATCATCACCTGACGGTTCACCCGTTCATTTATTATCACCCGACGGTTCATCCGTTCACATTCATCCGACGGTTCGCCCGTTCATTCACATCCATCTGACGGTTCGCCCGTTCATTCATTATCACTTGACGGTTCATCCGTTCATCATCATCCGACGGTTTATCCGTTCATTATGACGATTCATTTTGTTCATACCTTTTTGACGATTTATTTTTGTTCATTTTCATCCACATCAGTAACTTATCATCCTTGATTAAGTTCTCTAATGAAATAGTAATATTCAACAAATTATATTCTGCCACGTCCATATTACCTCTGAGCAGATATAATGAATATAATTATTTTCTACAAAATCATCAAGAAATATATCATGTCCTGCACCTCTGAATATATTTTCTATCGCTATTATTTATATCTGAATAAGATATGCAAGAAATAATAAAGCCACAACAAAATGTCTTTTATTAATAAAAAATTTAAGACATTACATACATAGCATAAAGAAAGACAAAAAGATACAAGATGTTCTTTCTACTGAGATGAAGGCATTATCATATTAGCAATTTGCTACTTCAGAATCTGCAGCTGTTCTTCGCGAGATGCCATCACTCTCCTCCTGGCCTCTTCCATTCTAGATTCTTCATTAAAAACGGGCATGGATACCATTCGGCGAGTGATTTCAGCATCATGAGTTGCTATATACTCGTTTCTTTCCTGAGTTAGAGCATCAATTTGTTGGACTGCAGTCTGATGCTCTGTAACTTCATTTTCTAGCTCCTCTTGGAGACGAGCAATCTCCACTCTCAGCTCAGCAATCTTTCTCTCTCTTCTCTCAGCAGTTGAGATCACCGATTCCAACTTGGAATTATATTCAGCAGATTTAGTAGTATAGGCATCCAAGAGGTTCTGGAGATTCACTCTTTCAATTGCAGCTGTATGAGCCATTTGTTCAAACTCTGCCTGTACTAAAGGTTCCACTTCCCTTTTGTTGAGATCCTTATAGTTCTTTATGGAGATTTCTAGCTCATTTAATATATGGTCAAGGAAAGTGGCCTGAGCCTTATCACCTTGCTCCCGGATGGCCTTTACCAAGAAAGAGATCGGACCTCTAACCATGTAAAAATCAGCGTCTTCTTTGTCCATCATTCTATTGATCAGAGGTCCCAAGGACTCGAAGAAGCATTTGGTGAATGATTGGATGACAAGCTGATTTCGCCAGAGCACCAGGAGTTGCAGCTACTCCTGTTGATGACGAAGCAGCAGGACGCTCAACTTCTCGTGTCTGAACAGCAGACTCTTTGAATAAGGGAAACCAAAGTGGAGCTAGTTGCTCCTCCTGGTTGTTCCTCTGCAAAATCAAATACTGTCACTTTACCTGTCATTGGCTATTGATAAGAGAATCAAAAGTAAAAACAGTCTTACCATGAGTGGATCCAGCAATAAGCCTATCATCTGCAGGAACAGACTTTAGCTGAGCAGAAGTAGCTTCAGACGCTACAGCCTGGCTACTTCCTGCTTCAGAGCCACAAGATAAATGGCGGCTGCTACTGGCAATTGTTGTTGCCAGTACTATGTCCATGCATGTTGGAGGAACAGAAGAGGATCCGGGTTCTGTATGGATAAAAGTAAAGATGTTAGCTATCAAGCTACTTGTTAAAAGAAGGTCGCTAATTTCATTACAATACCTTCGGAAGCAGCAACTGGAGTTTCCTTCTACCTCTTCATCAGCAATCTTCTCCGGAGATCTCGGCACCTCAGCCTCCTTTTCAGGAGTTAGAGTGTCTCGAGGGGATGTCTGGATATCAACATTCTCTTTCGGATTTTGTGTCTCATCAGCAGCTTCTGATGAGGTGCTCTCCTCGTCTTTGCTGTCCTCGGGAGCCTCTTCACTAGCAGCATCAGCGGCATGATCAGCCACTTCTTGATAACCGAAGTCACAGCCATATAAAGCTTCGATCATCAAACGATCTTCTTCTGCAAGGGTTGCTCTCGGTGTGACAGGAAGATGAGTTTTCGCTGCTGTTGGCAAAGGAGATCGTACGGCATTATGCTCTTCCTCTACAATGTTATCTCTGGGCTCTTCAGCCTCATTTCTCTGGTCCAGCTCTTCCCTCTGCTTAATTTCCTCTCTCTGCTCTGGACTGGGAGTTTTATTTCCAGACTCAGAAATAGGAGTGGGAGAGGGCATGGTGAGTCCCGCTGCAGCGTCTATACGATCGAAGACGAAACTTGTCTTCTGCGGACCAACCTTTTCCTTCTATGCAGAGGTCTCTTAGGACTCTCTGCGTTTATTGTCTCGACTTGTTTTTGAACAGAGGTCGGTGTGGCAGCTTCTTCCTGCTGAATTGTCTCGGCCAGCTGTCGAGATTGAGATCTGGTAGTAATCTTTTCTGAAGAATGATCCAAGATCAATTTCTTCTTCGAAGCTGGGACGGAAGGCTCCCCTCTCCTTCTCTTCTTGGCTGGAGATTTAGCAACCTTTAAAGAAACACGCAGTGGCACGTTAACCTCTTTAGGGAACATAGCGTCCCTCGAGACTTCTAATGGTGCATCCACTGGCTCGTGCACCTCATCATTACCTGGAAGTGACATGTTGGCTCCTCCCTTCTTTAATTTCGTTGCAGACGCGAAGCTATCCGTAAGATTGAAGTTCTCGACAAAAGTGTTCGATGATGTATAAAACACCGAATATGTGAACAGCATACGAAGGCCTGATTACTATTCACCGGCATCGAGAACGTTACTTTCGTATCTCGAGCGTTGTAATAAGCCCAAGCTCGGGCTCCATCTATCTAGAAACCTTTTCCTTGTAGGCATGTGATAGCATTACCTACGTGGAATTGGTCATATCCAAACTGCCGAGCAAACCGGTTGGGAAGATATGGCTCCAAGTAGCATTCTTCTTCGAATCGATACACCAAGTAGGATGGACGAATTGTCTTCAACCAATTAAAAGTTGTACGGCTCAAAGGTTGTATCTTTGAGTCAACCATGTTGGTCAGCATTTGTTCATATCCGGCAGGAGGAGTAGTGCAATAGAAGTTCCATCCTTTGCCAAGGTTCAAAGCATATCTGCAATCTCTCAAGGAAGTGTATTTCCACTTACCGTGAGAGAATCACCGCAAAAAGCTGCCACCGACTGATCCCATGTCGGGGTCCATCAAAGTAGGATGGTGTAGAAGTAACCACCCGAACAGATACGTATACGGCAATTCTAGTCGAGGAAACTCTTTCTCGCCCTTAGCTTTCAGCATCAAATTGACGTATAGGCGGAGACCGGCGTTCATTCTACAAGTCATCGTCGATAAGAGATCCATCTTGTAGCCGAAGACTAATCGAACGGCAGTAAAAAGAACACCGCGATGGAAGCGGGCTACGGCACTTGATCCGGGAACGACGAATCTACGGAGCCAGTATGTCAAAAAGCCCGCCAGTTGGGCTTCTTTTGACATAAATCGATATCCCATTCTCATGTAACTTTCAAGAATGTCTCCTTTCTTTAGAGGAGGACATTGATAATCATCCTTGATCTTGACATCTAAGTCACCACTTCTCTCCATTAACTTCACCACTTCAGTGCTGCTTAGTGGTTTAAAGAAGTCGGGATAGCAGTTGTCATATTCCTTGGTCTTCTTTTCTTCAATATGGTTGTGGAATAGATAAGGCAACCATTTAGATGAATAACAAGTACCAGATGTACCACTTTGGTAAAACAAAGAGCAGATTTTATAATGACACAGCAGTTCTTCGAAGACTGCTACCATGGCTGCATTCTCTTTTTAAAGTTTGTCCAACTCATCATTAGTTGGGACAAATTTCTCATACGGGGCATCCCCCATCGGCGGGATAAGAGATGTACTGCATCTCATGAAGGGCAAACCCGATCTCTCCGCAGGGAGTCATAAAAGTCCCTGTCCTATAATTGTATCTTTCTGCTAGAGCCAGAAATAGATGCGGATTGGGGGTGAAACCGTAAACAGTGGCATGCACTGCTTGATATAAGTTAATCTGCTGAAGTTTGTCTTCAAACTTAGTCAAAATCCAGTTTGCTATACAACTCCATCTCTTATAGTCTGGGTTCACCAGTCCAGTTAATTTGAGGTCTTGATCTGGATACTTCCCTTCGACCTTCGCAAACTCATTCGCGAATATTGGAACTCTCACGGGCAATAACAAAGAAGAATTTTTCGGCGGAATACAACCGGGCTTTAAGACACTGTATCGATCCGAAGAACTGTAAAACATGTCTTTCTTGTTAGGCCCCTTCTTCACATAAATCTTTCCTGGACGGGCATCCTAAAAAGGTGTGAGATTCTATTCCATTTTCCTCGGATAGCTTGCATGAGCATATCGAGATAAGGGGAGATAGCGGAAGACATTTGGTATCGAGATTGTCTTGTCTTTCTGTTGGACAATCCGTTCTTCCATCCGTGGCTTCGGCTGAGAGCTTTTCTCAAAAGCTTCGCCAAATAGAAATAGGGGCTTCTTGTGAATGATGGCATCTGCCGACTCCAAAGGTTGCCCATTCATTAGACATAACAGGGTTTCATTATCTTGGGTTACCAAAATAGCTTGGCGGAAAGCTGGCAGATCATACTGTGGATAGTGCACATGGGACAGGTCCTCTTTGAATTCCGATTCTGAAAGAGTTCCTACAAAATTCTCATACCCTGGATCTTCTCTGGTATCAACTGCATCAAATAGAGAAAGCAAAATTCAGCACAAGAAAAAATCAAGGATGCAACTATCAGATTGCACAACCATCAGATTGTGCAACCATCAGATTGCGTAGCCATCAGATTGCACAACCATTCGATTGCGCAACAAACAGTTTGTGCCAGCATCAGATTGCGCTGACAATCCTGCACAAATCAGCAGATTGTGCTGACTTTTGTCAGCGCAGTTCAACCGATTGCGCAAGAAAGTATTCTTCATAAAAATGAAGAATAACTAGTTCGTGCAACCAAGACCTAAAAAGGGGTGGCACAATATGATCACATCTCTAAAAAGAGATGGATTTTGAAGATCAGTAAATTAAAAAAACTCTAAAAAGAGTTTTCGATTGGGTCATCTACCTTGCAACGCAGGATGCGCAGTCTCATGTCGAGAAGGACGTCGTGCCACCCTAGCCGAAGGCTCGGCGGGGGCCTTGCCCTTGGCAGCGGCGGAAGAACGCTTTGGGGGCCATGGAGATTCGGTGGAGAAGGAAGGAAATAGGCTCGAGACTTCTCTCTTAATCACAAAAGCAATGTAAGGAATGAAATGAATGTTGAAGAGAACTATTTATAGTTTTTCAAAGAGTAACGGCTGCCTCAGACTGCGCTGAAAAAGTAGGGATCGACTCACCCGATTGCGCAGACAGCTCATGCGCAACTTGATTTTAATTTGAAATTCAAAGTATTTCGAAACTTTGAATAAATTCAACTTTCGAAAACTTTGAAGGGGGTCTTGTAGGTCCTAAAAAATCAAGTTGCACCTATTAAAAAAGTCAGAAAATCAAGAAATACAACTTTCAAATGAACTGCGCAGACATCAGATTGTGCATCATTCCGATTGCGCACACCAGACTGTGCACACTTTCAACTGCGCAGGCTGACATGGCAATGTCATCATTACCTGACAAAATCAAATCTTTCTGACAGCTGACAGTACAAAGAACGAGGAGACTGTTCATTTATTGCGCCGTACAGCGCTCGAGGACAGCTGTACATGCAATCTAGTGCCTGCATAATCCAGTGTCTGCGCAATCCAGTGTCTGTGCAATCCACTTCAGCGCAATCCGAAGTCAGCACAATTCATGTGGCGCACTTCATTATGTCAACTGACAAAAGTATACATGGCACTCATGCCATCAATTGCTCGTTACGTGGTAACTGTCTTCACACGATCATGCGCATTTCAATCAAATGATGCCATGTGTCCAAGACAGTCAGCCCATAACCAGACAACTGCCTGTGCAGTCTGATGCTGCACAATCCAGTTCCTGCGTAATCCAACTTGTGCCATCCAGAATAACTAAAAATTAGTTATTTCCAGAACTCTATAAATAGAGTTTCAAGTCTTCATTCAAGGAGATCAGAGATCAGGGATCAGAGATAGAGAGATCAGACATAAAAGTTCAGAGAGTTCAGGAGTTTTTGCCCAAGTGCTGCTGTATTCTTCCGAGGCTTTTGCCTTCAATTCTCCGAGGATTTTGTCTTCAAGTCAATTTCCCGTCTTCAAAGTTCACATCGTCCAAGCGATAAAGCAATCGTGTCACGCCCCAGTACCGAAATACGAAGACGGACTAGGCCAGCTACACCATATGAGGTACGTAACGTCATACAGCGATCGTGGCTGTCGAGAGACGAGGGGGTACATGCTACAATCAAGTCTCCTATGGTCCCACAGAGTTCTATGTCTCAATCAATCAAGTCAAATCAGCAATTAAATGAACATTAAAGATAAAGCAGTAAGGCGTCCCTGACGCTTCATCAAAATGATCATGAGAGACTAGCTTTATAATTTAACTATCTCAGAGAGTCAGGAGTACAAAATTATACACAGCTGCAGTCTGTTTAATTACAATTATGTACTGACACAAAATATCAAGTAATCCGGCTAACAGGTGCCGGTGGCTAAACGCCACAAAAGTATAAGCAGGAGTGGTGGAGAAGAAACCCACTCGAGTCTCCGAACTGCCATGCTCCTAGTATGCACCATGGATGTCAGGGAGGAAGATCGTGTCCTCAGGCTCTGCTACGGGATCTGGCCAAACAAAACCAGCGGGGTCAGCCCCGAATAGCAAGTACCGCCAAAGGGGCACAAGAGTTAAGAATAAAAACCCAGTTAATAGAATGATAGATAATAGTAATACTTATGCTACCATTATAGGGTAACGCCACATCCTCGAACCCATAGGGCACCCTTACAACCAAACAAGGACAAAAGGTGCCGCATGGAGTCGGGACGCGTCGTACTCTATAACTTTCGCGTAAGTTTAAGGGTATAAACAATAAAATCTCCTGATCGTGACTTCGGTCGATAGCCTATCGCAACACAATAACCAACCCAACAATCAAACAAGAACATGGGTTGGATCATGTACCATGATAGACCATGTTCCTCAGTCATTCACAGAAGTAGCACTCCTTAATCAGAATAAGTCTTCCGTTTATAACTTCGGTCCACAGCCTATCATAGTACGATAACCAACCCAACAATCAAACAAGAAGAACATGGGTTGGATCACGTACCATGACAGTCCGCTTCCCTCAGTTACTTACGGAAGGTAATAGGATACAAGCAAGTCGTTTTTCACGGCCAATCAAGTCTACGAGTTTCTAGTGGGACGAGGTTATCCTCGCATCATGTTATGTAGAAATCCTCAGATCGTATCTTTCCAGCAAGGCTAGCCCACCCAGGGGTTCGTGTAGACAGGTATGATTGAGCACAGGTCCCTCGCAAGGCCACCTTGCTAAAATATATAATATATAGCAGAAATTAATCGGATACAGTCATCCACTCGTTGCAGATGACACAGTATCCGTGGAGACCAGCCGGCGCGTCAAGACAATATCTCAAGGCGGCTGGTGTAACACGATCTCGGGATTTTGCCCTCCCCATGCATCTAGTATATTTAGTTGCCTAATTTAACCCTAGGTGAAATCTTGGATTTTCATGCTGTGGCCTGCATGATTATCCTCCTAAAGTCATACTTTAGTACGACTTACCAAAGAGGATCCATGTCAATCAGTATGTCAACATGTTCTACCCTCCTTAGTGTAATGCATCATTGCAAATATGCCACGTGGAGTTACGAGTCATTTGTCGAGCATGAACAAGAACTGGGACATTCAGGTACATGTATCAGGTAGGAACACTTTGTTCTCCGGGTCACATTAGTGCTATATCATGCTCGGGACAAAAGGCGTAAGGATATAAAATAGGCATATAATATATATATATATATATAATAATAATAATAATAATAATAATAATAAGGTAACAATATAGGGCACAAAAGTCCATACGGCTCAGGGGGAGTGAGTCCATGCGGCAGGGTCAATACTGGTTCATGCGGCTGGGACTACACGCTCATGCGGCTCAGGGAGCCCCAAGGCGCATGCGGCTGGAAAGGCGGGTTCATGCGGACGAAGGGGTGTCAGCGTATGCGGCTGCGATCAGATGATGTCCTATGCGGCTGAGCTCGAACGAGTCTCATGCGGCTGGGGGCCTTATGCGGCCCAAAACAGTAGCGCATATGCGGCTGGGTGCAAAAAGAACTCATGCGGCTGAAAGCTAGCCGGATGAAGTCCATGCGACTCAAGATAATCAGGGGCTCAATTACTTGCCGTATGAAGATTCATGCGGTCAAGTACTCAAGCAAGTCTTATGCGGCTAGGAAGGACTTTCCATGCGGCTGAGCTCGAACGAGTCTCATGCGGCTGGAAAGGCCATGCGGCCAGAGACTTGCCACATGAAGATTCATGCGGTCAAGTACTGCTTCTTCTCCACTCGTCCGAGAAGAGGAGCCAAGCAACCATGGCTTCTAAGCTACACAAAACCTTCATCCGGAGCCCAAATCGGAACTTCCTTAGGTCAAAATGGGGTAGAATAAAATTCTCTACAACATGGAACCATCAAAACTTAAAAATAATGAAGTTTCAAAACCAAGAAAATTCGAAAATGGTTAAAACCTAGATCTACAAAGATTAAAGCTTCAAAATAGAAAACTTCAAGTTCTAAACTAGTATAGAATAAGGAGAAGAATATATTTTGACAAATAATTTTGTAAGAAAACATCAACAACATTTATGGATCCATCTCTTGAGCAAGTTGGTACTTGCCTTGGTTGGTGGAGGAAAGTAAATGAGAGAAAATAAATGAGAGGAGAGAGAATGAGTTGAGTTATTATATAGAATCTTGAACCCATGGGTTCATGATGAACCAAGGTGAACCAAGAATAGGTTGCCCAAATGGGCCAAAACTGTAGGCCCAAATGCAGAAAATAAATTACGAAATAATATTTTGTCGAATATTTTCGGAAAATGCATAAAGAAATACAGCATAATAAATATAGTAAAAATACAAGGAAAATACAATTTACCGGTTTACGTATTAAAATACGTATTCCAGGATCGGGGAGTGACAAATCGTCTTCTAGATTGGATTCCTACAGTTGTACTTTCCCAGAATTCTTGTAATCTTTACAAAGTTTGTATCAATAAAGTATACTTTTGTTTTTGCAAACACAGCTCCCCTCCCCCCCACCCATACATACCCACCCTATCCCGAACCCTAACCCTAGCTCCCCTCCCCCAGCCGCCCTCGTCCCCCCTGTCCTACCCCCTAGCCACACCCCACTCACCCCCCAACCACCCGCATCCCCCTGCCCCTCCCCCCGAGCCACCCGTACCCCCCAACCACCAACAACCAAAACAGCCGAAGAGAGAGAGAGAGAGAGAGAGAGAGAGAAAGAGAGAGAAAGAGAGGGGGAGAGTCACGTACCGGAGAGGGAGGAGAGTCGCCAGAGAGAGTGAGAGTGCCGGAGAGAGTGAGAGCGCCAGAGGGGGGAGGAGAGAGAGTGAGAGAGTAAAATGGAGGGAAATGAATCGTTGGGGGGAATATAATTAGAATTTAGCGACGCTAATACTACCGTCGCTAAATTAGTCGCTACTAGCGACGTCAGAGCGACATTTCGCGAGATCTAGCTCATGCAATTAATATACGTTTGTTACATCGCTTATTTCGTCGCTAGTAGCGACTATTAGCGACGTTTCTATAAAACGTCGCTAATGAACACAATTTAGCGACGTTAATCGAACGTCGCTAAATTTATGTCGCCAATTGAGCAGATTTTAGTAGTGTGTAGGACAAAACACAAATGGACACTTGAATGAATGTATATGACACAATACAAACGGACACTTGAATAAATGTGTAGGACACAATACAACTTAGACACAACAAGGGGACACAAAACACTACAAATGAATATACAATTTGGACACGATATGTAGACACATCACAATTTGAATAAATATACCATATAGACACAACACAAATGAACACTTTGAATGAATATAAATTTGGACACAACATATGGACACAACACATAAGAACAAATAGAATGGATATATGAGTTGGACACAATAATGTGGATATGGAGATGGACACTTTGGTTAATCCATAATGTATACGTGTATATATATATATATATATATATATATATATATATATATATATATATATATATATATATATATATATATATATATATATATATATATTTTTATATAAAAAAAAAAAATATATATATATATATGTATATATGGGAATGTTATTATAGAAGGACATTCACAAATATATGATCTAACTTCCATGAATACTAGTGGTGTATATATGTTGTGGAGAATTTCAAGAACACTATCTATTCATATCTATGCACCATAAACATACGAGCATATATATATATATATATATATATATATATATATATATATATATATATATATATATATATATATATATATATATATATATATCAAATCAAATTTAAATGTCAAAATTCGAATTCAATGCATTAGGAGTCTATTTGAATTTTGAGTATGAATATATATAATTTAGGGCTCGATTTGATTAAGTTTGGGATAAGTAAACCTATCTAATTATCAAGTTTAAATGAAATTATAATTCTGTCCAAAATTAAAAATAAGCATAAAAGAACCATTCGTAGTTAGAATGAAGATTTATGAACACCGGAACGATGGGATAGCATACTTGATAGGTTTTTCAAATAAAATTGCTACTTCGTACCTTTACACAGATAATTATGGCATATATATATATATATATATATATATATATATATATATATATATATTTATATTTATTTATATATATATATATATATATATATATATATTGCAAATCTATCCAAAAAATTACAATATGCCTAAATGACTAATTTTGTAACAAACATATAGTAAGAACCATTTTACACAAATACCAAAACATTAGGATAGTCCACTTGTTAGGTCTTTCAAAGAAAATTGCAATCTACGAGATATATGCATATATAAATTTCATACTTCTTTGTATAATATTGAAATGGTTTTCTTTCAATTATGTCAAATCTGTCCACAATATAAAATATCCCTATTTAATATAGTTGGACTCATTATATAGTTAAAATAGAATTTTTAGGTTCCTATGGATAAGGTAACCTTACCTTTGAGAAATTTCAAAATTTAAACTCCTATGCCTGCCCAAAAGAGCTAAAATAAGAAAAATTTTAGCAAGTAAGGACTTAGTTGAAAATTTAGGTTTAATTTGGCATGATATTAATTCTGTCCACAATGTAAAATATACCAAAATGACATACATTGACATGATTAATTCTGTCCACAAGTTTCTATATATCAAGGTAACTTACATCTATCAAATTCTAACTTTTAAAACTCTTTTTGCATCTCAAGCCAATGTTACAAAGAGTATAAAATTAATTTGTAAGTTATGACACTTGGAAACAAAATTTGGTATTATTTGTGCTACTAATAACTCTATTTTTGAATTTATGTAATATTTAGCAAGCTGCAATAACCCAAAAAACTTGCTTACTCGCTTAAAATGCTTGCCAAGGTAAGAAAACCTTAAAACTGCACTTTATTATATTGCATGAGTATCCGGTGTTAAGAGTTGCTCCACCGAAGGGGTCGGCGAACCCGAGATATTAATTGTGTGGTTCCGATGTTGAGAGTTGCTCCACCGAAGGGGTCGGCAAACCCGGGTTTATATTCTTATATTATTTTGTCTCTTGTAAATTTTCCGGAGTCAACATATACAGAGGAGACTGCCAAAATTTTCGAAAATTCCATTAGATAGTCAATTCTCGACTTTTAGATCGGTTTATTTTCATAAACCTAGAAATCCTCTAGGGAAATCCTCTTGGAATTTAATTAATAATTAGAAAGTATTGGGCGGGAGAGAACAACGCGGATATCACTTAATTAGTTCTGCAACATAATTCATAACCAAAACTGATCAGTACATTAGCTCATTCGTAGGGCCATAAGAATTGAGCATGTGAGGCTTAGCTCCCTTAGCCCAGGATTGGCAGAGCCGGATTTGTAATAACCATGCCATCCATTTAGCCCATGAGAGGCGTGGCCGAATTTAATTTCGTGCCATCCGATATTTGCACCAATTTCGATAACAACATCAAATTGGTGATTTTCTAAGTCCAAAAGAGACTTAGTACATTTAAGCCCAGGAGAGGTAGGGCTGGATTCTAAGCACCGTGCCACCAAGTCACAACCTGATCCCAGGTATACGGGATTGTTATCGAAAAAGCTGGTTAGGAGGATATTCAAAAGGCTTGTTCTCAAATTTGTATTTCATTTAGGAAATATATGTTCTTATGCATGTTAAGTGCCTATGCAAGAAAAAAGGGACATTAGTATTGAGGAATTAAATTTATAATCATAAAAGTAAATCTAACTTCCTAAATTTCGGTATATATATATATATATATATATATATATATATATATATATATATATATATAGTTTATTTATGTCATTCCAGTCTCTATCACCTTTTTATTTATTTAACCGTTCTTGACCGAAGACTTGCTTGTCGTTTCTAAGTGACCTAGTATTTGTTCACTAGGAGAAGGTGACATTCCTGCGAAAACGTTACCTCTGTATGACGACAACATCGAGGAATAGACGATCTGGAGAACCTCAAGAGACGGCAACCAACATTTTGTAGTCCGTCGTATGTAAAATATCTTGTTGTAACAGACTTGTAATAATGTACTCTTAGAAAACACTTGATGTATAATATAGTTGTAGTTGTGTACATGAATGTACTAATTCCTTATATTTTCCATTCTGATGTTTTACGAGCGACAATCGTGAATTCGGCGCGTAGCCTGGGGATGATGTTACGTACCCGACTCGCCGTATTCTGGGAGCAGGACATGACACATCTTTTGTGGTGGCCCATGCATGTCAGCAAGGAATGGAAAATATAGGTTAGGATGCAGGTCCAACAAAGAATAGAAAGTCTAGGCCAAGTATAGGTCCCGGTTAATAAAAGGTATAAAGTAAAATATAGGTTATGAATATATAGGTGAAAAACCCTGAGATCCAATTACACCCTAGAAGTCCTTAAGTTATCCTAAGGAAGGTAGAACCGGCAATTAATTACATTATTTTTTTGCTATCTAACCCATTTATGTAAATCTTAGTTAGAAGGATACTAACCTAAAAGTTTCTTGGTGTAGATCATGCATCGAGTCGTACTTTTTGCCAGATTGGGGAATAGCATCCACAGCTGAATACTACGAGTTCATAAGAAAGATGTGGCAAATTCCCCCAAAACAAAGGATAGAAGTCTCCGGTGTCCACTATGAACTAAAACACCCAGTGGTATCAGATATTGCTGATAAAATGGAAGAATACTATAATATCGTAAACTACTTTGTACTCATCATGGCCGAACCATCCGGAGGACCAGAATCCAACTACAACAGTACTTTGGATGAATGGAAGCAGACCTATCCAGAGGCAACCGTCCTTAACATAAGGAAAATGTGGATCTAAATTACCAATGTATAAATAACGTATGAATATAAATAGTAAGAATGTAACGCTTGACTGCGTACTGTATTAAAAATAAATAAAGTATACACATTCCATGTCCTTATCCTTATACTCCCTACATATATTGTTCTTATTTAAAGGATATTGTGTATGTAGGTTACGGATCTATTTCTTCTAAGTTTGCTATAGGATAGGAGCGACCACACCCTATATGGGTACCAGCAACACGTAAGGAAACTATGTATGGTACCAGACTGGTACGATATACCAGTTTATGAAGTATACTATGGAGTAATGAATCCTGTTATCAGAGATATCGAAAATGGTGCTGAGGTAGACCACGAAAGACAGGTTTACTGTATTTATGTTCGAGACCCATATCGTCAATACATATGTCCTATACTTGAAGGATATAAAGGAACATTAAATGACTTCTGAGAGTTACATCCCGAAGTGACAATCCTCAGTTATGAACATACCCTTATATGTAGGTAACTAGAATAAGGGATCCTATGTATGTAAGGGTTGTTTTCTTTTCTCTGCTATACAGTATAGTAGATATGTATGTATAATAACCTCAAAGTAAGGGTAAATATGTAAAAGGTATGTATGGATATGTAAGATAAGTCTTAGCAGCATATTTTGTATCATATTTTGATAAGAATGAATAAAATATGCTTGTCTTCCATTCTCGTGTTTTACTTACGAATCGTATTCCTTATTGCTAAGACATGCAAAAAAAATTTCTGTGAGCATTATAAGTTAAGGACCATTCCTGAAAAAATTTGTATATTTATATTTTTTAGGACAATGTCTAATCCAGGACAATTCCACGCTTCATCATCTCAAGGCCAGACCGAGCCGTCTATTTTGGACATGTACCGATTATTTCAACAAGTTCTAGAATCTAATAGTCAACATGCAAATACGGCCCAAGCCATTACTGCTATAGTACTAGGGCAAATGCGGGCAACAAACTCTAAAGATGGAACGATAACAAATTTTAGAGATCTTAGACCATCAAAATTTTGTGGAACGGAGAGCCCAATAGAAGCAGGGCAATGGATAAGGACTATCGAAGGACTATTAAAAATGGCAAAGGTTAGTCCTGAAAATATGGTTTCTACAGTCCGCATCCTGCTGGAAGATGTTGCTGAGCATTGGTGGAGTGCGGAACATCCCGAGGAGTCTGACGAAGCAATATCCTGGGGAGAATTTAAAAAGAAGTTCGAAGAAAGATTCTTCCCAAAGTCGGCTAGAATGGAGCTGGAGCGACAATTTATCCATTTGAAGCAGGGAAAGCTCACAGTTGATGAGTATACCGCAAAATTCTCTAGGCTTAGTCGCTTCGCTTCATATATGGTAGCTGATGAAGAGACTAAGATATCTTGTTTTTTAGAAGGATTGGGAGGTCAACTAAAAAGGAAAGTTGCAGCATATCGATGCCAAACGTATTCTGAAATAACCGAAGCTGCACGAAATC
The DNA here is from genome assembly GCA_029216955.1 of Iris pallida. Classification (NCBI taxonomy): domain Eukaryota; kingdom Viridiplantae; phylum Streptophyta; class Magnoliopsida; order Asparagales; family Iridaceae; genus Iris; species Iris pallida. The sequence continues at coordinate 25,661 of JANAVB010039187.1, read as the reverse complement.
AGGAAAGAATGATAAAGGAGGAACAACTGTTTCGACCCCAAACTCTAAAAAGGGCTCTGGAGTCAGGAGCTCCATCCTCCAGGAATCAGTGGCAGGGACCATCTAAATGTCCCTAAGTTGATAATTCAGATGAACCACTCATTTGCAATTATTGCCACAAGCCTGGGCATTTAAAGAGACACTGTAGGAAGTTATTGGGGCTATGTCTAAGGTGTGGTTCAGCTAACCACCAAACTGGTCAATGTCTACAACCATCAACCACGGGGCCAGTAATGCAAAATCTGGGGCAGGGAGCAAGGTAAGAGTTGCGAGAAAATCAGGGCAAGCCCATGCTCCAAGGAAATGGTTCTCGACCATTACTGCTCGCGTTGTAGAAGTTGCAAGAACTTTGGATGCAAATTTGTGGTATTTTCCAATAGTGGATTCAACTGGAAGCTAGAGTTCTTCCGACTGGATTAGTCATCACAAGATGGAAACCAGTATACATTGCCGTATTTGCGTTTGCTTTCTGATCTTTACTTTTTCATTTACTTACTTGTGATATATTCTGTGATCTTGTTGCTAACATTGTTAATTAGCTAATTTTCGCTGCCTACTCTATTCACCCCCCCTCTAGAGTATTGCGCTTTACAATTCGTTCCTACAATTGGTATCAGAGCTAGGACTCTATTATCTGGCTTAACATCCTTAGAGTAGATCCTTATTATCAATTGTTAACCTCTGATTCTAATTGCCTACAATTGGTATCAGAGCGGGTGCTTGTTATATAGAGGTATTATTGCTCATACCAATTGTTCCTACAATTGGTATCAGAGCAGGTTATACAGGTAAAGCGAGATAACATTGCTATTATATTCTTTACAAATTTTACATAGATCACAGTATCACATATGGCAAGTATGTACTTCAGAACTAAAGAGCCATCCATAAATAAACTCCTACTATTTGATGGAACAAACTATAGTTATTGGAAGACACGAATGAGCTTCTACCTGAAGTCTCTAGATTTTGACTTATGGTCAATTGTTATCAATGGCTACAAAAAGCCTACTATCACTTTTATTCTCACATCCTCTATAATCAATAAGCCTTATTATAGTCACACGGAGGAAGAAAAGAAGTTAGCTAGCCTTGATGCAAAAGGTATGCATATATTTTATTGTGCTGTAGACATAAATGTATTCAAGCTTATTAATACTTGCACAACATCTCATAAAATTTGGAAAGTTCTTGAAGCTACTTATGAGTGCAGGTATGAAAGCAAAGCTAGCAACTCCAGAGAGGAGGATAGTCTCCATAATGATGCAAATATGTGCATGATGGAATTGGGATTTAAGGTACAACACAATCCCTTATACGAAGAAGAGCTTGTATGTGACAATTGCAAGAAGATAGGCCACATCCAAGAAGATTGTACGACTGCTAGAAAGGAGAGTCACTACGAACAATCAAATGAAGGAAGATCATCATCTCACAAGTACGGAAGCATGAGCATATGGTGTTAAAGCGAAGCAAGAGATTCTGAAGAAGAAAAAGAAGAGAGACCTCGTCAAGATACAAATATATGCTCAATGGCATTATCCAACGAGGTACAAGACAACTCTGTTCTGGAAGAGAATGAATTCTCTTATGATGAGTTATTTGATGCTTTCTGTCACGATCTGCACCCGCTTTTTGGATACGAGACGTGTCCAAGCCAGCCTACGCCGCAGAGTCGGCGGTAGAACGCTGTCAAGCCCGCAAGAAATAAATGCTCAAAATACAACATTTGCTGCTCATTCACATTTCTACATTTATTACAACATTTACAATATTTCTAATTAAAAAAATACAAGATTTTACAATTAATGAAATATTACAAACTGCTATCTATTTCTAGGTCGACCTCAGCATACCCAAGCCTTCTCCATGCTAAGAGTGATCGCGGCTAAACCTGAAAAATATTGGTTTTCAGTCAGGAATGGAACAAGTACACAAACCGATGACAATGCAAAAATATAATAGAATTAACAAGACATGAAAATAACATATAAGATATAAAAACTGGAAAGAACTGATGACATTGTACGATGGAGAAGATAACAAGGAAAAACTAATAAAAGACATCTATCTAGGTGGTTTAAAATATCCTTTCCGACATGTGAATGGCTAGGGGGTAAATCCGGCACCTGCATATGTCGTGTACAGGTGCTATTGTTCACGAATAGACATCATGGGATAGTTCTGGGTAGTCCACATGTCTACTAAGATATTTCCTCTTCCGACTACTCCGTGTGATGAGCGTGTCAACAAGCAGCAAGATATATGTATAGACATGAAATGAAAAGACTACTATGAATCAGAAAACAATCAGAAAGTGCACTTGCCTGAGGTCCTTAGCTGGAGAAACCAATAATAATATACCACTCAATGAGCCACAATCAGTCAACACACGCAGAAGTCTCCATATGCTAAAATAAACATTACCAACATTCTCAGAATAGTCAAATTAGCTAGGATTGCCTGTCCTTAAGTCCAATTCTGGATACAGGGGCAAAACAGTAATTTCGGGTCAAAAACGGTATCCGCCGTTGGACCGACTTTGTACCGAAAAGCGTGCCAGAGTCAATGGTCTCTAAAGTCGTCAAACTATATGTCAACAGGTCCGGTTTATCGATATAAACCCAACCATATGTCCAGAGTTGGATTTCGGCGGGCCGTGCACAAAATTGCCCGTTGAGTGGGACCGTAGGGCCCGCAAAACGATGTACGATTCAACTATCTCAGAATTGGACCAAACTTGGCATACAGGACCACAAAAATGATACGGTCCTATTGGCGTAAGTTTTGTCTCGATCTGACGAGCGCACACAAAGTTATGACTAAATTTGTATTGCACGGATACGGGGCGATTCTGACGGATACGCATCAAATTCGTCGCGCACACGCGACTAATTTGAATTCCGTCAAAGCCCACACGACCACGAAGTTGTTACGCACCTTGTGATTCTTTCGGTTCGTGACCACGTTGCCCGGAATGGCAGGACGCACGTCGTGTGGATGGATTTTCTAGTTTTTTTGAAAACTGTTTTTCATATTTTTCTCGATCTTCGCATCGATTTATCTTAGCACCTACTGATTATAAAAATAATCTAAAATTAGGGTTTTAATGCTGGTTAGGTTGTCTAGAACTCTGTTCAAATGATTTTCCAAAACTCGCGATATTCTGGTCGCGAATCGACCGCAAACATTGGATGTTGGGACAGTTCTACGTCCTGTTTCGAACAGGTTTTTGGTCGATTTGGAACTCGATTTCCATCGCACATGGTGCGAATCGAAATAAACTATTTGAAGGGATATTTAGTCCTATAGGTTGTCTTTCCAACGCATATTCTGGTTTAGAAAAATACGAAGAGTCGAGGGAGAAAACTTACGTCGAAGTATGGCTTGGACTGGCTGTCGTTTCTGTTCGGTTACGCGCCTGTGCGCACGCGGGCTGGTTCCCACGCCTGGCCCGCCGGCCGACGGTGGCCCTGGGCGGCGCGCGCGCGTGGGAAAGGTCGCCAGGGTGTTGGGAAAGAGGGTGGCAGTTTTCGGGGTTAGGGTTTCCATGTTTTGATCTCTCGACACATATATACCTACATATATATGCTCTGTGCTGAAGGCATATCAAGGGGGGTCGGGCCTGAGGACCGTTGGGCCGGCTTCTACTGGGTTACTGCTGGGCTGATAGGGCTGGGCCTTTATGGGCTTGGGGCTTGGGGCTTGGGGCTTGGGGAGAAAAACAGGGCTGGGTTATTAGCTAAAGAGGAGGGGCTCGGCCTGGCTTTTGCCTGGGCTCGGGCTGGGCTCCTTATTCCTTTCCATTTCTTTTTCTATTTTCTTTTATTAAAGCTTTTGGTATATATATATATATATATATATATATATATATATATATATATATATATATATATTTATTAAAGCTTTTGGTATATATATATATATCTATATATATATATATATATATATATATATATATATATATATATATATATATATATATATATATATATATGTATATGCAAATGCCTATATATATATACATATATGTATATATACATATATTTATCTATACATTTACATCTATATCTATATATAAACACACATATACATATTATTATATATATTTTTACATATATACATACACATATTCACGTATATCTATATACGCTTTTATACGTATATATAATATATAATATATATTTATATATAAATGCACATATACAATATTTATATATACATACACATGCACATTTTTTTTATATTAATAAAATATAAATATAATTACAAATCAATATATATATATATATCCTGGGGTTTATACATATTATATTTATATAACTATACCACAAATCCTATACAGGCTATACAATATTTAAATCACATAAATAATAATAATAAAATTTCAAAAAAATCCGGGAAGGGGAGCTACAAACCTACCCACCTTAAAATAATTTCGTTCTCGAAATTCTAATCCCTAACTATTCCTTAAGATTCAATAAGAAGTCTACCTGAACCTTAATCTCCTTAAATTTAATTCCTCGAAATTATTTATATTCTTCTCCTCGCCATTTTGTAACTTCAAATCCTTGAGGACTTCCACCCACCTTTGGTCACACTACTTCTCAAACTAAAATCATTAAAATCTTCTAACTGGTTACTAACAATCCTACCAACAAATATTTAGGCATATGGTCTATAATCCTCTCGTATCTATCAAGCAACCCAAAATTTAACAAGCAACAAACTTAGACAAGTAGCTAAGAAATGTTGATAAACTCTAATAAGCATGCCCCTTCACTGCTCTAAAATAGGAAGGACAGGAAGTTAAGGAAGAGTAATCAAGAAAAATTATGAAGTTTCAATAGCGGTAGAGAGTTTCCAATGATGCAGATAGGAAGAAGGTTTATGAACCTATTATCTTATTTGCTAGATTGTGCTACTCTAGTCCAGTTATTTGCTAAATCGAAGACCCTTCTTTTCTTAGAAGGGCTTGCAATTCATGCAATACAGAAGTTCCGTTCTCGAAATTCTAAACAAGGTTCCATAATAGAACGAAATTTGAGAAATCAAGATTGGGATCTATTCGTGGTTAACTAAACACACGAGCAAGGTATATAAATGTAATACAAGATCGTATCGCGACTTCCAGGTAGATGGGATAAGGGTTACGAACGACCTCACTTCCTAAGGGGTGGAGCCTATATGGTGGGTATAGGGACCTACTCAAATAGTTCGTTTTTGTAGTCCAAAAATGGTGGTATGCCTAGATGGGTTTTATTGGGTCTTAATGGGTTCCCTATCTGGTTATCACCCGTTGGTTGGATGAACGTTGGGTTTAAATCTATATTGACTGGATAAGATCCCAAGATAAACTATTTCTACTATGTTAGGGTACCCTAGAATAGGTTTCCACCCAAGTGGTTGAGCTAATTGCTAGCTAGGTTGGTTAGCTAAGTTCTTAAAGTCCAAAATGCGCCTTCGGTGACTTTTGTGTTTAAGTAGCACAAGAGGCCTCTATCAAGTGGCACACTAGTGGCATGTGCATAGTGGATTTCGAGTAGGTCACAACCATATATTGGGTCGAATGAATTGAGTCAAGGCTGAGGCTCTAATAGAAGTCGAAAAGTATACCGGTGTTATGGTAAGGGTTATAGCTAGTCCTTTTGACCTAAAAGTCGTACCATAAAAATAGAGTACAAGGGGACGGATTTGAGTGGGACATGATATACCTAGATGAAGGTGGACTCGTCTAGATCTTGCATATGAAATTTGTTAGAAGGTAACAGCTGGTCTCGTGCTCCGAATATTGATGACACGGCCGGGGCACAAAATGATCTAAATGAAAAGTGGGAGTCCAAGGGCACTAATCATCATCCTAATGGAAGTTATTCTAATCACTCGGTAATCCGGTTATATCCTAAAATTTTTAGAAGGCTTACAGTCTACCCACCTTAGAAGCTAGGACAGGGTTTTAGGAATAATGAGGGTAGAAGGATTCCAAAGTCCGGATACTGTACCTCGACTCTTGTCAATAGAGAATAAGGCACGGCGTTACAGGATACCGTAGATATAAGTCATGTTAAGGATCGTTCCTCAATAAATGGAGAACGAGTGTGTACACTGACACATAGTCGATAAAATAGGGGGATCTACTCGTCCATAGTAGATAAGAGTTGTCGAAGGGAGGACGAGTAACTCAAGGCAAGGTTCCAGTCACAGGGCTGGCCGTTGGTAGCTACACTTGCGCATACAACTATCATAGCCATGGGAATACTTTGTATCTATCCATTAATTATGAGCTTTCGTCTCTCCAACCAGTGAAAGACGAAAACAATAAAGGGTTCAAGAGAGATGTCACTGAACACAATTACATAATTCAAGGGCGAATGTATAATTCAAGGGAAATTGTCAAAGCAGTCGCGATGAGATCCTAGAGACATCTACATCTCAATCCACGTAGGGTAATTAGATGAAGAGCGAACCAAATGCATCATGGTTGATCAGACCGTAATACAATGATTCTGATTAGACAATAGGTTAGCGGGCGTCCCCAATAAACACATGTCTTGAATCAAGCTCGATAAAAGAGTAAGCTTGCAAAACTAGGCTGTAATAGCAGCGTTGGTCAAGATAGTCAAAATATAAGTAGGCGAGATTTTTTGGAAAGGAGGCATAAGTAGTTCGAGTTTTGAGAGAATCAAAATCTAACTCGAGATTCGTACACGAATAATAGAATCAGAAATTATAAACTAGTTCCTTACAGTAAAATAGAATTTAAAACATGCAGTTCTAACTTATGATATAAGATTTATATCTAAATAAGAAAATTGAACAGTTTATCAAAATTAACGCCTTAATTCTAGGCAAGCCTAACATACCAAGCGAATAGTATATCCAAATTGAATCACATTGTCATATCAAAAGTAATAGTGTACCTATAGGGATCTAGCAAGCTATCTAAATTGTATGGCCTATCTAACATCCTTAACTACCCAACGGTCAATTTGAACAAGGGACTCCTAGTCCTAGTCATTATCTTAAATCATTTTAATCCTAGTTTGTGAATGTGCATTTCCTGGTCGCAGGCTCACAATAGTACGACTAACGTACCATCACGAGTTCGCAATCTTTTGCGAAGACTGACCTGCATGGGCCACCACAAAAACTTGTCACGGCCCGCACCCGCTTTTCGGATACGAGACGTGTCCAAGCCAGCCTACGCCGCAGAGTCGGCGGTAGAACGCTGTCAAGCCCGCAAGAAATAAATGCTCAAAATACAATATTTGCTGCTCATTCACATTTCTACATTTATTACAAAATTTACAATATTTCTAATTAAAGAAAATACAAAATTTTACAATTAATAAAATATTACAAATTACTATATATTTCTAGGTCGACCTCAGCATACCCAAGTCTTCCCCATGCTAAGAGTGATCGCGGCTAAACCTGAAAAATGTTGGTTTCCAGTCAGGAATGGAACAAGTACACAAACCGACGATAATACAAAAACACAAAAGAATTAACAAGACATGAAAATAACATATAAGATATAAAAACTGGAAAGAACTGATGACATGGCACGGTAGAGAAGATAACAAGGAAAAACTAATAAAAGACATCTATCTACGTGGTTTGAAATATTCTTTTCGACATGTAAATGGCTAGGGGGTAAATCCGGCACCTGCACGTGTCGTGTACAGGTGCTATTGTTCACGAATAGACATCATAGGATAGTTCTAGGTAGTCCACATATCTACTAAGATATTTCCCCTCCCGACTACTCCGTGTGACGAGCAACAAGCAGCAAGATATATGTATAGACATGAAATAAAAAGACTACTATGAATCGGAAAGCAATCAGAAAGTATACTTGCCTGAGGTCCTAAGCTAGAGAAACCAATAATAATATACCACTCAATGAGCCACAATCAGTCAACACACGCAGAAGTCTCCAGATGCTGAAATAAATATTACCAACATTCTCAGAATAGTCAAATTAGCTAGGATTGCCTGTCCTTAAGTCTAATTCTGGACACAGGAGCAAAACGGAAATTTTGGGTCAAAACGGTATCCGCCATTGGACCCACTTTGTACCGAAAAGTATGCCAGAGTCAATGGTCTCTAAAGTTGTCAAACTATATGTCAACAGGTCCGGTTTTCCGATACGAACCCAACCGGATGTACAGAGTTGGATTTCGGCAGGCCGTGCACAAAATCGCCCGTTGAGTGGGACCGTGGGGCCCGCAAAACGACGTACGATTCAACTGTCTCAGAATTGGACCAAACTTGGCATACAGGACCAGAAAAATGATACGGTCCTGTTGGTGCAAGTTTTGTCTCGATCTGACGAGCGCACACAAAGTTATGACTAAATTTGTATTGCACGAATATGGGGCGATTCCGACGGATACGCATCAAATTCGTCGCGCACACGCGACCAATTTGAATTCCGTCAAAGCCCACACGACCATGAAGCCGTTACGCACCTTTTGATGCTTTCGGTTCGTGATCACGTTGCCCGGAATGGCGGAACGCACGTCGTGTGGATGGATTTTCTAGTTTTCTTGAAAACTGTTTTTCATATTTTTCTCGATCTTCGTATCGATTTATCTTAGCACCTACTGATTATAAAAATAATCTAAAAATAGGGTTTTAATGCTGGTTAGGTTATCTAGAACTCTGTTCAAACGGTTTTCCAAAACTCACAATATTCTGGTCGCGAATCGACCGCAAACATTGGATGTTGGGACAGTTCTACGTCCTGTTTCGAACAGGTTTTTGGTCGATTTGGAACTCGATTTCCATCGCACATGGTGTGAATCAAAATAAACTATTTGAAGGGATATTTAGCCCTATAGGTTGTCTTTCCAACGCATATTTTGGTTTAGAAAAATACGAAGAGTCGAGGGAGAAAACTTACGTCGAAGTTGGGCTTGGACTGGCTGTCGTTTCTGTTCGGTTACACGCCTATGCGCGTGCGGGCTGGTTCCCACGCCTGGCCCGCCGGCCGGCGGTGGCCCTGGGCGGCGCGCGCGCGTGGGGAAGGTCGCCAGGGTGTTGGAAAGGAGGGTGGCAATTTTCGGGGTTAGGGTTTCCATGTTTCGATCTCTCGACACATATATACCTACGTATATATGCTCTGTGCTGAAGGCATATCAAGGGGGGTCGGGCCTGAGGACTGTTGGGCCGGCTTCTACTGGGTTACTGCTGGGCTGATGGGGCTGGGCCTTTATGGGCTTGGGGCTTGGGGCTTGGGGAGAAAAATAGGGCTGGGTTATTAGCTAAAGAGGAGGGGCTCGGCCTGGCTTTTGCCTGGGCTCGGGCTGGGCTCCTTATTCCTTTCCATTTCTTTTTCTACTTTCTTTTACTAAAGCTTTTGATATATATATATATATATATATATATATATATATATATATATATATATATATATATATATATAAATATATATATATATATATATATATATATATATATATAAATAAAAATAAAAAAAATATATATATATATATATAATGCCTATATACATGTATACATATATATATATATATATATATATATATATATAAAATATATATATATATATATATATATATATATATATATATATATATATATATATATATATATATATATATATGCAAATGCCTATATACATATATACATATATGTATATATACATATATTTATCTATACATTTACATCTATATCTATATACACACACACACACATATACATATTATTATATATATTTTTACATATATACATACACATATTCACGTATATCTATATACGCTTTTATACGCATATATATAATATATAATATATATTTATATATAAATGCACATATACAATATTTATATATACATACACATGCACTTATATATATTAATAAAATATAAATATAATTACAAATCAATATATATATATATATATATATATATATATATATATATATATATATATATATATATATATATATCATGGGGTTTATACATATTATATTTATATAACTATACAACAAATCCAATACAGGCTATACAATATTTAAATCACATAAATAATAATAAAAAAAATTTAAAAAAATTCGGGAAGGGGAGCTACACTTTCAGTGATCTATTTAAAGAACACAAGAAAGTATTAGATAAGTATAAGCAAGCTAGAAAGGATATTCAATCCTATAAGCGTGAGAATGACAAGCTTACTTGCTTATTGAATAATACTAGAAATACTTCTCCTTCTGATAATTCTACTGTGATTTTCACACTTGAGTTTAGATTGCATGAGGCACTTGATTGCATTGAGAAAAGCACTCAAGAAAATGCTAAACTTAAGGGGGAATTAGAATCTGAAAAGAAGAAGTATTCTATTGCTTCATGTAGAATTGATGCTCTTAATGCTAAATATGATGAGATCTGTGCTACCACTAAAAAGTTAGATATTAGACTGGGAAAACAGGTAATACAACCTACGACTCAGTCTAACACAAGACACGTAGCACATCACAAAGTCACACACGTCAGATCTTTTACAAAGGAAGCAAGCAAAGCTAAAGCTTCACACAACTATGCTTTCTATTACAAGTAACCACGCACATCATATCACACTACTGCACGTTCTCATAGTGCTGCACATAGTACTAATATTAATACTTTCTGTCATTATTGCGGTATGAATGGACATGTTTCTAATCATTGTCAGATTAGAAAACTTGTTGATATGAACTTGTGCAAATGGGTTCCCAAAGCTAACAAATATGGATCCAAGTATTGGATACCAAAGTCTTCACCTAATATTTCAGGTGGAGCTACTTATGCTGAACCATAGAACCATGGAACGTGTTGGTGATTGCACAGTATCACGACCCGCTCCTGAATAATCGGACACGAGTCGGACACGCCCAGCCTTCGTCGTTAGACACGATGAAGTAAGCTGTACCAATCTCTAGGGAAACTACAAGTCCAGATAAGAATGAATATAAACCACATCATCTAATATCGAATCCCAGAATCAAAGTACATGTCTAAGAGTTATTACATTTTCCAGCAAATGAAATATAAACTGAAATCCCTAATACAAGTCCAAATGAAACTACAAGGGAAAGTACTAGGCTTCCTCAGCCTCTAAGTCTAGAGCAACACTAGCTAGCTCATAGGTACCCCCGAGCTCCTGCCCGTAATAAGTGTCACAGATAGCCTCCATCTCACCTGCAACAAATCCTAGTCAGGAGCGTAGCTAAGTATATCCAAGGAAATGAACAAGAACATCATGATATGGAAATGAATACAGGAAAAATAATAAGTACGAGAAATAAGAACATGAAATAAAACCTGAACATGAATACTGAGAAGTAAATACAGGGAATACAGGGAACATGAAATGAAACCTGAACATGAAATATACAATGAAACTAACGTTTGCAATACATCGAAATACATCCAGAGTGTGTGATCGGCTTGGGTAGAACATGAAACATGAAATGGTACGGCTTCGGTCCCGCGTGCACGATGCGGGGCCTAAGCTATTCACATGAATTGTAACTCAGGTTTGATCACACATCTGTAGTATTTTCCCTCCCAGACACAAGTAAACTCAGGAAAAAAGATACAAGACAATCTCGTGAAATATCGTGTCAACAAGAAGGTACAAGTATGAATATAGAAAAACACAAGACATGAAGTAATGGACAAGTCCGAGGAGTATACTTGCCTTGCTCAGGGTGATCGAGGATGGGTAGTAAATCTGGATATCCTCCTGTTATAATGGATACAATTTGATTAATTAACTAACCACTATATTCATTATTGTTAATGACTTAAACTAGGCTAACTAACTATAATCAATAAGTACTAAGGTCTCATAGTCACTTAATCCCCATCCTAGTAATATTTGTTGTCTCTCTAGTAGTCTACTACGATAATTTTAAAAATGACATAAAATTTATTCTGTAAGCTTAGCAGTAGGAGTCGTATTGAACTAAATAATACACCCATAAGTGAAATATCACCTCAGTAATATTCTACACCACAGAACCCTCAACTTATCCAAGCACCCATTTTTTATAAAGGAAACACACTCAACACATTGCCAGATTACACAAAACACCTAAGTAGCTATTTAGCCCATCACAAACTCAAGGTAGCATATGAAAGTTGACCCATCCCTACTCAGCATAATACTCAGAATAGGTCCAGTCCCAAGTAGAATAAAAGCCCAACAGTTCTCAAACCATAGCCAACTTACTGACTCTTGCTACCATAGGTAATTGGTAAGCATTGGACTGTAGGGCTAAACACAAGAACCATGAACCAACCTGTCACCTTCAGTAGTCCAATAGACTTATGCCCCAAAATCTGCAAAGCAAACCTAGCCACTCAACATAGATATATTGCTCTCACAACAAAGAATGAGACAGCCGTTGACTTCAAAATAACCGAACCTTATTTTGAATGTAACGGCTAACTCAAATATCAGGGCTCAAAACGAAAAGAGACTGAACACATCAAGAATCCCATAAAACCATTGAAAAATTATACAGAAGAATATACACTTAAAAGCTCCAAAATATTATACAAATAAAATCAATTATACACATCAACTAATCAATCGTACTGTATTCCTTTGTCTGGACACGCTACCAGTCAATTGGGACATGGCTACAGGTCAGTTGCCTGGACACGAGCAAGCCTTGGGCACGCACTCCGTATACTGCTACATTCCGACACACGCCATACCACCTAAAGCTCAAATACGAACAGAACACTGCTGGACACGGACAAGAGAATCAGACACATATGAACCCTGCACCCGTTCCCATAAACACTCCTACTAATTCTAAATATAGAGTGAAACATACTAAAAAGGGCGAGGTAATACCTGGAGGAACTCCAAATTGAAGAAAAAGTTAACTAGGCGTGTCGGACACGTTCTCGCGAGTCCAACTGGAAATTGACCTCCGCTGAGACATTGCATCAAACAGGTTCCCCGCAGCGAAAGAAAATAGTAATGTCAGAAGAATTCGAATCTTCTCCTCTTTGAAAAATAAGAGGGATCAAGAATCATAACAATTAACACTCACACTTCAAAATCGATCCAATTTGATACATCCCCGATCAACAAATCCCCATAGACCTGCTACTCGATCACTCCTAATTCACCAATCAGAGGCACACATTCCCAACTCATCAATGCATATAGGAACACTAGATCAAATCGAACGAAAGGGTTGTACTCACCAGTTTCCTCGTCTGATCGAATGAACGTACCGTCGACCAATCGATCTCTACTCGCAGCACTCCTAAGTATCAGTAAGAATAACATCCAGCTCTCAACAATAACAAATTGATCACAGGAACACCAATTCAAGAATCAACAAACTTCGGTCAAGAATTTACCAAACAATCGAAGGAACCGATTCTTCGACAAAAGAAATCGAATCAACCCAGCGATCTTCAATCTGTACTCCAAAACCAAACGAGAAGAGAGAGAGAGGAGATCGAAAACGAACAAGTCTCTTGCAGGAAGTCGAAATACTCACCTAGTCGAGAATGCGAACAAGAGTGACGATCCTCAAAGAAAAATCGCTATAGGAATTGAGATCTGCTGTTGTGGAGGTCGTCGTGACGACGAACGTCGCCAGAACTGGAGGTCGTACTGTACAGATGAATCAGCGCCGGAGACGGTTGGTCACTGCGCACCTAGCTGGATGCTGTCACAGAAAGGGATCGTCTCCGTCTCCGCCATGGCTGCGGTCGTCGTTCCCGATTGGTTAGGGTTCTACGAAATTGGGAAGGGAAAAATTAGAGAAGAATGAGAGCTCAGCTCTCAAAAATTTTAGCTGAAAGTGGAGGAATGACTCTCTCTCTCTCCTCTGAAGAGTTAATAAATAGGAAAATGGATTTAAGCAAAAAAAAAACCCTCCACTTAATGGTCTATTAACACATAAATCCTGCCCTTTTCACATATTGCATGAATCCCTCAAAATCAGTTAGAAAAGGTGGGGACCACTAATTATTGGTTACAACAAATTTTTAAAATTTAAATTTTTGCTCTATTTCAATTCCCTCCAAAATAGTTATAAAACTTATTATTTGAAAATCAATTAAACAATTAATCATTAATCAGAAAATAAATTTAGGATTTTGAAAATATTAAAAAAGTAGAGTGACAAATCTCTCCCCCTTCAAATAATTTCGTCCTCGAAATTGAAGAACAAAAATGAAATCTTAAAAGTGAGAACACAACTAATGAATGTTTTAAACACAAGTCATGTATTTAACATTCTCAAAACAAAACAGTACAATCAAGCAAACAAATTGGGATATCGCTCCCTTATCTCGTCCTCGCGCTCCCACGTGGACTCTCCCGGAGTGTGATGTCTCCACATGACTCGGACAAGTGGAATAGTTTGATTTCGCAGTTGCTTCTTCCTCCGATCAAGGATCTCCACCGGCTGCTCCTCGTAAGTCAAGCTCGGACCCACCTCTTGCTCTGAGTAGTCCACCACATGGCTCGGATCTGGAATGTAGCATCAAAGCTGGGACTCGTGAAAGACGTCATGCACTCTCTCCAAGCTAGCTGGAAGTGCTAGTCGATATGCCATCTCGCCAATCTGCGCCGTCACATCAAAGGGTCCGATATATCTGGGGCTATGCTTCCTGCCACTGCCAAAACGAATGATGTCTCTGGTTGGCGAGATCTTCAAGAACACTGTATCTCCAACTGTGACTCTAGAGGCCGTCTGCTGATGTCCGTCCAGTGCTTCTGCCGATCTTGTGCAACTCTGAGACGCTCTCTGATCAGTATGATATTCTCGGCTTAATCTACCACCATCTCTGACCCAAGCAAAGTCCCCTCGCCAACGTCGTCCCAAAATAAAGGTGTACGACATCTCCGTCCATACAGTACCTCAAACAGTGTCATCTCGATGCCAGCCTGATAACTGTTATTATAGGCAAACTCCACAAGCTGCAAGTGATTCTCCCAGGAACCGTCGAAGTCGAGTGCACAAACTCGCAGCATATCCTCCAGTGTCTGAATGGTCCTCTCAGACTGCTCGTCTGTTTGTGGATGATAGGTGGTGCTGAACTTCAACTGTTGTCATAACCCGCACCCGGTTTTCGGACGCGAGCTCGTGAGCAAGCCAGCTACGTATCGAACGGACTCCAGCCCGACTCGAATACGTAAACGCTGTCAAGGCTATGGTATACTGCCAAATCATGGCAAACAAATCTATATCTCAATCCATAATAAGAATATGAAACATGAATGAACACTATGGGTCGTGGTCTGCAGCCCACTAGCATATATGTCCGATAAGACTCTAAAGAAAGTAACAAGAGTCTAAACTGAATCGAGAAACATGATAAAGTAAGAAAGCATGAAAGAATAACAACCTAATAATGATACCTGAATACCATAAGCGGATCATCGCATCCAAAACCCACAAGAAATGCAAATCCTCTGCCACCCAGAACTACTAGCTAACTCCATGCAACGGCTAAACCTGAGGAGATCATCAGGTCCTCAGAGGATATAGCAAGATACATAATATACATGCCTATCTAACAGTTTTATCATGCGTGAGAAAATAAACAAGAAGAAATAGGAACACGACAAATGACTACGAACACGAACACGAACACACGAACACTAGAATAACTACGTATAAATGAACTGCCGGATGAACGATAAACACGAGATCAATGGAAGAACCAAACCCTCATCCCGAGTGTGGACTCACGGTTTTGAACTAAAAACTAACCCTCGTCCCGAGTGTGGACTCTCTGGTTAGTACTAACCCTCGTCCCGAGTGTGGACTCTCTGGTTAGTTCATGGCAAGGCACCCTCGTCCCGAGTGTGGACTCTCTGGTGCAAGTATAACATCCTCGTCCCGAGTGTGGACTATCTGATGTAAACACCCTCATCCTGAGTGTGGACTCTCTGGTGCAAGTCAAGTCAAGTCAACACCCTCGTCCCGTGTGTGGACTCTCTGGTGCAAATAATCGACATCCTAGTCCCGAGTGTGGACTCACGGATGTAAACAGATCAAGAAAAACGCCCTCGTCCCATGTATGGAATCTCTGGTGCCAAGGAAACAATATCAAGGATTTAGCGGTTCAATTACACGTACTCGTTCTATGACACGACTCAAGCAAGGTACTGACGAGAAACTCCAAGTGTGAACCACAAGACCAAACATGAACACGACTATATGCAATGAAACAACTCAAAGAATATAATACGAAAAGTACATGTCCATAAACAATCAAAACTGGAAAATAAAATACAATGCATGTAAATAAAACTATAGAGGAAGGCAAGGTATACTTGCCTGGAGGTTGCACGCAGATCCATCAAAATACAGTCAACTGGTAAGCCAGATGAGTCCAAGTCATCATAACTATCTCCGAAAGCTGAAATAGACATTACCAATATTCTTAGAATAGTCAAATTAGCTAGGATTGCCTGTTCTTAAGTCCAATTCTGGACACAGGGGCAAAACATAAATTTTGGGCCAAAACGGTGTCCGCCGTTGGACCCGCTTTGTATCGAAAAATGTGCCAGAGTCAATGGTCTCCAAATTCAACAAACTACATGTCTACGGATTCGTTTTGATGATACAAACCCAACGGATATCCAATTTTGGATTTCAGGGGGCCGTGCACCAAATCGTCCGTTGAATAGGACCGTGGGGCCCGTAAAACGGTAATCCAATCAACTGTCTCAGAATCAGCCCAAACTTGGCATACAGGATCAGAAAAATGATACGGTCCTGTTGGCGTAAGTTTCGTCTCGATCTGCGAACGTACATAAAGTAATTGAGAAACTTGCACAGAGACCGATACGGTAAATTTTGACGAATACGCATCAAATTCGTCGTGCACACGCGACCAATTTGAATTCCGTCAAAGCCCACATGACCACGAAGCCGTTACGCACCTTTCGATGCCTTTGGTTCGCGGCCACGTCGCCCGGATTGGGGGGACACACGTCGTATCGAAGGTTTTCTAGTTTTTCAAAACCGATTTTTCTGTAACTTTACAATCCAATTACTCATTATACTGTGAAAGAAAAATTAATCTATCTGAAGGGTTTTGTCGTCCTACATGTTGTACAAATAATTGTTCAATTAAATTCTAACTTGGTCATTGGTTTGACCAGAATCGGCCTTCAAACATGGGCGTTTGGACTGGGTTTTGTTCTGTTTGCAGTCAGGTTTTTCGTCGACTTCACTTCGGTTTTCTGGACAACCTCGGCCATCTAGGTTCGAACTAATTGAAGGAGTCTAAAGATGGTTGTGTTGTAATCGTACCTGGGCAGATGGAACGTGAAACGGTGGAGCATACGGCACGGGGTCGGGCACGAAGTCGGGATCGGGCAGCAAGGCTGCTGTCGGTTTCCAGCGGTATCCTGCTGCTGCCGTTGCCGTTTCCGGCCGGCGGGTGGCCCCGCGCGGCGGCGCGATCGTCAGAGGGGACGCCGGGACATGGTGGTGGTGAAGCGGCTATGCTTGCTTAGGGTTTTAGATGGGTTCGAGTGTTTTTTTGGTTTTCTCGATCTCTCATTCCTATATATATGCGGTTGCTGCTATAGGGGTCAGCTCAGGTTTTTCAGCTATTTGGAGAAGTTCGGTAGGCTGCAACCATATAGGAAGGATCGGGTCATTCATGCTATGCTGGGTAGCCCGCAAGGCACGTGGGCCTTTGAGCTGTGTGAGCTCGTCTAGGATTAGGTTTAGGGGGTTTAACTGCTTGGAGTTATAAATATGTTCCACTTCACTCAATGTTCCAAATAAGTTAAGAAATGAAAAAGATGAGCAACAAATGAAATAACAGCATTCACTGCTCATAATATATTAAATAAAGATAGAAAAATCATGCACTAATCTCCAAAAATAGGACCAAAATTTAGGATACTTTCCTAGCTAAATCCACAAGAGAGACCACCACGTCATCCACATCAAGTTGATATTTAGCTCCACAGGCCTCAAAAAGCATCATTAGAATCTCCACCATTTCAGATTTTGGGATCTGATTTATACTGCTCAACTAATCTTCTGACCACATGGGGGATCAGCTTAGCTTTGTATTTGATAACGACAACAATAATATTAATAATACTAGTAAAATCATTAAAATAACCAATAGTAGACCTAGTAAATTCATGGGTGAGGCTGCTATGCTCCCATACAAATTATCCACAGAAGGGTCTTGTAATTACTCTAAGATACAATATCCCTATTAATAATATTAATATTATTCATAAATACATTCTTTTAGGAACCATTTATTTATACCATTTAAAGTGAGGTACGAGATATACATCTCAAAAATACTTCAACATGAACGTGTTTGGATGCACTGCCTCACTACAAGGATTTGGACTTGGTTTGGGTCCAGTCCAGACTAAAATGGTATAACTGGTTTCTGCAAAGTCAATAAATCTAATAATAATTAATTAAACTATTTCTAATGGTCATGCTATAACTTGGCATGGTTTTCCTAGTTAGGACACATCGATGGCTTGGCACTCCTCTACCATGGTTAAACACTAGTCAAAACATGCTAGTACACTACCCGTGCCATGATTCCTAGTTGTATTGTATTCCAAATCTCAACCATGGCTAAAATCATCTACCGTAATAATTAACTAAATAATTATTTATAAAATCCTAAAAATCTACATTTAAATCAAATAAATAATAGGAAAAAAATAATTGAAATTTTTTTGGGAAGGAAAGCTACAAATCTACCCACCTTAAAAATAATTTCGTCCTCGAAATTCTAATTCATAACTATTCCTTAAAATCAAAGTTTACTATTTCCTTAATCTCCTCAAATTTAATTCCTCAAAAAATAGTTCATACCCTCCTCCTAATCATCTTGTAACTACGAAGCCTCGAGGACTTCTACCCACCTTTGGTTATACTACTCCTCAAAACACCCGGTCACTAAACTCTTGTAACATCCAACTAGTTGCTACATCACTATCTATAGATATTTATAGCATATGGTATCTCTAATACCCTCATATTTATCAAGCAACCAAAATCAAATCATCAAACCATATTATACTATAATCTAAGAATTTCTGATAAATTCTAGACAGCACGAACATTCATCACTCCGAAATAGGAAGGGACGAGAATCAATGGTAAGGAAAACAAGGAAGTATAATCGAGAGCAAATATGGAGTTTTCAAGGACGCAGGGAATTTCTAGGAGAATTTTCAAGGCAGAGTGGATTGAGATTTCTAAGGTTTAGTTATATTCGCAGGCTCGTACCAGTACAGTTACGTAACCGGTACGATATGCTCTGACCTGCATGGGCCCCCAAAAAAACTTGTCACGACCCGCACCCGGTTTTCGGACTCGAGCTCGTGAGCAAGCCAGCTACGTATCGAACGGACTCCAGCCCGACTCGAATACGTAAACGCTGTCAAGGCTATGGTATACTGCCAAATCATGGCAAACAAATCTATATCTCAATCCACAATAAGAATATAAAACATGAATGAACACTATGGGTCGTGGTCTGCAGCCCACTAGCATATATGTCCGATAAGACTCTAAAGAAAGTAACAAGAGTCTAAACTGAATCGAGAAAAATGATAAAGTAAGAAAGCATAAAAGAATAACAACCTAATAATGATACCTGAATACCACAAGCGGATCATCGCATCCAAAACCCACAAGAAACGCAAATCCTCCGCCACCCAGAACTACTAGCTAACTCCATGCAACGGCTAAACCTGAGGAGATCATCAGGTCCTCAGAGGACATAGCAAGATACATAATATACATGCCTATCTAACAGTTTTATCATGCGTGAGAAAATAAACTAGAAGAAATAGGAACACGACAAATGACTTCGAACACGAACATGAACACGAACACGAACACACGAACACTAAAACAACTACGAATAAATGAAATACCGGATGAACGATAAACAGAAGATCAATGGAAGAACCAAACCCTCATCCCGAGTGTGGACTCATGGGTTTGAACTAAACACTAACCCTCATCCCGAGTGTGGACTCTCTGGTTAGTACTAACCCTCATCCCGAGTGTGGACTCTGTGGTTAGTTCACGGCAAGGCACCTTCGTCCTGAGTGTGGACTCTCTGGTGAATATAACATCCTCGTCCCGAGTGTGGAATCTCTGATATTAAATACCCTCGTCCCGAGTGTGGACTCTCTGGTGCAAGTCAAGTCAAGTCAACACCCTCGTCCCGTGTGTGGACTCTCTGGTGTAAATAATCGACATCCTAATCCCGAGTATGGACTCACGAATGTAAACAGATCAAGAAAAACACCTTCGTCCCGTGTGTGGACTCTCTGGTGCCAAGGAAACAATATCAAGGATTTAGCAGTTCAATTACACGTACTCGTTCTATGACACGACTCAAGAAAGGTACTGACGAGAAACTACAAGTGTGAACCACAAGACCAAATATGAACACGACTATATGCAATAAAACAACTCAAAGAATATAATACGAAAAGAACATGTCCATAAACAATCAAAACTGGAAAATAAAATACAATGCATGTAAATAAAACTGTAGAGGAAGGCAAGGTATATGTAACGCCGCAGTCCCAAATACTTGAGACTAGATACGTATCATGCCATGTATACATACGAGTAAATATATGGCTCGTATGTATACATAAGCTGTAAAATATAGAAAGCCAAGACACTAAATCTCATCCATAAAGATAAATAAGGAAATAAAAGCAATTTTGAATTTATCATGTATACAATCGTTGGGCGGAAACAAATCCACTGCCAACTAATTTAAATAAGAAAGAATTGTACAAGAAATGATTGGTCGAGCGAAGGAGATGACGACCCAAAAAGCAACATCTCGAATAATAGAGCGCAAGTCATGGCCTTAGCTAGAGCACCTGCAGAAATCACAAGACACACCTGGAGAGATAACCAGGTCCTCAGAGGGACGTAACAAGACACATAATATCATGCCAATAAACTGAATAATAAAGCTCAACAGAAAAGTATGCATGAGTAAAGGTTCCTAACCATTCTATGTGGAATACACTTTAGAGGACAACGTTCTACGCAGGGGCTGTAACGGTTCACGCAAGCAAGTAATAAAGAGTGGCAGTAAGTATCATCCGAGTCACTATCGGCCCTGGACAGAAGGTAGTGCTCATAAGAGTCACCCTCGGCCCAAAATGTGTGTAAAAATAAATGTAGCCCCGACGCTAATAGCTGTCCCCTTCCCCCAATGATAATATACATGTGTCGACTCTACGACACTGTTTAATCCTTAATAACTGCCAAGTCTTCTACACAATCTATGGCAATTATACCCTAACGCACGGCCTGTACGCGCCAATGATCAGTCAGCACGCAAGTCCGCATCTATATGTGACTCACAACTCACACACAATCTGTGGCACATCGTGACAGTTTATGAGATGCACTAAACATACGGTGGTCCCTTAACTCTAAGCCAATTGCATAAAGTATAATAATTTGCATCTATATATAGTATTAAAAGAACAACATAAGAAAAAGCATGCATGATATTGAGCAAGAAATTAAACAGTAAAGGCAAGGTGTCTTGCCTGGTGTGTCATCTGGTGTGGTACGATGATCTGGCCAGTTCCGTTTTGTCCAATAGCCATGACCGATTGCATAAGGGTCCGAAATTCCCGAGAAGATAGGAAGCACAGTTTAGTCATGATCAACCTTGATAATAATAATGGAAAATTTCGGAGTAAGATACTTTGTACTATTTTTAGAAAAATGTTTAAATACTTAAAAATATATTTTTGGTAAAAATAGCTTTAGATAATTACTTTAAAGTCTAAAAATCTTTTTAGGCAAAAACTAAGCAAAATAAAATATTTAGATCGTGAAAATATATTTTTATTAGTAAAAATAATTTAGATAAATATTTTGAAACTATTTAGAAAAATCATTCTATTATTAGGAAACTATATTTCTTATGTGTCAAAATATTTCTAGTAATTAATGAGTAATCTAGAAAAATTACCTTTAGGGTTTAAGACCAATTTGAAAATAATATGGGACCAAGCCCAATTCAATATTTATACTACACGTATAATTTTTAGAAATATATATAGATTTATAATTAATAATAAAATAACAATAATAATAATAATAATAATAATAATAATAATAATAGTAATACCCACAATAATAATAATATATTATTATTATTATTATTATTTTATTATATTATTATTATTATTAATAATAATATAATAATAATGCTAATGATAATAATAGTAATAATGATATACAAACTTTAATTAATATATAATAATAATGATAATAATAATATTAATAGTTATATCATTTACCACTTAATTAACATCAGCCCTTATAAGTTATAACCCCCCCCCAAATTTTGCAGAGAGAGAGAGATGGAGAGTGATGGGAGGAAGAGGAGGAGAGGGTTTACCAGCTGTGGTGGCTCCGGCCGGCGGCGGTTGCTCCGGCGCGGCAGCGCGTCCGGAGAGGTGGCGCTCATGGACCTGGCACATCGATGTGAGGGCATGGCTCATGTGCTGGCAGCTCCGGGTCTAGAGAGGCGGCGCCGGGAGGTCGGTTTCGACGGGCAGATCCGTGGCGGGGAGCGCCGCAGAGGAGGCGGATGGGAGCGGCGGCGCGAGGTTGTCCGGCGCACTGGAGGCGACACGGTCGGCGGTGAGCTCCCGGTGACACGGTGGCCGGGTGAAGGCGTTGGAGGAGGGCGCTGTGACCGGTCTCGTGTAGTGGCGCCGCTGTGGCGACCGGACTCGCAGCGAGCGGCGCGTTGGACTCGGCCGGCGGCTTGCCTGCCAGTGGTGGGGCGCTGGAGTGGAGAATACGGCGGAGGTAAGTTGGGTTTAAGGTTTTGTGTTTTGGGAATTTTGGGGTCGGTGATGCAGATGACCGGTGGATGGTCGGAGGTGTTCCGTATTGGGGGTGGTCGAAGTGACCTGGGTGATGGTCGTAGAGAAGTCAGGGGTGCTGGTGTGTTCCGACCGTCGGGAACAATGGTGGTAAGGCGGTGACGATGATCGGGGTTGTGGAGTCGACGGGGTGGACGGAGCAAGGTGGTGGTGGTTGCCGAGTGCTGCCGGCTTTGATGGTGACGGGGATTATGTGTTTATTATCGTCGTGTCCGGGGTGGACACGACGTGGATGATTGTACAAGTTTGGAATAAGATTTGTGGCGGTCACAGACACGATGCACGATATTACTGTGGATGGAAGAACTTGGAGGAGTACCTCTCCTATATATAGGATGTGGGAATTCCCAGTTAGATAAGTATTGGGATGTTTAAATTCCCCAAAAATCAAATCTAAATTAAATAACTTTTAATTTAAAACAACAATATCCTTTCAAAAGCTAGATAATCGTATATTTAATAAAAAAAATCATTAAAAAAATCATTTTAAAGTTATCCAATAATTCAAATATCGTTTTAATTCGTAAAAATAAGTTTAGAATTATCTTCTTATAATTTGTAAAAATTCGCATAATATTGATTTCGAAAATTAGACATTTAAATCTATACATGAATTAGATTAATGTAATTGCAAGTAAACATTTATAATATCATTACCATAATTGAATAAATTATTTTTGGAAAAAACTCAATGGGATGTTTTGTGCGACTTTTAGCCATAAATAAACAATAAAATAAATCAATCAATCAATAAATAAGTGAAAATATTTATCACCTGATATTTGAGAGCTATATAAAATGTTTTTCTAAAAATATGTTCCTCGCGCAAATTTGCACTCGACGAGAAGGTACAGAAAAATTAGCACGTGACGTACAAATACGAAGTGAAAATAAAAATTTAAAATAAAAAAATCATAGTAAAAATTTAGGGGTTTTACAGTATACTTCCCTGGAGGTTGCACGCAGATCCATCAAAACAATCAACTGGTAAGCCGATGAGTCCATGTCATCATAACTGTCTCCGAAAGCTGAAACAGACATTATCAACATTCTCAGAATAGTCAAATTAGCTAGAATTGCCTGTCCTTAAGTCCAATTCTGGACACAGGGGCAAAACAAAATTTTTGGGCCAAAACGATGTCCGTCGTTGTACCCACTTTGTACCGAAAAATGTGCCAGAGTCAATGGTCTCTAAAGTCAGCAACTATGTCTACTGATTTGTTTTGATGATACGAACCCAACGGTATGTCCAATTTTGGATTCCGGTGGGCCGTGCACCAAATCGTCTGTTGAATCGGACCGTGGGGCCCGTAAAACGGTGATCCAATCAACTGTCTCAGAAATCAGACCAAACTTGGCATACAGGACCAGAAAAATGATACGGTCCTGTTGGCGCAAGTTTCGTCTCGTCTGACGAACGTGCACAAAGTAATTGAGAAACTTGCACAGAGGCCGATCGGTGAATTTTGATGGATACGCATCAAATTCGTCGCGCACACACGACCAATTTGAATTCCGTCATAGCCCACATGACCACAAAGTCGTTACGTACCTTTCGATGCCTTCGGTTCGCGACCACGTCGCCCGGATTGGCGGGACGCACGTCGTATCGAAGGTTTTCTAGTTTTTCAAAACAGGTTTTTCTGTAACTTTAGAATCCAATTACTCATTATACTGTGAAAGAAAAATTAATCTATCTGAAGGGTTTTGTTGTCCTACATGCTGTCCAAATAATTGTTCAATTAGAATTCTAAGTTGGTCATTGGTTTGACCAGAATCGGCCTTCAAACATAGGCGTTTGGACTTGATTTTGTTCTGTTTGCAGTCAGGTTTTTCGTCGACTTCACTTCGATTTTCTTGACAACCTCGGCCATCTAGGTTCGAACTAATTGAAGGGGTCTAAAGATGGTTGTGTTGTAATCGTACATGGGCATACGAAACGAGAAACGGTAGAGCGTGCGGCGTGGGGGTCGGGCACAAAGTCGGGATCGAGCAGCAAGGCTGCTGTCGATTTCCAGCGGTATCCTGCTGCTGCCGTCGCCGTCGCCGTTTCCGGCCAGCTGGTGGCCCCGCGGGGCGGCGCAATCGTCGGAGGGGGGAGGGGGACGCCGGGACATGGTGGTGGTGAAGCGGCTATGCTTGCTTAGGGTTTTAGATGGGTTCGAGTGTTTTTTTTTTGTTTCCTCGATCTCTCATTCCTATATATGCGGTTGCTGCTATAGGGGTCGGCTCGGGTTTTGCTGCTATTTGGAGAAGTTCGGTTGGGCTGCAACCATATAGGAAGGATCGGTCATTCATGCTATGCTGGGTAGCCCGTAAGGCACGTGGGCCTTTGAGCTGTGTGAGCTCGGCTAGGATTAGGTTTGGGGGGGTTTAACTGCTTGGAGTTATAAATATGTTCCACTTCACTCTATGTTCCAAATAAGTTAAGAAATGAAAAGGACGAGCAACAAATGAAATAACAGCATCCATTGCTCATAATATAAATAAAGATAGAAAAATCTTGCACTAATCTCCAAAAATAGGACCAAAATTTAGGATACTTTCCTAGCTAAATCCACAAGAGAGACCACCACGTCATCCACATCAAGTTGATATTTAGCTCCACAGGCCTCAAAGAGCATCATTAGAATCTCCACCATTTCAGATTTTGGGATCTGATTCATACTGCTCAACTAATCTTC
>JANAVB010039186.1:0-65203 GCA_029216955.1 Iris pallida | reverse complement strand
GTCCAATTCTGGACACAGAGGCAAAACGGTAATTTCGGACAAAAACGATATCCGCCGTTGGACCCGCTTTGCACGAAAAGCGTGCCAGAGTCAATGGTCTCTAAGTCGTCAAACTACATGTCTACTGATCAGTTTTCGATACGAACCCAACCGTATGTCCAGAGTTGGATTCCGGCGGGCCGTGCACAAAATCGTCCGTTGAGTCGGACCGTGGGGCCTGCAAACGGCGATTTTATCAACTGTCTCAGAATTGGACCAAACATGGCATGCAGGACCAGAAAAATAATACGGTCTTGTTGGCACAAGTTTCGTCTCGATCTGACGAGCGTGCACAAAGTAATTGGTAAATTTGTAAAGTGCACGATACGGTGAATTTCGACGGATACGTATCAAATTCGTCGCGCACACGCGACCAATTTGAATTCCGTCAAAGCCCACACGACCACGAAGCCTTTACGCAGCTTTCGATGCCTTCGGTTCGCGACCATGTCGCCGAATAGTGGGACGCACGTCGTGTGGATGATTTTTCAAGTTTTAAAAATAGGTTTTCATCAAAGTTCGGGATCCGATTTCTCGGCGCACAGTTATCAAAATTGATTTCTGAAAGAAGGGTTTTCTAGCCCTATATGTTGTCTAAATTACTCTTTAATTAGTTTTTGAAAACTGTCAGTAGGTTGGCCGTGAGTGGCCTTCCAAGTCGGGTGTCTGGGTCCTAAATGCTGTCCTGTTTTGGACAGTTTTTCGTCGACTTTTCGTCGACTTTGAGGGCGATCTAGATCGTACCAATTTACACTGAATGAACAAACTTATAGGCCTATAGGTTGTGAGCATACCTGAGAAGGCGGCTTCGAAGTTGGTTGCCCACGCGTCGAGATATCTCATCACGAAGTCTCCCGCGAAGACTACCGCTGTCGCCACTCCTCTGTTGGCTGTGCGCGCGGCCCTGTCGCCAGCCGACGGTAGCCTATGGCGGGCCAAGGGTGGCGCACGAAGGTCCAGGGTGGCCGCCCATGGCTGCGCGAGACTAGGGGTCGTGGTGGCGGTCCGTGGAGTTAGGGTTTAGGTGTGATTTCTTCTCCTTTCGGTTTATATTTGGCGTTCTATTGCTCGGGTGCTGTGGAGCATACCCGCTCGGGCTGAAGAGTTCCGGTGCTGAGCTCGATTGGGAGGGGAGAGCTGGGCCAGGCTTTGGGAATGGGCCTGGGCCGATGGGTTGTTCCTCTTTTTCCTTCTATTCGTTCTTTTAATATATATATATATATATATATATAATATATATATATATAAATATATATATATAATATATATATATATATATATATAAAATATATATATATATATATATATATATATATATATATTATATATTCATATATATATATATTACATATATACGTATACATTTTATATATTATATATATTCATATATACACACAAATACATATATAAAATATATATTATATATATATATACAATTATTTTATATATCTATATATAATCACTTATGTATATATATTTGCATATATACACATATAATGTTTATATATATATATATATATATATATATATATATATATATATATATATATATATATATATATACACAAAAATATTATAATAATAATATAATTAATAAGAATAATATAATAATAAGATAATGATAATAATAATAAGAATAATAATAATAATAATAACAATAATGATAATGATAATAAGAATAATAATAACATAATGATAATGATAATAAGAATAATAATATTAATAACAATATTGATAATTACAATAAGATAATAGTAACCAACTAAATTATCCACTAAGAGTCCTTGGTGAACATCTCATACCCCATCTGGCCCTAGAATTTGTATAGTTATTCGAAAACACTATTTAAATATTAATACTGAACTATTAACTATTTAGAAAATATTTGTCAAGTCTTAAAATAGATAAGAAATATTTGTACACACCTAAATGTCTACATGGCCGTCTTCGATCTTTCTACATGCCTACAGGACTTGGATTCGGTTCAGGCTCAGCTCGGGCTAAATCGACACAAACGGGTCTCCTACAAGTCAATAAATATAATAATAATTAATTAAACTTATTTATAATGGTCATGCTATAACATGGCCTGGTTTTCCTAGTTAGGACACTCCTATGGCTCGCATTCCCCTACCATGGCTAAACACTAGTCAAAGCACGTTACTGCACTATCCGTACCATGTTTCCTAGTCGTCTGGTACTTCAAAACTCAACCATGGCTAAAATCATCTACCGTAAAAACTAACTAAATAATTATTTATAAAAAAATTCTAAAATCACTATTTAAAACAAATAAATAATAAAAAAATAAAAATTTTAGGGAAGGGAGGCTACAAATCTATCAACCTTAAAATAATTTCGTCCTCGAAATTCCAATTCCTAACTATTACTTAAAAACCAAAGTCTACTATTACCTCAATCTCCTCAAATTTAATACCTCAAAATATTTTATAACCTTCTCTAGTCATTCGGTATTTACGAAATCTCGAGGACTTCTACCCACCTTTGGTCACACTACTCCTCAAATTGCGGTTACTAAAACCCTGTAATCTTCTAACTAGTGGCTAAAATTTTTACTAACAATATATAGAACATATGGTACCTATAATCCCTCATATATATAAACAACCAATATTCAAAATCAAGCAATATTCTAATATAACTTAAGAATCGCTGATGAATTCTAGACAGCACGATCATTCGTTACCCCGAAATAGGAAGGGACGAGCATCAACGTACGGAAAGCAAGGAAGTATATTCGAGAGCAAATATGGAGTTTTCAAGGACGTAAAGAATTTCTAGGAGAATTTTTAAGGCAGTGTGGATTGAGATTTCTAAGGTCTAGTCAAGGTCTCAGGCTCGTACCAGTACAGTTACGTAACTGGTACGATATGCTCTGACCTGCAGGGGCCACCACAAAAACTTGTCACGACCCGCACCCGATTTTCGGACGCGAGCTCGTGAGCAAGCCAGCTACGTATCGAGGACTCCAGCCCGACTCGAGTACGTATAAGCTGTCAAGGTCATGGGTATCATGTCTAATCTAAACTGTATCTCAATCCACATGAATCATATAAACAAGAATGAACAATTATGGGTCATGGTCTGCAGCCCATTAGCATTTTCCGATTAGACTCTAAGAATGATATGAGTCTATAAATAAGCAGAATATAACATAAAACGGAATATAAAGCACGAGAAGATAATAAAGAAGTAACACAAGCAAATACCTGTATCATGTATCGCAATCCTCTACCATCCTGCTTGCTAACTAACTCATACAATCGCTAAATCTGAAGAGATCATCAGGTCCTCAGAGGACTAGCAAGATACATAAAACATACCTATCTAGCAGTTTAATTACGCATAATATAACCAGGGTGTAAACATGAACTAGACATGAGACTGACAAGTGGCTACTGACAGGTAACTATGAACACGGATACGGGATCAAGTATGTATAAATGAACTGCTGGTAGATCAATGGATAACCAACCCCGCCCCGATTGTGGACTCGCAGGTCAGTTTCAAGACAAGTCCCTCGCCCCGATTGTGGACTCGCAAGTGCAAAGGCAACCCTCGCCCCGTGTGTGGACTCGCAGGTTGTGGGAAAGACAAAGGAATAGCAGTTCACTCACTCATACTTACAGACACGACTCAGTCAAGACACAGGTGAAGATACGACACGACGCAATCATGATACACGAGAGAACCACTCCAATATGAACTACAAGGCTAACCATGTACATAGACTATATCTATACTAGCAAGCATGATATACAAATCACAAGTAAATAACCAACTGGTAAAACTGTATAATAATAGAAATATGCATGTAAATAAATTGTAGAGGGAGGCAATGTATACTTGCCTGGAGGCTGCACGCAGATCCAACAAATATATAGTCACTAGTAAGCCATACAGTCCAAGTCATCACAACTGTCTTCGAAAGCTGAAACAAACATTACCAACGTTCTCAGAATAGTCAAATTAGCTAGGATTGCCTGTCCTAAGTCCAATTCTGGACACAAGGGCAAAACGGTAATTTCGGGCAAAACGATGTCCACCGTTGGATCCGCTTGCACCGAAAAGCGTGCCAGGGTCAATAGTCTATAAGTCGTCAAACTACATGTATACGGATCCAGTTTTTCGATACGAACCCAACCGTATGTCCAGAGTTGGATTTCGGCAGGCCGTGCACAAATTGTCCGTTGAGTCGGACCGTGGGGCCCGCAAAACGGCGATTTTATCAACTGTCTCAGAATTGGACCAAACTTGGCATGCAGGACCAGAACAATGATACGGTCCTGTTGACGCAAGTTTTGTCTCGATCTGACGAGCGTACAGAAAGTAATTGGTAAATTTACAAAGTGTACGATACGGTGAATTTCGACGGATATGCATCAAATTCGTCGCGCACACGCGACCAATTTGAATTTCGTCAAAGCCCACACGACCACGAAGCCGTTACGCAGCTTTTGATGCCTTCGGTTCGTGACCACGTCGCCCGGAATAGCGGGACGCACGTCGTGTGGATGATTTTTCAAGTTTTGAAATAGGTTTTCGTCAAAGTTCGGGATCCGATTTCTCGGCGCACAGTTATCAAAATTGATTTCTTTAAGAAGGGTTTTCTAGCCTTATATGTTGTCTAAATTACTCTTTAATTAGTTTTTGAAAACTGTCAGTAGGTTGGCCGTGAGTGGCCTTCCAAGTCGGGTGTCTGGGTTCTAAATACAGTCCTATTTTGGACAGTTTTTCGTCGACTTTTCGTCGACTTTGAGGGCGATCTAGATCGTACCAATTTATACTGAATGAACAAACTTATAGGCCTATAGGTTGTGAGCATACCTGAGAAGACGGCTTCGAAGTTGGTTGCCCAAGCGTCGAGATATCTCATCACGAAGTCTCCCGCGAAGACTACTACCGCTGTCGCCGCTCCTCTATTGGCTGTGCGCACGGCCCTGTAGCCGGCCGACGACGGCCTACGGCGGGCCAAGGGTGGCGAGCGGAGGTCCAGGGTGGCCGCCTATGGTCGCGCGCGAGACTAGGGGTCGTGGTGGCGGTCCGTGGAGTTAGGGTTTAGGTATGATTTCTAATCCTTTCGGTTTATATTTGGCGTTCTATTGCTCGGGTGCTGTGGAGCATACCCGCTCGGGCTGAGGAGTTCCTGTGCTGACTCGATTGGGAGGGGAGAGCTGGGCCAGGCTTTGGGGAATGGGCTTGGGCCGATGGGCTGTTCCCCTTTTTCCTTCTATTTCGTTCTTTTAATATATATATATATATATATATATATATATATATATATATATATAATAAGATATATATCTATAATATATCTATAATATATATATATATATATATATCATATATATTCAATATATATTCATATATATTCATATATATACGTATACATTTTTATATATATATATATATATTCATATACACACAAATACATATATAAAATATTTTTATATATATACAATTATTTTATATATCTATATATATAATCACTTACGTATATATATTGCATATATACACATATATATATATATATATATATATATATATAATATATATAATATATATTATATTATATATATATATATATGTATGTGTATTATATATATATATATAATATATATAATATATATATATATATATATATATTTTTTTTTTTTTTTAAAAAAAAAAAAAAAAAAATATAATATATATATATATATATATATATCTATAATATACACACACAAAATATATATAATAATAATATAATAAGAATAAATAATAATAACAATAATGATAATAATAAAGAATAATAATAATAATAATAATAACAATAATGATAATGATAATAAGAATAATAATAATAATAATAATAATAACAATAATGATAATGATAATAAGAATAATAATATTAATAACAATAATGATAATAATAATAAGATAATAGTAACCAACTAAATTGTCCACTAAGAGTCCTTGGTGAACATCTCATACCCATCTAGCCCTAGAATTTCGTACAGTTATTCGAAAACACTATTTAAATATTAATACTGAACTATTAACTATTTAGAAAATATTTTTCAAGTCTTAAAATGGATAAGAAATATTTGTACACCTAAAATGTCTACATGGCCGTCTTCGATCTTTCTACATGCCTACATGGGCTTGGATTCGGTTCAGGCTCAGCTCGGGCTAAATCGACACAAACGGGTCTCCTACAAGTAATAAAATAATAATAAATAATTAAACTTATTTATAATGGTCATGCTATAACATGGCCTGGTTTTCCTAGTTAGGACACTCCTATGGCTCGATATTCCCCTACCATGACTAAACACTAGTCAAAGCACGCTACTGCACTATCCGTACCATGATTCCTAGTCGTCTGGTACTTCAAAACTCAACCATGGCTAAAATCATCTACCGTAAAAACTAACTAAATAATTATTTATAAAAAATCTAAAATCACTATTTAAAACAAAAATAATAAAAAAATAAAAAATTTCGGGAAGGGAGGCTACAGTCGTCTAGCATAACAATATGTCACACCCTAATCTCCCGCAAGTCTGGTTATCCACGCTGGACATGAAATTATCATGCCAATGTTTTCGTAGGATAATCGTCCTTATTAGGGCGTAATCTTGTTTTGAGTCTAGACTAATTCATTCTCGATACGCACATTGGATCTACTCAATCCTCAAACTTACTTTATTGTCAATCACAAGTCCAAACAATCCTCGAATTCACCTTCGTATCAAATTATAAGTCAAAATGATCCAATTTCCACGCCCTGATCTCCCGCAAGTTCGATCATCCCCGCTAGATATGAATCACCATGCCAGCGCTTCCGTAAAATGATCGCCCTAATCTGACGTGAGCGTTTGCGAGGCTGGAGTTTTGCTCGTACAAGACAAGAACTTCAACGTTGGTTATTATCGAAAAAATCAAGACACTTTAATTTTCATCCAAGTAATATATCCATCCTTATTTCATTTATCATCAAATATGTCAATATTTTTGTTTCGTAGAGTCTAAATACTATTCATTCATACGAACTTCAAGTTTCTTATTAAGTCTTCCAATCATCATCACTATCAAATCCTAGGTATAGCGTCCATCTGAACAATAATATTTTACACGATCATCATTCCTCGAATCAGAGTACCCCAGAGTTATCGCACATCGATCTTTAATATGCCTCAGTACCATCGATGATATACATAACCTGACCATCTTCCTTTGCAACAAACTTCGAGTCATATAATTAATACTATCGTTTAACTGGATATACGATCAACTCTCACAAATCCAAAATCAATTTCGCTATAGTTATCTTCCGAACAAGTCATATGATCAATTCGTTAAAGCCGAAATCATATTTGTTATCTTCTATCTTAGTCATCGAGCAACATCTAGAACAAGTCATATGATCAATTCGTTAAAGCGAAATCATATTTGTTATCTTCTATCTTAGTCATCGAGCAACATCTATCTAAATCCTTAGTCACTCTTATATTTTTGAATCATTTCCATGCACGCTAACTTCCAATCGTGCTAACTTTTCGTATGCGATTCATATCGATCCCTCGACTAAGTCATTCGTTCGTTACACCTTAACTTTTTCTCAATTCAATCTACTTACTCAATTATTTTTGTATTTCATACTTGCGTAATCCCAATCCGGTGCCCGTCATTTCTAGTTCGTTCGAATCAACTCATGAAAACTTCAAGATAACAACTTACTCAATGACACTCAATCTAAGGCTTTATATATCGTGACGCTTGCTGAAAGACTCATTGGCTCCCTGCATCTTCAATTGATCGACACCCCGAGGCTATCCCATACACCACTCGAGGTTAAAGTTACTCGATAAATCATCGAAACAAATTTCGAATCAAAATCGATTACTTTGGATCTCCGTTCGAACCATTCATCAAATTCCAAGCATGTTCACCTATATTGTATTGATGATAACATCGTCCGATGGCATCCCTATCGGTAGTCATCTTGTATTCTATGAATCAAGTCAAACTTATTCCTATTTTGAAATAATTTGAATCTCGCACATAGTTTTGCTAACATTGACACAATCTTGGTGTATATGCCCTAGCCCGACTTAGCCAACCGTGCCTTACATGAAACCATCTTGTTCAATCAAATTTATCCTCGTAAGATTTTTTTAAATATATAGACTTATTATAGAAACATCCCACAGAACATTGAAAGAGAGTGCCAACGTATCAATCACAGAAACAACATCAGAGTTAACGGAAACAACATCAGAGTTAAAGAATTCAATCGAAAATCCAAGGACGTAAAGTCATGCTCTGATACCATTAGGTCACATCCTGCTCCCGGGAGAGAGCAATCGTCCTCGCTAAGTCGTGATGTCATGCAAGCCTAGGTTGCGCTCATGCAAGGCAAATTCCATAACGGCCGATTACAGGCTAAGCGACGGGGTCATCGCAAAGAAGTCCCAAAGCAGAAATATTGAATAATCAGTAAGTTGTCAGCAAAAAGTTGAAACAAAACACAAGTCAGAAAATAAATCTTTATTGCTTTAGAATCAAAGATTACAATGTGGCACGAGGCCAAGATTACAAGTCGCTCAAGCTCACTTTCGCTCAGAGTACAATCGCTCAGCTCTCTCTCATCTCTTAATACAAAAGTTCAAGGCAGCCACTTGCGGATGCTTCATAAGGCAATATCCATACATTATGTCCTATACAGGTGAAGTCTTATAGCCGTATATGCCTCAAAATGCTAAGGAACTCCATGCCTCAGCGCGTCTAAGCGAGCTCCGCCCCGATCGAACAATACATGTAACCTGTACATGAAAACTGTGTGGGTGTCAGTACACAATCGTACTGGTAGTGTGCTTCTCGCCCACCCATACAAAACCAACATGTTGATTTATTAAATGCAACTTATTCGTTTTACTGTCTTTCTATTCTTGTCTTAGGATCAATTTCATATTTAGACTCTTGGCTTATTCGTGTTACAACCAACGTGATTGTACTATCATTTCTTTGAAGCCGTGCTACAAAACCCAATCGTGCAAACATCATGGCCGTGCCATAGGACCCCTTTGTGTGACAACATCGAGGTCGTGCCTCGCAACATAGTGTATCACAT
The DNA here is from genome assembly GCA_029216955.1 of Iris pallida. Lineage (NCBI taxonomy): Eukaryota > Viridiplantae > Streptophyta > Magnoliopsida > Asparagales > Iridaceae > Iris > Iris pallida. The sequence goes on along the minus strand of JANAVB010039186.1, from coordinate 56,028 downwards.
TATACTTTTCTTACAGTTTTCTCGTTTCAACATACGATCGACTCAAATCAAACTCATAAATTTGTGTCATTGACTCAGACACCCGATGCCACATCTCATGCCAAAGCATGTATCTCTTGATATAGCCAAATCTTAGGCTTCATATTTGTGTTGCAGACCGTGTACATATTCTTTGACTCATTTGTGTCGTACTTACACTTCTTTACTCAATCTAAGGCATGCACGCGGATCGCCGCTATTATGTCGACTCATCTATATAAAGGGTCAGTAGCAATGTCAAGCTATCTTGGACATGGCTTAGGATAGACGCGATCATCCAGTGTGGGCTGCTGGCCCATGGAAGCCCCGAATCTCCTATGTAGTACACGTAGGATAGACAGCGATCATCCAGGGTAATTATCCCATGGAAGCCCCGAATCTCCTATACGATATATCTAGCATCCTACTTTGCCATCTTGCTTCCTTCTAGGCCGATATGATCGCGGTGTCCCGACGATTCATTCGAGAAAGACTATGTCTTGTGCACAAGTTGTCCTTGACCATGCAATGGTATTTACCTAACTCACCATATGACTCATTCTTTTTTATCAAACCATGCTTTCCAAAATTCATTGGAGACTCCCAAATGAGGGACCACCTCGGCGACAAATGGTCGCGTAAACTTTTCCATTCCTTGAAACCCAAAAATGGCTAATGCATAGCCTTCTTACTTGACTTGAATAAGACATGTTCCATCCGTGCCATAAACCGTGCATACTCTATATGATAAAATATGGAATCGTGGGACATATCACTTGAATCAGCCGTGTATCGGGCCTTAACCCAACTATGTTTCGTGCAACACTGCCGCCCAAGTTTATATATATGACGAGCCTCGAGACCATGGGATCGTGCACGTGTTCAACTTGAGCAACCAAGTTCTTAGGGCGCCTTGACATATGCCATAAACAGTGTGATACAACTTAACCCGTGGGACAAGCAAAGGCTATGAAACCCTTGTACCATGGAAACGTACATTAAGACTTGTGGGACAATTAGGTTATGCCAAGCATTGGACGGTGGGACAGTGCATGCTTTATCAAGCATTATATCGTACGACGCCTATGACTATGTTAAGTTCATAGCCTTGTGGCAACATATACTTTTTCTTCTCCTAAGCCACAGGACGAAGGATCGAGTGTCAATTTTGAAAGCATGTTGTGCATATTTCTAAGCCAACCGTGGGTTCTTTTCATCTTCTAACTCAATTCGATTCAGAGCAAAATTATTCCCTTAGCTATGCGGGTTCGTCTCTTTTATTATCAAGCCTATTCAGTGCAACAAAAACTTTTATTTTATTAGTGTGAAGGCCAAGCTGAGGCAAGTTCACCGAAGCCACCCACCTGAGCAAGGAGTTGCCTCGACCGAGCAGGACTTCGAGCAAGTCGTTGCATGGCTAAGTCCAAACATTGTTGGCATTTTGATTCCTCCGATTGAACTGAGCATGACGGAACATAACAGGTGCTATTTAGATAGTTGCACGGTGGTAGGCTGGAAGACAACCTTAGGGAGCAGCTGATGAGCTAGGGCAAGTGGTCGCAGTAGCCACGGTCACCAGGTGGTGGCGGCCGCTATCGTCTGGGTTCTTTGGAAGAAACCACAACAAGCAGAGATACGAGGAGTACTCTTTCAGCGGGGAGCAGCTCATTGGGGAAGTGGCTCGGCAGGTGGACTATGTTGCCAGAAAGTGCTATCACGTTGCGAAGGAGATTCTAGGTTTCTTCAGGAATGGTAAGTGCTGGATTGGTTGAAGCTTCTTGGTCGAGCATTTATTTTGGTATCGGGTGCATTGTTGGGCTTCTTTGGTCCTTTTGGTCTCCTTTTTAGGTGGGTGCAGGGGGTATACTTACTTACTTGTACATGCTGCCATCATTTTTGGTCTTCTTCTTATATATGAATGATCATTTGGATGTTATATACTAACAAGGAAAGCTAGATCTTAAAGGTAGGATCTAACTAAATAAATAGAAATCAAGGAAAGTCATCTAAACTTTCGGCCTTCTAATCGATCTAATATCTTCAAATACTCATATAACCGAAGTTTTTTATGGTTGCTAGGTTACTCCACAAGGCATAGGTGCTAAGTATTGCTTCTATTAGGGCTTTCATGCATAAGTGTGACATTGGGTTATCTACGGTCTTAGGAAACTAATGTCACTTAATTCCTATTAAGCCCTAGTGTTCAACCTCAAGATTATAATCAACTAAACCTATAAAATCATTCTATCTAACCCATACAATCCTGATATTAATTTGGTAAGGGTTGTGGGTACGAAATCCTACAACTTTCTAGGTCTTAGTCTTCAAACCAACCTTGAAGTCAACAACGTAACCCAATTTAAACATAATTAATACACTTATAATTCCAGAACCTAAACACATAAAATACCTAACATATCATGGTTACTAACTAATATATCATCCTAAGTCAGAATTCTAAACCTATAGGGTTGTATAAGTTATAAGGGTTGATTTTTGAACATGTTCTACTTTAATATAGATGCCAAAATTAGGGCCACTAAAACACTAATAATTACATATTAAAACCGAATTTAAAGAAGGTTATAATCATCATTTGAAGGATATAACATATCAAAAGGTAGGCATAGTCATAAGTAGATGCCACGTACAAGAAATTGGTTTAACTAGTGGCTTACCATGCACAACATGTCAAAATTCCAAATCTGAATTTTGAATAAAAATGACAAGGTTTTGACATGAATAAACATGATTTTAAGGGTGCTACTAGCATGAAATTAAGGATAGTAAACTAGGCAAAGTGGAGATTTAACTATCATGCATAATTCATGTACAAAGTATAGGTTTAACAATCACTTCCAAACACTACACTTAGAAATACCAATTCTGAATTCTGAATTAAAAAGCACCTATTTAGCATGGTTAAACTAAGTTCTACAATATTTTATTAGGGTTTTACCTAGGCCAATGAGTAGGTTAGTTAGCCCTTAATTTCTAGGTCATTTTAAGGAAGGAAATGGGATGTGCACCTAATTCAAATGAAGAGCACAACAGCTATATTCCAGTATATTTTAGCAATACCTCTCCTGAAACATGACACGATTTGGAGGTAAAGATGAGAAGTATTTGAAGGAAACCCTAGTAGACATGTATAGGCTTGAATGGTTCGAGTTTAGGATAGACTTACTTGGAGAAATTGATGTGTAAACACTCAAAGTTGGCATATACAATTCAATCAACCTTGCTGAAACTTGGCCACTTGTAGGCTTTGTTTGGGGGTAAAAAGGTAGGAAAATGAAGGTGAGAATGAATGGTATTTGAAGATAATAAGTAAGGGACTATAGTGAAGAGGTAGATGCGATATTACCTTAGTTTTAAATAGTTTTTCCATCAATACTTCACATATGCACAGCCTATACCTCCATGTAGTTTTTAGCCAGGATTGGAAAAGCTTGGAGGGGTGAAAGAGGAGGAAGAAATGATTTTTTGGGGCTAGATAATAAGGTTAAGGAAGTGGGTTTGATCCTAATAGAAGGGGGAGTTATAATAACTCCCCACAAAGAGGCTCAAACCCCGTCCAAAAATTGAAATATGTTCCTAGATGTAGCTGTTGTACATACATAGTTTGGGTGAGGGGATTTACAGGTTTCTAGTACTCCTTTACGGCATGATGTGCTCGACAAAGTATGTTGGGACAAAGAGCCGACGTACAGTCACATTCGATGATTGGTTGTAAGGCCTTCATGCATATATCGAAGGACGAAAGATCCAAACTTGAGCCGTAGACAAGGCAATGCATCTTTGTTGGCTATGGTCACGATGTAAATACCACTTTCTAAAATAAAGATATTTTTGACTGTTGTATGAATTGAATAATTATATTATTTTAATGTATTTAATTTGTTTGATATTATTTAGTAAACTTTAGAACCATTTCAATAAGTTTAGACTAGAGGTTTAGCCATGACTAGTGGACCACAGCTAGTGAGACACTACAACAAAAAGACCTATTAATGACGCTCGACAAGGAGTTTTAATGACGGCTGATACATAAGCGTTATTAAGTTGAAAAATACCTTTTATCTATGACGGTTTGGGCTAATTCGGGACTTTTTATAACGTTTATAAAACAAAACGTCATTAATAGTTTAGAGCGGTGGCAAACTTGTAATATTTTTTAAGTTAAATTTTTGGCAAAATCCTTCTACATCTCGCGTACTTCAACAAAAAAATTTCTCTCTCCCAATATTTCTGGTCGGTTTCCTTCTCCTCCTTTCCTCCCTCCTCTCCCCCAACTCCAAAATCTTAAGGATAGATCCAAAATCCTAACTCGTGTTCAGCAACACCCTCCTCTCCTCCTATTCTTCTCCTTCCTTTCCCTAAACTCCAAAACCCTAACCCTAGAGCCCGTTCTCTTCAAAATTAGGGCTAGGGTTTTTAATTTCTTCTTCCTCCCGACAAAAAATCCTGTTGGGAAATAGGAGGAAGACGAGCACGGGGCACCGAAAGATCGAGATCAAGAGGATCGCCAACGACGAGGCCCGGCAGGTCTGCTTCTCGAAGCGCCGCGCCGAGGTCGTGCTGGTCGTGTTCTCGCCCTTCGAAAAGCCCTTCTCTTTCGGCCACCCGTCCGTCAACCATGTCGCCTCCGTCTACCTCTCGGGCGGGGGCAGGCCGTGCGGCCCGGAGGGCCCCCGCAGGCCCGGAGAGCACCGTGGAGCTCAAGTTCTGCGCTTCTTGCTCCTACAGGTCAAACCCTAAATCCTTACTATATGTCACATTTTAATTAGTCCCCCAATTTATGCTGATGCGAGGTTCCATAACATTTATGCTGATACGAGGTCGGATTCATTGTTGTTTTAGCTAATTGGAGGAAATCTTAAGCAGTGGGTCTCTCGGTTCGACGTCTACCCCTACTTGAGAGATTTGCTTAGGTGCGTGTATCCGATATTGGTGATCTATATTATTTTGTTATTGTTGTCAATTTCACAGAATAAGAATGAGATTAGCTCAGGGGTGTACCTCGAGAGATTCACTCAGGTGTATCTTAGTGTACGTACAAATTGGATCTTCCTTACCTTCAAAAGTACAAACACAAGAAGTAGAATTAATTTAGGCCTATTTTTTCCTTCAGAAAAACTACATTACTTTTCTCTTGGTATGTTAGTGTGTTTGATTGCAAGGTGAAAATACGGAAAGAAATTAATTTCATGGAATTATTTTTCTAGGAAAAAAATTCCATGGAATTTTAAAATTTTCCATAGAAAACTTAATTTGGTTGTTTGATTGTCATTATTTTCCACGAAAAATAGTTATTTTCCTATGGGTTAGACAAGTTTCATTTTCCACCATTTTAGAAGAAAATATGGAAAATGATAGTTTTTTGGAAATAATTCCATGGAAAATATAAGGTATCAAACACTACAATTGGTGGAAAATTTGTGGTAGAAATATTTTCCATGGAAAAAAAAGCCCAATCAAACACAGCCGTTAGTGTTTTTACTTCTTCATTTATAGCAAGTGGATCTCTAGATAAGGGACCCTATATAGAAATTGATAAGACTACCTAAACATAGATAATTGATCATATATCTATAATTTCAGCAAGTTATTGTTACTAGGAAGGATCAAATTAATTCCCACCGGTATTGACCATAGGTTGTAAATCCTCGGCCAGAATCTCGTAAGTCTCATGAGTTACGGGGCTATATTATTGTCCAGGATCTGTCCCTTTTGTTGCTCTACTAGTGTTTATGGATGGACAAATAAAAAATGTAAAAGAGAAAATAGGCAAGAAATGGAGGGCAAATCTTTGATGATGCATTTAGGTTTTTGAAGGAAAACACATTGTGGGTGGCATTGGAGATGGTTCCATACAGGTCAGTGGATGATGCATTTAGTTTTTTTGAAGAAAGGTTTAATGCATTACTGCAGCATTTACTTATTGATTTTGTTTATTTACACTCACAAGGTTGCTTGATAATTTTATAGATATGGAGCATCAAACCTGGTTGGGGAAGTAGGCCAGATTACATGTTGACAAAAGTAAATTTTCTTTATGATGGACAGTTGCCTCCTATTGTCTTTGCTACCTTGTATTTTCTTATGATAGACTTTTGGTCCCTATTGTCTCTGCTAATTCATATTCTTTGCTACCTTGTATTTTCTTTATGATGGACATGTCAGAACTGTTCCAAAAATATTAAAGTTTTACTAGGTACATACTTCAGCAATAGCTTATATTGGACATTGTTATCAGAAATTAGAAACTGAGTTTTTTTTACCAAGTTGGTTAACTGGGCAAGTTGTTCTTCCATGTTCATAATTGTTTTGTGTTTTCTATGAAAGAAGCTGACAGGCCCAAGGGTTTTCCATGACCTGCAGAGCGAGAGCCTCCACGGAGTACCACAGGGACCCCCAAGAACCTTGGATTTTTTTCTCTTCAGGAATAGATGTGAATTGTGGCACCTACGCCCGGTGGATGTCAGCTTCGCGAAGGATGATCGGACCATCGAGGCATCTTGTGGGCTGTCCGGTGGATGTCCTATTTTGAAAAAATGTAATGAAGATGGTGATATATATTGTATATATTTGTAAATGGATTAAATGGTACTCTATGACATTTAGATGTTTTCTTGTGAATATGGTTCAAAATGAATGTTTTGAAATTGAATTGAGCAATTGAGCATTGATCTATAATTTTTTAGAAAATAATATATAAATGTGCAGAATTGAGCGTTATAAATGTGCTGAATTGAGTTTATAGAGATTATCTATTCATAACGCTTTCAAACTACGCTGAAAATAAGTGTAGCAGAAACTCATCATATTCATGACGTTTATTTTATGATGCTTTTAAAAAACATTTATAACACCCATTTTCATCACGCTTTCTTTGGAAAAAAAAGCGTCATGGTTTGTCATTAATAACGTTTTTAGCCTTCATTAAAAGGTATTTCTGTTGTAGTGAGATTAGGCATTTTAATCAAACCTATTTCACTAATATAGTTAGGCTCTAATTAGAAAATCTAGTCATTTAGAATTAGGCTAAAAATCTAGTTAGAAGAAAACTTTTCCTTTCGAACTTGTCATGACAACTAGGAGGGCTTCTTAGGCATTTTCCCCACAACCCAAACCCTAGCCTAACCCAAATGTGGTCGGCCCCTATTTTCCCCCTTGCCTATTAATAGCACCACTTCTTCTTCTTCCTCCTTCCATTTCGTTTCTAACCCTAATCTAGTAGTTCTTCCCCAAATTCCTCCTACTCTCAAATTGTCTCAAAATTCTCTCAAACCAATTTCATTCCCTTTCCCTTGGAGAGGAGAAGGCTCTATTGGCTAGCTTGGAAGCATTTGGAGCATTTGGACACTTGGAGCTTAGAGGAGATCTAGATCTAGGGATTTTTGCATTAGAAATCTATCTCCCAATTGGTATGAGCTCTCTAAACCTCTAATTTTCATTTAATTGTAGATACATTCATTTAGGACCCTCTTGCATATAGGATGCCATTAGAGAGGAGTTGAGACTCTCCTCTTCCTATTTGAAGGTTTTTTCCTTTATATTTTGATTTAAATTGGGAAAAATCCGAAAATAGAATTCTAGAGTTTATGAAATTGGTAAATTAGGTCATGCTAGAGATTTAGAACATGTGGGTGTGCTTTGGGTCAAGTTTGGATCCATTTGGAGTGTGTATCACGAACGTATCGAATATGCACACCAAGTATTAACAAAATGACCATTAGAGCATTTTATACTCTAATTTCATATGTGAACTTGATTTAGGATTTGCTTTGTCTTGGGTTATCATATACTATGTTTTCATAATGATGTAGATGGTTTGATAGGTTGAAATGGTTGTGGGGGTTTGGTTTTTGGTGTACTGTTCACTTTTGGGATAGTCAGTCCATTCCATTTTGATTAGTCCATTATGTTATCCCTTTAGCAATTCATATATTGTCCCACATCACCTTGGGTCCAGCCCTTTGAAGGCTTCATATTCAGACCCTTATCCATCTTGTTCAGTGGGTTTAACTTAGAGCATCAGCCCCTATTTGATTTAATTTATATTGATGTTCAGTCCTATTGGACTGTATGTTCTGTCCAGTCTTAGTATGCTAGAGATCAGTCCCTTGTATCTGAATTTGTTCAGTCCTTAATATGAATCCCCTTTATGTTGGGAAAGAAACACAAAAATCTTTCCCCAAACTAGAGAGTACCTGCAAGAGAACCGAGCAAAATAAGGAACCAAAAACACCAAAGCAAACCACGCAGACACAGAGAATTTTTGACGTGGAAAACCCTTACGGAAAAATCACGGGACGATCGGTTCAACCCTGAGAAGTCTTCACTAATGAAATAAAGGAGTACACCCTCTACAAACTTCTCTCGATCCAAATCGGATCCCCACAACACTTAGGAGCAAGAATAATGATTACAAAGCTATGAAGAACAAGGACGACGAGTAGATATTACCCGAACATGATCCTCCTTCGAAAATGGCCTTCAATCCTCCTTCTTCTCTCCCAAAGTTCCAATGGCACTATTGCCGCTTTTCTCTCTTGTTCTTCAATGTTGTGTTATGATTAGGGTTAGGAATAACCATGTATAAACCCCCTAATCCGTAGCAAAACCTGGACCGTAGGATACGATCCAACGGTGATTAAATCACCCTAAAAAATGCTTCAGCCCCGACACACAGAGTTCAGCCAGAACTCTATCCTGGCACAGAGTTCGGCCAGAACTCTGTGTTCTGGCAACAGAATAGTTCTGGAACTGGAAGGTAGAGTTCGGCCAAAACTATCTCCCGGGGCAGAGTTCGGCCTGAACTCTGCCCCCTCTCTCCAGCAGCTCCTCTGGCAGCTTCCGAGCTTCTTCGTCTTCTCCGACTACTCGTTACCTCCCCGAGCTTCTCTGACACACAGACGGCGCTCGTCGCACTCCGGGGTCTTCTCCATATAGGTTGGGAACCCCACCCACTCCAACAATCTCCCCCTTCATAACTATGTGGAAGAGGTCGTCATCCCGATGATCTACCTGCAGTACTCAAACTTTCCCCTTGGTAGAACCTTCGTGAGCATGTCCGCTCCATTGTCATCAGTATGAACCTTCTCAACCGCCGCATCCTTCTTCTCAACCGTCGCATCCTTCTTCTCAACCATGTCCCGTATCCAATGATACCGAGTCTCGATGTGCTTGGACCGACTATGAAATATCTGGTTCTTTACAAGGTGAATAGCACTCTGACTGTCGCAAAGCAAAGTATACTGCTCTTACTTCAGCCCCACTTTCTGAAAGCTTTTTCATCCACAACAGCTCCTTGTAAGCCTCCATCACCGTAATGTATTCCGTCTCCGTCGTCGACAAGACAACACACTTCTGCAACCACGACTACCATGATACCACTCCTTCGACAAACATCATCACATAGCCCAAAGTCGATCATCTCGTGTCTACATCTCCAGCCATATCAGCGTCGATATACCTAACCAGCTTCGGCTCGTCACCACCAAAAGAAAGTCTCCAATCGGCAGTGCCCCGAAGGTATCGTAGAATCCACTTGACCGTACTCCAATGTACCCTCCAGGATTTAAAGATACCTGCTAACTGTGCCAACTGCATGAGCGATGTCTGGCCTCATACACACCATAGCATACATAAGGCTCCCCACAGCTGAAGTATATGGAACCCGCTCCATATCTTCCTTTTCGTCCTCGGTAGATGAACACTGCTCCTCAGTGAACTTAAAGTGGGCCGCAAGGGGGCAACTCACTTTCTTTGACCCATCCATACCGAAATGCTGAAGTACCCGATGAATGTACTTCTTTTGGGACAAATATAGCATCTTAGACTCTTTCTCTCTCAGCTGATCTCCATCCCAAGAATAGTCTTCGTGCCCAAATCCTTAATAGAGAAGACCGCGCCCAGTTGGCACTTCAACTCCGCTATCCTAGTGGCATTCCGACCCACTAATAGCATATCATCTACATAGAGCAATAAAATAATAAATCATCTTCGAAAAAATACCTCATAAATACACAGTGATCCGACGTCGTTCGTGCATAACCATGCTCCCCATAAACGACTTGAACTTCCTTTACCACTTCCTCGGAGCCTGCTTCAGACCATACGAGCTCTTCCTCAATCGGCAGACCAAATATGACTTGCCCTTCTCACAGAATCCTTCTGGCTGCTCCATGTATAACTCCTCCTCAAGATCACCGTAGAGGAATGCCGTCTTCATATCCAACTGCTCAACCTCCAAGTCGAGACTGGCTGCTAATGCTAGCACCACCCGAATAGACGAATGCTTGACGACAGCAAAAGATCTCATCATAATCTATGCCTTTCCGCGACCGTAGCCTTAACTACCAGCCTCGCTTTGTATCGAAGGCGAGTAGCATCATCTGTCTGCTTCACTCTAAATACCCATCGATTCATCAAAGCCTTCTTGCCCTTTGGTAACCGCACTAGCTCATAAGTGGAATTAGCGTGTAAGGAACTCATCAGCTCCTACATAGTCTCTATCTACTCCTGCCTATGTTCGTCTTCCATAGCCTCTTCAAAACTTTTGGGCTCTCCTCTCGTCAGTCAATAGCACATACTCACCCGGTGAGTATCTCGTAGATGGTCGACGCTCTCTATCGCTCCTTCTCAATGGAGCTACTGGTACTGGCTGTATACCAACAACCTCCTCTCCTTCAGGAACTGTCTTCCCGGCATGCTCATCCTCCTAAGGGATACCCTGACCACCATCAGCAAGTTGATGATCAAGGTTGGGAGCAACTCCATGTACTGGCTCCCCCATAATTGGATCCTCTGCGATGTCCTCTGGAAACTGCTCGAAGCGAAATGACTCTAACTCAGGCAATTCTTCAGCCTCAGAAGGCGTCTCGGAATCCTGAGTGTTGGTCATGGTCTGATCCTCGATGAATACCACGTCCCTGCTTCTGTAAGCTTTCTACCCACCGGGTCGTAGAGTCTATAGCCAAATTTATTCCGACAGTAGCCGACAAAGATGCATCGTCTCATCTTCGGCTCAAGTTTGGTCCTCTCGTCCTTCGTACATGCATAAAGGCCTTATTATAACACCCACTTTTCTAAATGAGGTAATTTTGAACTTTTATAATTTTGATTAATCGATAATAAGATTTAACTCTTGTTGTAATTTTTGATATTTTTTTTAATCAATTTAAAACTATTTAAAATGTTGAATTGTGATTTTGATGGTTAACTAGTTAATGCCTAGTTTTTCTAAGCTTAGAGAATAACCATGGGGACCTAACCATGTGATTAGAATGACTATTTATAACTTTTTAGACTAAGGGTATTTTGGTTATTTTGACTTTTGAATTATTTAGGATTTTGATTAATTGGTGAATTTTAGATTATTTTAATAATATTTAAATTGATGTATTATAATTTTGGTCATTTTTTATTTTAATATTTTGGGAAAATTTTATATTTTTAATATTGTTTTTATTGGATTTGTTTCGTCGGGTTTGAGTTTCGTCTCGTTCCGACTTGTATTGTGACCCGGGTAGCTTGAACTCTAGATGGGACCCAATATTAAGTTAAGCATGGCTCACAAGACCCAACATTAAGTTAGTTAATTAAACTAATTTTTATCATGTTAGAATGGTTAAGTTAGAGACTCAAAACTAGATCATTTTGACCCCAAACTTGAACCTAGTCTAGACTTAACCATATGAGACTAGAGAGGGGCAATTAGGACATTTCCCATTAGCCCTAATGGACATTTTATGGCAGCCACCTTTAGGAGAGAATGATTCATTTCATTCATTACAATATTGCCTCTTTTATTTTCCTTTTGTTCTTCCCCAATTTTAGAGAGCCTTCCCATTGATTTGATCTCCAAATCAAATCATTCCTTCACCAAACCTCCCTCAATCATTCCCATTCTCTAAGGGAAGGGTGCTACCAAGGATTGGAAGAGGAGTGCAAGGAGGAGTGTCCACTTTGAGGGATCTTCGTATCGGAGCCGTGTCCTAAAGGATTTCATTGGGATTCCACTCCCAATAGGTAAAACCCATCCTCAAAATCGATTTTCTTTGCATATAAATTAGTTTTGAATCCGTAGGATCCATCCTCATGCATGTGTCCCATTTAGATTCAAATTTGAGGCCATTTGGAGCTCTCTTGAGGATTTTAGATATGTGTCTTGCGTCCTACTTGATAGATCCCAAATTAGGACACCCCATGTGTATGTATGTATGATAATAGTTTAAATAGATATTTAAATTTAGTTTTATAATGGTTAGAGAGTGGATTGATCTTTGTTAGGATGGTTAGAATGAGTTTTATTTGGATACCTATGTTTGTATGCAAGTATCTTGGCCTATATGTGTTCTTTTGTCAAATCCGTCATAATTTTCATCCACGTTTTTATTAACCAAAGCAACTTAGAAATGTCATAACTTTTAGCTTAGAACTCCGATTTATCTCCCATTTTTTTTAAAAGAACCGTATCGAAGTTAGATGTCCAAATATACATTTTAATAAGCCAAATTCTTTCTATAACTTTCTGTAGAATTATTTGAGTGTCAGCTGTACGAAAGACGAACGTATTTGGTATTTTCGCGATTTCGGGAGCTTCCTGACACGAAAATGCGATCCGTTTAAAGTTTCGGAAAGCTAACACAAAGGGCTACGACATACTTTAATCCTAGAATTTAGTGAATGTCCAATTGGTACAGTATTGGTTTTAAGTAGAAGAGTGACTATACGATATATGCATTTTGTGTAACCTATGAGCCTATGTCGTATGGATATTAAATGAATAGAATATGTAATACATGATATGTTAGATGAATGAAATGATATATATATATATATGATTATATTCTCTTTACATTAATGTATATATATGGTTGAATGCAAGCATGTAGAATACAATTAATATAATGCATATAAGCAATGCATGAATGAAAGAATGATATACAATGTATGCATGAAAGTATATAATGAATGCTAGATATGAATGCAAGATATATATGTAATGATAGATATGAATGCATAATGTATAAATATTGTAATGCAATATATAATGATAACATGTATATAATGTAGTATATGATGCAAGCATGAATGAATGGAAGAAATACATGTATATAGGTAATATAGAATGTAATATATGAATGCAAGCATGCAAGATAATGTAATATATGAAAGGAATGAATGATAATATATAACATGATATATAAGGTAATGCAAGGTATGAAATATATGATGTGTGCATGTTTGTATGTCTCTATGTTAATGTATGAAATGATATGAATATACAATGTATGCATATGTATAAAATATGTAGGTAATGCTTAGATGCATGAATGAAATGAATGTTTGTAATAGTTAATAAATACAAGTATCTAATATGCATGAATGTAAGTATAATATAATACAAGTATACATGTATGTATCATGTAAATGTAATATCATGATATGTATGTATGTATACAAGGTAAGTATGTATGTATGTATTTCTATAAACTGAGTTAACCTATAACCTTTTACACACATGCATTCATACACCCTTTGACATCATGTATCCCATGTCACATACACCTACCTATCACTAAATTTTAGAATATTAACACATATCCTTTCACACACATGCCAAACACACACATACTCACTTACTCTTTTACCTCTCTTTCTCTCTCTCTCTCTATATATATATATATATAGTATGTGCCTATATATCTTTCCATATATAGCTTTCCTATATATATATATATATAATATATATATATAAAATATATATATATATATATATATATATATATATATATATATATGTGTGTGGGGATGTACATATAGGTAGCCTATATGTTATGAGTGTACTACAATATATTAGATATATATATATTGTTATGTGTATATGTGTTTGGTTTGGCTTAGGCATGATATAGCCTATAGCCTAGGGTTCTTAGCCTATGGTGTGTCTGTTTGCCTAGTGAGAGTTTAGTTAGACTTGTTTAGTCTTGATTAGGCCTAGAATAGACTAGTATAGACTTGTTTGGTTTAGGTTTGACCTAGTTGACCTAGTTTGACTAGTCTAGTTGACTAAAGTTGACCAAAGGTTGACTTTAGCCTAGATTTACTCCAAACTTTATGTAGATGCATTATAGCAGTCTATTTTTTTATTTTAGACTTGTTGTGACTTGTACTGTTCTATAGGAGACAGACACCACTCCTCGGACAGTATATTCTCTTCGGACATTCAGGATACCAGGCGAGTACATTCTCTGATCATTTTATCCTGCTTAAAATTATTCCTGCATTAAATTACTTTATTTGTTACTGTCACGTTGGTCACACGGATTGGTACTATATGGATCCCTTCTTGAGATGTTATCCTTAGGGAGCATCGGGTACTACATGTTCTGTGCGTTTCACTTACATGGCGTATCACTATGCTTCATTGGTTCTTTGATCACTTGTGACATATCTCTTATGATCACAGAGTCTCCTAGAATTCTTATCCCATTTACTGGGTATCCTAGAATCTTCTAGAATCTCCATTTATGGGACATCCATGTATCACCCTTCGGGGGCCTTTGCATGGAATCATAACATAACCTGGTTGGATCCTTGTGTATTGATTGGGGGTACGGGGGAGTAGAAGTAGACATGGGAATAATACCCAAGTAGTATCTCATCAGAATCTTTCCATAGTGTCTCATCAGAATCTCATATGCCATTTATATGTCTATATTGTACTCTGACTCACTAGCCACTGTTAGTTCTCTATTGTATAGTAGATATTTCTATTACAGTTCTCTCTCTCTCTCTGTTTAAATACTGTATTTCCTTCAGTACCTGTATCTTACTTTTCTGTATGATTATATTTTCTAACCTGCTCTGAACTGTTGAGATATATTGTGCTCGCTCCTGTCCTGACTGGACCTGTTGATAAATTTTACAGATAGCTTGGAGGTTGTCTGCTAGCCTAGATGAGACACATTAGAGGTTGTTTAGATAGCTATTTCAGTTGTCTGGAGTTGTATTTACTTTATGGATTACTGTATTTGAGCTTTGAGATGTATTTCTGAGTTTGTGTATCTTAGACACTTAGACTTCTATCTGCTGTATCTCTTTTGGATTTCATGTTTTATCTATCTTCCATTATGCTCTGCCTTAGATGTGGAGTTTACATTCCGCTATGTCACCCCCATTCGGAGAGTATAAACTGTTTAGCCTTATACTGTTAGATGCATGAGACCTAGGACAGCGTTCTACCGCCGACACTGCGGCGTAGGCTGGGCGCTGTTACGTACTCGTACCCTCACGGTGGGTGCGGGTCATGACACGTTTTTAGTGGTGGCCCTTGCAGGTCGAGACTAAAAGTGTAGTGGTATTCGAACTAGAGTACCACTACAGCCTGTAGTAGGATTAGGATATATTTTTGAAGGTACTCAATCACAGTTAGGCCTCCTTGAGAGATTTTTGGGACGACCCTTGAGAATCTTATTTTAACTTCGATTGAAAACTCTCTTCCCTTGATTTGATTTATCTTTACTTTCTGTTGTTGAATTTGATTTTGATGGATTATTGTTGAATTTGAGTTTGTATTTATTGATTTTAATAGATTATTGTTGAATTTTGAATTTTGATGTTAGTGGTTGAATTTGAGTCTGTATTTTTATGATTTTTGGTGGATTATTGTTGAATTTTGAATCTTGATGTTAGTTGTTGAATTTGAGTTTGTATTTATATTTATATGTACATTTTTTTTTTGGAATCAAGGTATAACCTGATAACATACTTGATAAGGACAGTGAGAAAGGTAAAAGTCTACTTTATTACAGAATTTAGAATTTATTACAGTCATATTTGCTAGCATGACAAGGACGTAGAGCCTGATATAGCTATACTTATCTTAGTTATGAAATCTAGATTTTCTTGCAGCCATACCGGGTGGCGTGGTAAGAATTCTAGATAACATGATTATAGGATGTATGCCTTATTATGGACTCTATCGTTTATTGCAGCTATGCTTATTGGCGTGGCAGAATTCTGACAACATAATTTCAGGAAGACGCATATGATTATCAGATTGTACCTTAAATATTTTTGAACATGTTTTCTCTACTTTTGTTTCAGTCCTTCAAAAAAGAAAAAAAAAAGAAAAAGAGAGAATTATTATTTGTTTGTTTTATTTTATTTCTCATTATTTAACTTAGGAGTAGCTTTAGCTGCTTTTATAAACCTTGTGTAACTTTTTGCTATGAGTTTCTTCATAATACAATGAACCGATGATTTTTACTAGACCTTATCTTTAATTTGATATTTTAGCTCTGGGTTTCAAAATGGTTCTTCTTTTAAATAGATAAGAAGAACAGATTTTATCGTTATTTCTTTCTTGCTATTATTCTTGTATTAAATAATAATAATAATAAAACTGTCTTGATTACATCAATCATCTAATTTGTAATGTTAGTAGGAATCTAAATGTTGGTCTTAACGTAGAATTAAATTTTTATGTTGGGACATGAGAATATATGAGTATATATATATAGTGGACACAGACTCTTTGCCTAACATGTATGCATGCTACACCTTGATTACCAACCTATCTAAATATATATTAATATGTTGTTGATGTTTAAATTGTCAAAACCCCAATATTTCTGGTTCTCTGCTTTTTTTTCCAGTTTAAATTCGTAATTCAAATATAAATTTTATGTTAGTTGTTTTGTTTATATCACTGCACATGTATGTTATATACAGGGTTTCAACTCTTAAGGGAATTGGTTGAGTTTTGTGTTTGAATTTGACAAATCTAAGACTGTGTGCATATTAACCCTTAATACTGGATTCCAAATGTTTAGTTCAACTTGCTGTTTTATTTTTTTTAAATATAATATTTAGAGCTGTGTACATTGTTGTATGTAGGGATATGATGTTAGGTTTATACTCTTACATGTTAGGTTATGATAAACATTGGGTTAGTTGATGTTGAATTTCTCCAAATCCTAAAACTGAATACATGTTAATATTTTACATTGATTTCCAATATTTAGTTCAATTTCAGATTTAATATGTAATATTGAACTGTATTCATAGCTAAATGTATGGATAGTATGTTAGGGTTTCTTCTCTATCATGTTAGGATGTATTGGAAGCATTGAGTTAGTTGTGATGTTTCAAATCCCTAAAAATCTGAAACTGCATTATGTTAATATTGTACTGGTTTAAATGTTAGCTCATTTTCAGATTTGTTATGTAAATGCTGAACTAAAACTGGGTTTAACCTTTCAATACTAAAGCTATAACCCTGTACAAGGACACACACACCCTAACTTAGTATACACTGCCATGTAAACCTAACCCTTCCTCTCTATGTTATGTTCATATATCTATATAGATATATATATATAGTTTATGCATACATGTTATAATGTATATAGATACATAAATAAATTTCTACCTCTCTATACATAAAAAAAAATACATATAGATATATGTATATATATGGTTAGCCAAGCATGTTATGAGTAAATGGGTTGTGCATTGTAGATTGTTTAACCAATATGCCATGAGTAGTGTAACTTGATAGCTATTGTTTTGAAATCCAAATCCTCCAATACACTTTCATGTATATTTCACACACACACACATGCCTACTATCTAACCATATGAACATGTCCACATACACCCATACACACACTAACCACATAACCTTTACATAATGCTAGATTTTTCCCTTCTAACACTCTCTCTCTCTCTCTCTCTCTCTCTCTCTCTCTCTCTCTCTCTATATATATATATATATATATATATATATATATATATATATATATTGTGATTGGATTTTAATGCTCGACATTTGCGCTTTAAATTTTGATTTTGATTATGCCTTAAAGCCTTGATGATTTGTTATTTCTGTATCTTTTTCAGTTTAACACCCCTGATTGCTTGTAAGTTTTGATACCCTATAATTGTTTTGGTCTAGTGTAACTAGTATACCTAGGTGAGACTTTCACTACCACCGTATGCTATGACCCTGTATGTCGTCCTTTTAAATCGTATGATTTGTTTAAGTTCTGAGACTTTGATTGTGGGGGTTTGACCTAGAAGGAGTATGAACATTTTAATTTCGAGGACAAAATTTTTCTAAGGGGGGTAGGATTATAATACCCACTTTTCTAAATGAGGGTAATTTTGAACTTTTATAATTTTGATTAATCGATAATAAGATTTAACTCATGTTATAATTTTTGGCAATTTTTTTAATCAATTTAAAACTATTTAAAATGTTGAATTGTGATTTTGATGGTTAACTAGTTAATCCCTAGTTTTGCTAAGCTTAGAGACTAACCATGGGGACCTAACCATGTGATTAGAATGACTATTTACAACTTTTCAGGCTAAGGGTATTTTGGTTATTTTGTGACTTTTGAATTATTTAGGATTTTGATTAATTGGTGAATTTTAGATTATTTTAATAATATTTAAATTGATGTATTAAGATTTTGGTCATTTTTTATATTTTAATATTTTGGGAAAATTTTATATTTTTAATATTATTTTTATTGGATTTGTTTCGTCGGGTTTGAGTTTCGTCTCGTTCCGACTTGTATTGTGACCCGGGTAGCTTGAACTCTAGATGGGACCCAATATTAAGCTAAGCATGGCTCACAAGACCCAATATTAAGTTAGTTAATTAAACTAATTTTTATCATGTTAGAATGGTTAAGTTAGAGACTCAAAACTAGATCATTTTGACCCCAAACTTGAACCTAGTCTAGACTTAACCATATGAGACTAGAGAGGGGCAATTAGGACATTTCCCATTAGCCCTAATGGACTCTTTATGGCATCCACCTTTAGGAGAGAATGATTAATTTTATTCATTACAATATTGCCTCTTTTATTTTCCTTTTGTTCTTCCCCAATTTTAGAGAGCCTTCCCATTGATTTGATCTCCAAATCAAATCATTCCTTCACCAAACCTTCCCTCAATCATTCCCATTCTCCAAGGGAAGGGTGCTACCAAGGATTGGAAGAGGAGTGCAAGGAAGAGTGTCCACTTTGAGGGACTATACGATATATGTATTTTGTGTAACCTATGAGCCTATGTATTATGGATATTAAATGAATATAGAGTATGTAATGCATGATATGTTAGATGAATGAAATGATATATATATGATATATATTCTTTTTACATTAATGTATATATATGGTTGAATGCAAGCATGTAGAATGCAATTAATACAATGTATATAAGCAATGCATGAATGATATACAATGTATGCATGAAAGTATATAATGAATGCTAGATATGAATGCAAGATATATATGTAATGATAGATATGAATGCATAATGTATAAATATTGTAATGCAATATATAATGATAACATGTATGGTAATGTAGAGTATATGATGCAAGCATGAATGAATGGAGGAAATACATGTATATAGGTAATATAGAATGTAATATATGAATGTAAGCATGCAAGATAATGTAATATATGAAAGGAATGAATGATAATATATAACATGATATGTAAGGTAATGCAAGGTATGAAATATATGATGTGTGCATGTTTGTATGTCTCTATGTTAATGTATGAAATGATATGAATATACAATGTATGCATATGTATAAAACATGTAGGTAATGCATAGATGCATGAATGAAATGAATGTTTGTAATATGTTAATATAAATACAAATATCTAATATGCATGAATGTAAGTATAATATAATACAAGTATACATGTATGTATCATGTAAATGTAATATACATGATATGTATGTATGCATGTATACAAGGTAGGTATGTATGTATGTATTTCTGTAAACTGAGATAACCTATAACCTTTTACACACATGCATTCATACACCCTTTGACATCATGTATCCCATGTCACATACACCTACCTATCACTAAATTTTAGAACATTAACACATATCCTTTCACACACATGCCAAACACACACATACTCACTTACTCTTTTACCTCTCTTTCTCTCTCTATATATATATGTATGTGCCTATATATATAGCTTTTATATATATATCTATGTATATGAATATGTGAATAGTGATGCATATATATATATATATATATATATATATATATATATATATATATATATATATATATATATATATATATATATATTTTATATATATATATATATATGTGTGTGTGTGTGTGTGTGTGTGTGTGTGTGTGTGTGTGTGTGGGATGTACATATAGGTAGCCTATATGTTATGAGTGTACTATAATATATTAGATATATATATATTGTTATGTGTATATGTGTTTGTGGTTTGGCTTAGGCATGATATAGCCTATAGCCTAGGGTTCTTAGCCTATGGTGTGTCTGTTTGCCTAGTGAGAGTTTAGTTAGACTTGTTTAGTCTTGATTAGGCCTAGAATAGACTAGTATAGACTTGTTTGGTTTAGGTTTGACCTAGTTGACCTAGTTTGACTAGTCTAGTTGACTAGAGTTGACCAAAGGTTGACATTAGCCTAGATTTACCCCAAACTTCATGTAGATGCATTGTAGCAGTCTATTTTCTTATTTTAGACTTGTTGTGACTTGTACTGTTTTATAGGAGACAGACACCACTCCTCGGACAGTATATTCTCTTCGGACATTCAGGATACGAGGCGAGTACATTCTCTGATCATTTCATATCCTGCTTAGAATTATTTTCTGCATTAAATTACTTTACTTGTTACTGTCACGTTGGTCACACGGATTGGTACTATATTGATCCCTTCTTGAGATGTTATCCTTAGGGAGCATCGGGTACTACATGTTCTGTGCGTTTCACTTACATGGCGTATCACTATGCTTCATTGGTTCTTTGATCACTTGTGACATATACTCTTATGATCACAGAGTCTCCTAGAATCCTTATCCCATTTACTGGGTATCCTAGAATCTCCTAGAATCTCTATATATGGGACATCCATGTATCACCCTTCGAGGGCCTTTGCATGGAATCATAACATAACCTGGTTGGATCCTTGTGTATTGATTGTGGGTACGGGGGAGTAGAAGTAGACATGTGAATAATACCCAAGTAGTATCTCATCAGAATCTTTCCATAGTGTCTCATCAGAATCTCCTATGCCATTTATATGTCTATATTGTACTCTGACTCACTAGCCACTGTTAGTTCTCTATTGTATAGTAGATATTTCTATTACAGTTCTCTCTCTCTGTTTACATACTGTATTTCCTTCAGTACATGTATCTTACTTTACTGCATGATTATATTTTCTAACCTGCTATGAACTGTTGAGATGTATTGTGCTCGCTCCTGTCCTGACTGGACCTGCTGATAAATTTTATAGATAGCCTGGAGGTTGCCTGCTAGCCTAGAGGAGACACATTAGAGGTTGTTTAGATAGCTATTTCAGTTGTCTGGAGTTGTATTTACTTTATGGATTACTGTATTTGAGCTTTGAGATGTATTTCTGGGTTTGTGTATCTTAGACACTTAGACTTCTATCTGCTGTATCTCTTTTGGATTTCATGTTTTATCTATCTTCCATTATGCTCTACCTTAGATGTGATTGAGTTTACATTCCGCTATGTCACCCCCATTCGGAGAGTATAAACTGTTTAGCCTTATACTGTTAGATGCATGAGACCTAGGACAGCGTTCTACCGCCGACACTGTGGCTTAGGCTGGGCGCTGCTACGTACTCGTACCCTCACGGTGGGTGCGGGTCATGACACTTACAGCCAAACACTCGCAGGTGATTGTATGACGGTACTTTGTCGTACCATACTTTGTCAGGAACATCACTCTACAAAGGAGCACTAGAAGATAAATTAATAACATAAGCAGCTGTGAGAAGTGTCTCACCCCAATAACTGTCCGACAAGTTTGCTTCTGACAGCAAACACCGCACCCTCTCCATCAGTGTCATATTCATGCGCTCCGCTACACCATTGAGCTGAGGTGTCTTGGGCGGAGTCTTCTGGTGTCGTATCCCCTGCTCTCTGCAATAAGCATCAAAGGGACCGATGTATTCGTCGTCGTTGTCGGACCGAACACACAATAACTTATTGCCCGTCTCTCTTTCAATAGGGGCCTGAAACTCTTTGAAAGTAGGCAGCACCTGATCCTTAGTCTTTAAGGCATAGACCCAAACCTTCCTGGAACAGTCATCAATAAAAGTTACAACGTAAGATGCACCACCAATAGATTTTACCTTCATAGGACCGCAGATATTCGAGTGAATCAACTCGAGCAATGCCGGCTTCCTTGAACTTGGGTGACTTTGAAAAAACACCATATTGTGCTTCCTAGCTAAGCAGTACGTGCACTTCTCCAACTTTGTAGACTTGAGCCCTGGAATCACCTTCATGTTCACTAAGTAGCTCATCCTCTTTTCGCTGATATGGCTGAGCCGCCTGTGGCATAACTCGGTAGATGCATCACTGACTGCGTTCACCTCCTGTGCTCCCTATGCGCTCCCCTCCATATAGTAGAGACCGAATTTCTTGCTTCCTTTGGCAATCACCATCGAACCTCTGGAAAGCTTCTACTGACTATTCCCGAAGAGACCGAAGAATCCCTCGTCATCCAACCTTCCAACCGACACCAGGTTAAAACGGATATCAGGGACATGACGAACATCTTTGAGAACATGAATTGCACCCGTCTTCGTTCTTAAATGCACATCTCCAACGGCAACCGCCTTCGACACATCTCTATTGCCCATCTTCAATACTCCACAGTTGCCTGTCGTATAAGTGGCAAATAGTACCCTGTTGTGAGATACATACACTGAAGCCCCTGAGTCCACCAGCCAAGAATTGTCATCGCAGGTGAGGTTTGTAATGACCTCATCACCTATGATGATCACATCGTCTCCATGTATCGAGGCTGCCGCTGTAGTGTTCTCATCTTGCTTTTCCTTGTCGCCCTTCTTCTCTCTCTTCCAAGCAAAACGATTCCGCTTGATGTGGCCCTTCTTGCCACAATGGTAACACTCCGAGTCCTCGTAACGACCCTTGGACTTCCCCTTGCTCTTGTCTCTGCCACCACCTGGACCCGGCTTTTGCCCCTTCCGCGGCTCTCTGAAAACAATGCCTCTGAGTGATGGGATGAGGATAAAGTACCCTGAGAACATCTCCGCATCTCTTCATTCAGCACCCCGCTTTTGGCAAACTCCAGACTGACCACGCCCTCTGGAGCAGAAGCGATCATAGATACTCATACGGTCTTTCACGAGTCTGGCAATAAACATAGCAGCCACAGTCCTTGAACCTCGTCGTCAAACTTGACTTCCATTGAAGACAGTTGGTCAACCACGCCCTGGAAATCACTCAAGTGATACGTAATAGACGCCCCATCTTTGTACCGCAGACCCATCATCGTCCGGATCAGGAACAACTTGTTTACCCCGGTCTTCTTCGCGTATAAAGACTCCAGCTTATCCTATAACATCTTCGCGTGCTCAATATTGGCAACAAGATTGTACACGTTCTCGTCAACGAACTGCCTGATATATCCATACACCTGTATATGCTCGAATTTCCAGTCCTCCTCGGATTTATCACTGGGCTTCTCGGATGCAAATATGGGCAGATGTAGCTTCTTGACAAACAGTAAATCTTTCATCTTGCTCCGCCAATAATGATAGTTGGTACCGTTCAGGTTCACCATGCACACCGGCTTTGCGTCCATCTCTCCTCTCTAGTTTTCTTGTCAACTCCTGACACCCTTCTGAATTCCAGAACCTTGCTCTGATACCACTTTGTTGGGAAAGAAATGCTGAAACCTTTCCCCAAACTAGAGAGTACCTGCAAGAGAACCGAGAAAAACAACGCACGAACCAAAAACACCAAAGCAAACCACGCAGACACAGAGAATTTTTGACGTAGAAAACCCTTGCGGGAAAAATAACGGGACGATCGGAGTCCAACCCTGAGAAGCCTTCACTAATAAAATAAAAGAGTACACCCTCTACAAACTTCTCCAGATCCAAATCGGATCTCCACAACACTTAGGATCAAGAATAATGATTACAAAGCTACGAAGAACAAGGACGACGAGTAGATATTACCCGAATACGATCCTCCTTCGAAAATGGCCTTCAATCCTCCTTCTTCTCTCCCAAAGTTGCAATGGCACTCTTGCCTCTTTTCTCTCTCTTGTTCTTCAATATTTTGTTATGATTAGGGTTAGGAATAACCATGTATAAACCACCTAATCTGCAGCAAAACTTGGACCGTAGGAAACGATCCAACGGTGATTAAATCACCCTGAAAAATGCTTCAGCCCCGACACACAGAGTTCAGCCAGAACTCTATCCTGGCACAGAGTTCGGCCAGAACTCTGTGTTCTGGCAACAGAATAGTTCTGGAACTGGGAGGCAGAGTTCGGCCAGAACTCTCCCCTGGGGCAGAGTTATGCCGAACTCTGCCCCTCTCCCAGCAGCTCCTCTGGCATCTTCCGAGCTTCTTCGTCTTCTCCGACTGCCCTCGTCACCTCCCCGAGCTTCTCTGACACACAGACGGTGCTCGTCGCACTCCGGGGTCTTCTCCACATAGGTTGGGAACCCCATCCACTCCAACACTTTATTCAGTTAGGACAGTGGCATATTAGTATTAGTATTTTGAGTCAGTCCTTATAATGTAGGAACAGTCCACTCATATGAGATCAGTCTCAAACCCTTTTTTCAATTAATATTCAGTTTATCTCCTCTGTGCAGTCCACATGAGGTTGAGTGTTCACTTATCTCTATTCAATTTTGGTTAGTTCAGTCCTATAAGTTTAGTTTTAGTTTCCTAACATTCATTAGTGATCAGTCATCACTATCCACTGATATTTGAGTTTTAGTCTTCCTTCAGAGGTTTCAGTCCATTACAAGTATGTACCATCCTTCATTACATTTTTGTGCAGTCCATTACTCCTCTTGTTCAGTCATCAACATATGTACATCATTCCACATTTACTTGAAGTTCAGTCCAATGCATTTCTTAATGTGCAGTCCATTTCGAATATTGATCAGTCTAGTTCATTGCATCCTTAAGTATCAGTCCACATGACCGTGTTCAGTCTAATTTGTTATGTCCATTACTTTTATTCAGTCTTCATGTTCAATCCACCCTTATGCTTGTATCAGTTGGCACATTTTGTATGAGCTATTGATCAGTCCAGTTTAGGTAAGGTTATGGCTCGAACTTGGGATTTCTTTAGTATATGTGTTTGTTCAGTCCTTTCACTGCAGGTTCGAGTTTCAGTTGTGTTTCAGTCCACTAAATATGGATGCTTTGTTTACTGTTCAGTTGGTAATGATCAGGTATTATATTGATCAGTCCTTACCTCCAATTGGCAGCCTAGTAGGTAATGTATCAGCCCCTACTTAGCTAGGTTTCAGTTCATATTTATTCAACCATTGCAATGTCCATTTACCTCATATACAGTCCACACTCCTTTGTCCATATTTCCTTCTAACTTCAGTTCCTACTGATGGTTAGTCCCCCATTTTTCAGTCCACCTTCATCTAGATGCTTAGTCTCCTTAGGAGTAACCCTTAGAATATCAGTCATTAAGGAGAGCCCTGCATGTCTATGAGAGTTCAGTCTCTCCTTGTTATGTATTAATATTTCAATCCTTTGAATTTCTCAGTCATCAAGTGATGGGTCAAGGTGATACAATTGGTTCAGTCCCAATATCAAATGTCCACTCTTAGAGTTTAGATGGGTAGAGTATCAGTCTTTTTATAACTGTTCAGTCCCAACATTAATGGTTCAGTCCACCTGTGTGTTCAGTCCATAGTACATTTAGGTTTTTCCCTATGTATCAGTCTTGAATGTTATATTCAACCAGTTAATGAATGGGGGAGAGTCATGGCTCAAGGTTGGTTGATACTTGAGTTTCACCCCAGTTCCTTTGAGTATCAGTCATGGTTGAGTTATCCTTCATGTATACCTACATGTCAGCCATATACTTTATATATATGATAGTAGTTGATAAGGAGTTTGACTATGTATCCTATAGGTTATAATATAGGGATGTAGTATATATATGTATATTTGTTTGAACTATAATTAAGATATGGTGTTGATACCATTATACCCTATCTAAATTATGACCTAGAACTTAGTGAATAGTCCCAATACCCAATGTTTAGAGTGAAAGAACCAAGTTAGACCTAGAGTTGACCAATTGACTCAGTTTGACCCAATTTGACTTCATTGACCTAGAAGTGGCCTAGTAGGGGTGAGCAAATACCGACCGATACCGAAAAACCGACCGAGTACCGATAAAAAAAATCCCAAAAAATTGAATCGAAATTACATACCGATACCGAATTGCCGAACCGACTAAAATATGGTATAATGGTAATGGTAACGGTTTGAGTGTAATACCATACCGAAAATACCGAACCGAACCGATTATATATATATATATATATATATATATATATATATATATATATATATATATATATATATATATATATATATATAATATATACATATATATATATATTATAGAATGTTGTTTGCTATTAATTTTATACTACCCATTTTCATTTTTATCTTTATTTTAATCAATTTCTTAGAACTTAGAATGGATTTTAGAGCATCTCCAACCCTATTGTCTTGTTAAGTGTTGTGAGTCTTAGGTGGCTCCTATGTGGCACGAGCCACAAGACAATGTCTTGTTTATGTGGCAAAATTATATCTCAAAAGACAATGAGATAGAAAAATTCTCTCCAATGCAAAAGTATTGAAGAGACAATAAAAAGTATTTTTTCCAACTTCCAAGGCAACTTTTAAGACAACTACTCATCTTCTTTCTTTTTTGTAATATTTTTTATTCATAATTGATGACATTGAAGAGAAGACATTGTCAAGTGCATTGTCTAGAACAAGACAATCAACTTCACAATGTCTTCTTTAATTTTTGCCACATAAGCTTCACAATTGACTTGACAATTGCATTGGAGAAGAACTTTTGAATAAAATTTTGTCATTCCTATGTGGCATTAACTTTTTTTCAAAGTCACAATAGGGTTGGAGATGCTCTTAGTGGGTTTGAAGTTATATGAAAAATGCTAAGAATTGAGTTTTTGATTTTTTGAGTGTTATCATGGAATTTTGAAGTAAATTTTGGTTACTTAAACTTATACTCAAAACTAAACTTAGTGACCACATTTGATCTTTTGAGCTCATTTTTAGGTGTTTGTGACTTGTTACATATTGTTCTAATAATTTTGATTAATTTTTGGTTGGTAGAGGTTTGGCTTTGAAATTTAATGCTTCAAAAAGAGTAAAAAAATAACATATTATAGGTTAAGAGGCTCTATAATATTAAGTGTGTTGATTGATCAAATGTTAATTGGTAAAATACCGATACCGAAGAAAAACCGACCGAATACCGATTTAACCGAAACCGAAAAAACCGATTCTAAATGGTACGATATTGGTATTGATTTTTCAAATACCGATTTTAAAAAATACCTAAATGTTTGACCAAATACCGACCGATTATACCGACCCTCACCCCTATGGCCTAGCAACATATAAATATTATATTTAAATCAATTATTTACTTTAGAACACTTTGTAACCCTGTAAATTTCATATTAGGTCTTTGTGACTCCAGTTCGGATACCGATACGCAGTCGTTGCTCAGGATATCAGAAGAGTACATTCTCTGATTGTTTTCATCATGATAATATCTATATTGTCTGCTTTGGACTGCTTTACTTGATGCTGATGCATTATTAACACGGATTGGCACTATATGGATCTTGTCTCGAGATGTTATCCCATTACCGGGTATATCGAGTATTTCATGTTCAGGTACTTTATCATGTACATCGTGTACTCGTATTCGGATTATTCATGTACCCTCATGTGTTCTTATGTACTCTCATATGCTCACATGTGTTTCATGTTCAAACTAACAATCATGTACGTAACGTAACATGGTCGGATCATTGTGTATTGATTGGGGTAGGGGGGGTAGAAGTGGTTATGTGATTAAATCCTCTAGTGTACTCATGTATATGTCGATTATACCCTCACGTATAATGGAGTTACCGTAGAATACTCATGTACAACCTAAACCAATCACATAACTGTCTTGTGCTCTGAATCACTTATATATATATATATATATATATATATATATATATATATATATATATATATATAATATATATATATATATATATATATACAGTTTATATTTTCTCTATTATATTCATGTACTCAGTTTATTATCTATACTTTATATATTCATGTATTTCCATTACAGCATATTATGTATCTTATTCTATTGCTAGTTATATATTTCCTACCATATAATGAAACAGCTTTCAGAGTTATGTATTTTGCTCCAATCCTGACTGGATATGTTGACAAAATTTTACAAAAAACTTGGAGGATTTCTGTATTACATATTATGGCGCAGACTTAGACGAAAATTGTGACTTGGATCGCCAGGAGGATCCAGCTAGCCTAGAGGAGACGCCAGTAGTGCCTAGATTAGACTGTTAGGACTTTTGTCTGGAATTTGTCTCTAGTTATTTTCTGAGATGTTATATTATTTCCTATATACTTTGAGATACTCTGTTGACACTTAGAATTATCTCTTTTGGGTTGTATTGCACTTGACATCTTTCTATTCTATATCGTGTTGTTAATCCTCCTTAGACTTTGTGATTTAGTTGTATCTTTATGAGATTGTCCTCCGTATAGAGAGTATATTGGATATGTACATTATACTGTTTAGTTGTTATTGATACCTAGGACAGCGTTCTACCGCCAATATTATGACGTAGGCTGGACGTACCTACGGTCTCTTACCCTTTCACTTGGTGCGGGTCGTGACACGGGATGAGTTTGGCTATAAACTCTGCGAACTGGTAGAAAGGGATTATAAAAGCAAAAAATGTGGTATTCGTGAAGGATAAGACCAACAACACTCAGGATTCCAAGATACCATCTGAGGCTAAAGAACTTGTCTGAGTTAGAGTCATTTTGCTCCGAGCCGTTTCTAGAGGACACTATAGAGGACCAGCTATGTGTAGCCAGTTCATGGAGATGCTCACAATCTTGATCATCAGCATGCTAATGGTGGTCAGGGTAACCCTCAGGATGATGAGCATCCCGAGGAGGTAGTTTTCGAAGGAAATGAAGCTATCAGTATACAACCAGTAGCAGAGGTTTTGCTGTGAAGGAGCGACAAAGAGCGTCGACTATCTTTGAGATACTCACTAGATGTATATGTGCTACTGACTGATGGGGAAGAGATTAAAAGTTTCATAGAGGATATGGAAAACGAACACGTACATGAGTGGATATAGGCCATACAGGAGGAGATCAGTTTCCTTATAGGTAAACTCCAGTTATGAGCTGGTACGGTTGCCAAAGAGCAAAAAGGCTTAGAAGAATGATGGATGTTCAAAGTAAAGCAGGTGGATGATAATACTCACCCTCGATACAAAGCAAGATTGGTAGTTAAAGGCTATGGTCAGCGGAATGGCATGGATTTTTTTTACGCCCTAAAACCATAATACTGGCAAGTAGGACCAGGCCAGCTACATATACCAGAGTACTTCAGTACTCCGAAATAACATATAAGCTGTAGAGACATGGGAGTTACTATACAATCCAACAGTCAATCCTAGGTCAAGCAATCCTAGGTATCTCAATCACAGAAAAATATGCAAGTACAAAAAGTATGATCATTAGACATAAAATAGTAAAGTGTCCTAAACTATATATACATGGATGATCATGAAGCTAGTAATACAAAGTGAAAAACTAGCAAGAGTAATAGTCATATATGATAAGCTCTATCTATAGTCTAGAATACGCAAATCATGTTTTAAGTCCGTAGATTAAATGTCAAGATCCAAAATATGAGCTAAATACGTGCTCGGAGGCTAAATGCCACAAAAGAATAATGTACATAACTAGTGGAAGGATGATATAGGAAAATCCACTAAGGTACTCTGGTGCTCCGGGTAGTCACCGTCAAATAGATGGTACGAAAGATCCTTCGTGCTCCTCTATCAGATCTGGCCAAACAAAACCAGTGGGGTAAGACCCCTAATAGCAAGTACCACAAAGGAAGCCAAACTATGTACTAAAACTAGCAATAACTAACATAGCAACGGATAGAGACAGAAATAAGTAAATGCGGATCGAGACTCTGCACTACCAATGCACTTATCCCGAGAATAGAAAAGATAATAAGCAAGGCAACATGGAGCATAAAGTAACTAATATGTGACATAATGTAAACTGTGGACATGTGAATTAAATGGAAGCATGTGAACATGTGACATAAACTGAACAATGTAAAAGAAATAGTACATGTGAGCATGTTAGATAACTGGACAAGTGAGCATGTTAGATAACTAGGACATGTGAGCATGTTAGATAACTGGGACATGTGAACATGTTAGAACTATATAGAACGACAAATGATAAGATAACTTAGGAACTATTTCGGAACCCAAGTTACAACCCGTAAACCAAACAATGATCGGAATTGTAACCCTTTTCTGGAACAAAGCGTAGTCTCTAATCATTTACTGGCAAAAGTAAAGCATAAACCATGATGTACTAAAATAAACAAATCCGGACACTGCCTAGACAAACTAGACTAGACTGGACTCCATACAACAATCACGGTCAAGCAATGAGTATGGCTTTATATATTAGCTAACTAGGGTTATTACAATCCTAATTACTAACATATGCACTTTTGAGAAATATAATCCAGTTACCTGCCATGAAGACTAGCCGACTCATCCAGGCCAAAAGAAAATAAATATAGCAGACACACCGTAGTAAGATACGTGTGTCCTAAAGAGGTGCCCCACTCGACGGTGTACTGGAAGAGTGCTCATCTTAACAGATAGCTCCAAATCCTATGTATGTATGTATATATATATATATATATATAAAGGGATGCAGGTAACTGGGAAATTCTTCCCTCCCAATAATCTAGGTAATCAAGCTAGTTGTTTAGTCCTTAACATTTTTTGTTGGATTCTGGGTGTAGCATTCCGTAGAATCCATCCTAGACATGATATGCAAGACTGGACAATACAAGAAGGTGCACTATAACAAGCCACAACAAGAAAATACAATAAGCTGGAAGCTAGGAGTGCGCTACGACGAGCCACTATAGAGAAAATAGGGAGTGCGCCATGACAGGCAACTATCATGTAAGCAAGGAAAGACATGTACAATAGTGCACTACGGCGGGTAACTATAAAGATATCTGGAGTGCGCCTTGACAGGCCACTATCATATAAGGAAGGAAAAGATATGTAACATGAGTGCGCCACGACGAGCCACTATCTAGTAAGGAAGAAAAAGACATGTGACATGGGTGCGCCACGACTGGCCACTATCAAGTAAGTAAAGAAGACATGTAACATGAGTGTACCACGATGGGCCACTATCAAGATTATCAAGATGATATCATGTTGTCATGTTCAAGTTAAGTTAAATATTAAAAAGTTATCAAGTCGGATCGTCGCAAGTTAGGCCAAATATAGAAAATATGCCAAGAAGATCAAGAACTATGATTAAAATTATCAGTCGCATATGAACTCTAATAAAAATGAAACAAGAAGATTCTTGAAGCCAAGACAAAGATCTACAACTTTTATGTTTTTAATTTTTTAAGATTCTAGCTACAAAACAGCTTAAATAAGGAAAAACAGCCATCCGTACGCGCGGACAAAACTATAAACCCCCTGAATTTTTTATAAATTTAGTTCGTCCTGGTTGAGAAATAATTCAGACATTTATGAGTCATCTTTTAACATTGTATTAGTTATTTTCTTTTTATTTAGTTTATCTAGAATTATTAAATAAGTAGATATTAAATAATTGCTATAGTATAGCTGTTTATACTTATATATAATTAATCATGTATATATTTGAAGTTGTGCATGTGTGTATAGATAGCTATATCCACTAAACAATATAAATTGGTTGAAATTATGAAATACATTTACGTGATATATTATTATTGCTGTTAGAACTATAAGGAATAATCTTTATATATTTAGTATAATAACTTATAAGTAAGCCAATCCTAAGATTCCTTATATCAAAATTTGTAGCCCAATCCAGCTAGCCAAGCATATCATCTATAAAATTCCTATTTTTATGGCCTCTAGAGCTTACTATCCCTTTTTTTTATACATCTAAACCTATACCTAACTAATTCCCTATATTAATAATCAAACAAATCCCTCCGTACATCTATACCAATGCTAATTGATTTAAATCATGATATAGCAGAGCTCCTACCTAATCAACTTTTGGGTCCCACCAAAACTTATCATTACCGAGTCCTTACCCATCTGTTCATATATATATATATATATATATATATATATATATATATATATATATATATATATGAACAAAAACCCTAAGAGGTGATGAGATTATATATATATATATATATATATATATATATATATATGAACAAAAACCCTAAGAGGTGATGAGATTCCTGTGAGTCTCAAGGCCTCCCTTCTTTCCCAATAGCATCGCCTTCATCATCAATCTGACGCCATCGCCGTCAGCTAACCTTTTTGTTGTGACCTTCCCTAGAGCGTCGCAATGTCGCACTGCCTATACCTCATGTCCGTCGCCAAGCCGTGAGGCTTCCCTGGCCTATCAAAGCGTGAACAATTGGCAACTCATCACAATTTCGTGAGCAGACGATGCAGCCTAATTCGACCTCTTTCATGGTAATTCTAAACCAGTCCTCTTCAACCATCTCACCACATCCTCTCGCATGCGAGTCAGACTGACAGCCCTCTCGCTTTAGCCACCACGTTGTCATGCCCCCACGTTCGCTATCGGTTGCCGAACCCATCCCTGGAAACTGTCGAGACCCCCTGTGCTTCGATGTCGACAAAATCCCATACGTACATACAGGCCATACTAGCATCAATATAAGTTAGAAATTCTTGGGACGGAGTGCATCAGCAGCACCGAAACATGTGGTGAAAGACAATGTTAATGAGTCCGCATGGGACATATAGCCCGCGACGTCGGAATAGGCCTTGGGGTTCTTGAAGACTTGGGATCCGACTCTTGTGTTGTTAACCTTAGCACAGATTGGACAATTTATCAGGCAAGTATACCTTGCCTTCCTCTACAGTTTATTTACATGCTTATAGTCCTTATTTTTATATGTTATTACCTACCTTCTCTGGTTGATTCTGGTTTATATGTTTTTCTTTATACCATGTATATTAGTTTATTTGTCTTGTTCGTATATGATCATCGTTCATGACTTGATATTGTAGTTATATCGGATATGTTCTCACATGTACCTTGACTGAGTCATATCATGTCGTAGGACGTGTAAGTCATGACTGAATTGTTGTACCTTGTTTACGAATTCTCACATGCGAGTCCACACTAGGGGCGAGGGTGATTTCTTGATGCTAACCTGTGAGTCAATACTAGGGACGAGGGTTAGTAGTTATTTGTCCACACCTGCGAGTCCACACTAGGGGCGGGGGTGATTCTTGAAGCTAACCTGCGAGTCCACACTAGGGGCGAGGATTAGTAGTTGTTCAAACCTGCGAGTCCACACTAGGGGCGAGGGTTTGAGTATCTGATTGGTTTCTTGTCATATGTTCATGTTTCCTTTCCAGCAGTTCATTTATGCGTAGTTGATCTCGTATCCAAGTTCATGGTCATTTGTCATTTTTTTGTCTTTTTCCTGCTTATTTCTTATGCATGATAAACTGTTAAATAGGCATATTTTATGTATCTTGCTAGTCCCCTGAGGACCTGATGATCTCTTCAGGTAGCTGATTGCACGGAGTTAGTCAGCTGATCATGATGGTGGTTGATTACTTCAGATTCAGGTATTTTTCGTGGTTACATATTTACATCCGTTATTTGCACTCTGCTTGTTAGCTTAGTTTTATAGACTCATGATATTCTTTCGAGTCTAATCGGACATATATGCTAGCGGGCTGCAGACCATGAACCATAATATTCATTCTTGATTTTATATTCTTCTTGTGGATTGAGATATAGTTTAACTGACCATTTTAGACATGATACCCTATTCTAGACAGCGTATACGTATTCGAGTTGGCCTGGAGTCCGCTTGATACGTAGCTAGCTTGTGCACGCACTAATATCCCGAAAAGCGGGTGCGGGTCATGACAAAAACTGTCCATGACATACGGGACGCAAGAGCACGGCACACAGGCGCGAGAGCACAGCGCAGGCGTGTGGCAAACGAATTGTGCAGGCATACGACCGCGAAACACGCAGCACGCGGATGCACGGCACACGGAGCGCGAGAGTACGGCGCGCGGCAAACGAATCGCACAGGCGCGCGGCGCGAAACGCACGGAGCACGCGAATGAACGACGCACGGAGAGCGAGAGCACGGCGCGCAGGTGCATGACGAAAGAATCGCGCGGGCGTGCGGCCCGCAAAATGCGCTGCGGAGCGCGAGAGCACGGCACGCGGCAAAAGGATCGCGCTGGCGCGCGACGCACTAAACGTATAGCACGCGCGGACAAAACTGTCAATGGCGTGCGTGGTGCGAAAGCACGACACACGGGGCACGGATGCACGGCGCACGGGCGCGCGACACAGTTCATGTTCCTAGCAGCACCGAAGATGTGCGGGAATCCCATGAACACAAAAATGCCATAACTTACTCAAAATAAATCAAAATCAAGTGGTTCAAAAGCCAAAATTGGGTAGAATGGAATTCCCCATAATATGGAACCCTTAGATTTCGAAAATAACAAAGTTTAAGAGATCAAAACCAAGAAAAACCGAGAAAACTACAAACTTTGGTCTACAAAAATGTAAACATCAAAATCAAAAACTCCAAGTTCTAAAGAGGCTTAGAATCATGCAAGAAAGATAATAGAACAAACAAAATGGCAAAACAATATTATTCAAGATTTGGAAACATGTACTTGCCTAGGGTTGGTGGAGGAGTAATGTAGAAGAAGATGAAAAGTAAATGAAGTTAATGGAGGAGAGAGAGAGAGAGAGAGAAGTTAGTTTTTATACAAAACTCTTCTCACCTAAAACCAACCCAAACCAAGCCATGCCAAGTTGAACCAAACCAAACTAAACCAAGTTAAGATTAAACCAAGACAAGGCTTAGAAAGACAAGTCACAACATGGGTCACCTGACAAATGTCAAAATTTCGTACACGTATACTAAAAATATGTATAACAAAAAATGGAAGTGACAGGTATGCCGTCGGTATACACTGGTATACTGGCGGTATGCCGGTCAAGGATAAAATCTATAAGTTGGAAAAATCTTTAAAGCGTTTCGAAAACCAAAAAAATATGAAATACGGTACAAAAATACGTATCTGTATATAAATACCAATACTGCTAGACGAGTCTCACAATTTTGATGAGATATTCGCGTCCACCATAAAGTTGTCATCTATTCGGGTGGTGCTAACGTTAGCATCCAGTCTCAGGTTGGAGGTTGAGCAGATGGACATAAAGACGACATTCCTTCATGTAATTTAGAGGGAGGTTATACCTGGAGTAACCAGAGGGATTCTGCGAGAATGGCAAGTCACACTTGGTCTACTAGTTGAAGAAGAGTCTGTAGGGTCTGAAGCATACTCCAAGGCGATGGTATAGGAAGCTTGAATCATTTATGAGGAAGCATGGTTATGCACGGACGGCGTCGAATCACTGTGCGTTTGTGAAGTACTTTGTCGAGCATGATTTTATCATATTACTTGGATGATATGCTATTAGTGGTTCGAAAGGCCAGCAGAAAAGCAGAGTTGAATCATCAACTGGTACAACCTTCTCTATAAAGAATTTAGGTGCAGCGAAGACTATTCTTGGGATGGTGATCAGTCGAGAGAGAGAGTCCAAGCTGGTTCTATTTTTCCTAAAAGAAGTATATTCACCAAGTACTTCAGCGTTTCGGGATGGACGGGTCAAAAAAAGTGGACAACCCCCTTGCGGCTCAATTTAAGCTTACTACGGAGTAGTGTCCATCTATCGAGGACGAAAAGGAAGATAGGGAGCAGGTTGCATATGCTTCGGCAGTGGAGAGTCTCATGTATGCTATGGTGTGTATAAGGCCAGACATCACTCGTATAGTTGGCATTGTTAGTAGGTATCTTTTCAATCTTGAAAGGGTACATTGGAGTGCGGTCATGTTGGTTTACTGAACCTTCAGGCCTTTACTGATTTGAGACTTTCATTTGGTGGTGACAAACCGAAACTAGTCGAATATATATACAGACGCTGATATGGCTGTAGATGTAGACATGAGGACATCGACTTCGGGCTATGCGATGTTGTTTGCTGGTGGAGTGGTATCGTGGCAGTTGCGATTACAGAAGTGTGTTGTATTGTCGATAACAGAGGCAGAGTACGTACATTGCGGCGACAGAGGCTTACAAAGAGTTGATGTGGATAAAGAAGTTTTTGCAGAAAATTGAGTTAAAGCAAGAGCAATATATTTTGTTTTGCGATAGCTAGAGTTCAATCCACCTTGTAAAGAACCAGACATTTCATAGTCGGTCCAAGCATATTGAGACTAGGTATCATTGGATAAGGGATGTGGTTGAGATGAAGGACGCGATGTTTGAGAATGTTCATACTGATGACAACGGAACGGATATGCTCACGAAAGTTCTACCAAGGAAAAAGTTTGAGTACTGCAGACGGATCGTCGGTATGACGAGCTCATCTACCTAGTTGGAAATGGAGAGATTTGTTGGAGTTTGGTAGGGTTTCCAACCTATGTGGAGAATATCCTGGAGTGCGACGAGCGTCGTCCATGTGCCAAAGAAGATCGGGGAGTGCATCGATCGCCGTATATTGGAACGTATTTGTTAAACAAATATATGATTGGATTTCCATCTTTGACTTTGACAATATATTTATGATTAGATCTTTCATATATCGACTTTTCATATAATTAGAATTCCAATTTATAGCAAGTCATTTATGACTGGATTTCCATAAATATATGGTTGATATATATATTAGAATTTTCATATATATATATACATATATATATATATATATATATATATATATATATATATATATATTGGCTTTCATATATAGAATTTCAATATATGGTAACAGTAATTCATGCAAGCGTTTATAAAAAGTTGATACATTGTCATATCCCTATTTTAGAAATAGGTATATGACTGTATTTCGACTGTATCTCGTATTTGGAGGATTTTTGAAATTGGGTATTTTTTTTAAAATTTTATTATTAATTATTGGTGGTGAATTTTTCTCATTTTTATTATTGCTACTATTATTTTCTTGATCCTAAATCTACCCCCTCTAAAATATCTACCTAACCCTAACCCCAACCCATGTTTTCACTCTCTCTCTTCCCCACCCCCTCACTTTTCACTCAGCCGACACCCCCCCTACCGAACCCCCTCACCTCTCTCTTCACTCTTTCTCTCTCTCCCGACCCCTCACCCACCACCGCCAGCCACCGTCTCCACCACCACTTCCGCGATCACCGCCACCAGCCCTATCGCCGTCACTACCGTCGCCATCTCCTCCGGCCACCTCCCCTTCAGCCAGCACCATCGCCCCCACCATCATCGCCGTCGCCGTCTCCTCCGTGGCCTCCGGCCCACTCCGCCGACGCCGCCGTCTCCATCTCCTCCGCCTCCCCTTCGTGGTGCAGCGCTGCTGCTGCTGCCGCCCCTCTCTTCCGCGCCGGCGGCGAGCCTCCTCGCCTCGTCTCTCTCTCTTCTCTGAGCACCGCGCCACCGCGGCTGCTGTCCCCTCCGCCGGGAACCGACAGATCCCGGTGAGCTCCTCTGCCCCTCTCTTTCTCCTCGGTTTGCGTGTTGCCTCGTTTGGCGCACCCTCGGGGTACGAGTCCCTCGTTTTACGTACATCTCGGGAAGCGAGACCTCGAGCTCCGTGCACGCCTCGAGCAGCGGGACGTTTTGGGCCCCGCGCTGCTCGGGTTATGTGCCGTCTGGATACGCGTACACCTTGGTGTACGTGCTACTTCGGTTCTCGTGTCGCCTCGATTCACGTGTTGCCTCGGGCAGCGGAACGCTTCGAGCCCCGTGCTGTCTCGGGCACCGTGTTATCTCGGTTTGCACGTTGTCTCGATTCCTCTGTCTTGGCCTTTGTGCCATCTCGATTTTCGTATCGCCTCGATTTGTGTGCACGCGCTGATTTGCGTACAGCCTCGATTTGCGTGCTCGCTCTGATTTGCGTGCCGCATTGGTCTTTGTGCCGTCTCGATTTGCGTGTACGTCTCGATTTGCGTGTTGCGTGATTCGTGCACCATCTTGATATTCGCGATCCCTCGGCCTACGGGTACGTCCCGATTTACGTGTACGTTCTCCCCTGTTCGTCTTGATATTCGAGTCGTCTCGATTCTCATATGCGTCTCGATATACGTACACATCTCGGTTTGCGGGTCCGCGTCGGTCCGCGTGCCTCGGTTTTCGTGCGAGATCCCTGCATTGCTTGCGGGACCCACACGGTATAGCCTTCTGCCATCTCTTATGATTATTCTATTATTTTATTGGTTAATTCTAATGATTGTTTATTGTGTGTTCTGAGGATCTCGATGGACGTGCTAGCTTGGATCCAGATCGCCGAAGACTTGCTTACCTAGCCGAGCCCTCTAGGTAAGTATCCCTTGCTCATCGACGGCTCTTGCCCTCTCTCCTGGATTTTATTTTATTTAATTAAATTGTACTTATAATTTTATAACCATGATTAGTGTAGCCTAGTAGTAGAACTGCCATGATGATAACTTAGGATAGCTTGGTCCGATGCCGGGATAGACCGTATCGGACAACTCGGATGGGTCATCCACACCTCCGAGGACACGAGCACGACTCACTTGTATGGATTGTCCCCGTATGCCCCGTGTCCGACTCGCGGTCGGGTAACGGCTTGGCGAACTACTCATGTGGCTGTGATTGTGCTTGGGTTAGAACTATAGACATGTGCTGTGATGCATCCTGCGAGACGGTTAGTTCATTATATTATGCATGTTGGCTTGGCGCCCAGTACGCATTGTAGCGCTGCTGGAGGCCGGGACTTAGTGGTCTCGGGTTCGATTGGTTTCCAGTACGCATCGTAGTGCTACTGGAGGCCGAGACTTAGTGTTCTCGGCTATCGACTTGTTCCCAGTACGCATCGTAGTGCTGCTGGTAGCTGAGACTTAGTGTTCTCAGCCCGCGAGTCCGCGATTCTGCGATTCTGCGGCGGGTTGCACCGAGTGGTTTTAGCCCCTATTCGTAGGGTGCTCCCATCCAGATTACAAAGGAGACTCTGCCGGATTTTTCCAGAATTCCCAGTTGGGAATTTGGTTCGAAGGATTAGGCAGAACCATTCCTTTGGTTTGCTGGACTGAACTCATGCATGTTCTTCTTGGTATGGCATCCCTGACCCTATTGCCTGCTAGGTAGACTCCCGACTAGATTAGTCGCCTAGCGCCTTGTCTGTCTTGTTCGCCGGATTGTGTAAGAAGAGCGGTTCTACTCGGGTGAAGGTCTGCAACCCTGGTCCTTGTTTGGTTTAAGGGTTGTGGATCTGATCCAGAGTGGTTCACGCAATCCTTGCCTTTTCAACGGTATCACCCATTGGACTCTTGACCTGTGACCCTTCTTTTTAGATGGTGTTCTAGTTTAGTTGTTATTCCATTATCTGTCCTGTCCGCCGGATTGTGTAAGGAGAGCAGTTCTACTCGGGTGAAGGTCTGCAACCCTGGTCCTTGTTTGGTTTAAGGGTTGTGGATCTGATCCAGAGTGGTTCACGCAATCCTTGCCATTTTCCGACGGCGTTAATTAGTGTTGACCCATGTGTTGGGATTATGATCTTATTCGAGGATTGACTATGAGGAGATATGATATTGAGATAGTGGTTATGGTAGACTAAGTGGATTCTTAGATAGTGTTACTAGTTCTTTGGTGATGTTCTAATTTGATCAGATATGTCTTGAGGACTCTTGGATTTTGATATTGGTGCGAGTGTCTCGCGGAACGAATAGAATATCGAGGGCATTAATATATGATTTTTACTCGACTTCCCAAACGCCCAAACCTAGTACCTTTGCTGTATCCCGGTAGTTGGGAGACTTAGTTGCTGATAGCCTGTGATCATTGACTCGGAGGATTCTTGTGAGCTAGAGGGCCTAGCATTGTCTATAGTGATTAGCCTAGTACCAAGTGATCGTATTTTCCTGATATGATATTTATCCCATCGAGGATTGGTAGACTATTGAAAGATTGATTCGGTGGGTAGACCGACTTGATGATTGGAGCTGTAGGCTCCCATATATGCTTGAGATGTTATTATAGTAGAGGTTCTGGTCTTGTACTTGACCTGATATTCATGCCACGATGTGGGCAGATGACTTCTTGTGACTGACAGAGTTGTCCTTGTCCCAGACCTGACTACCTGTATCCGTGCTATAAGTCCAGCTTACCCTGTGAGGTGCTGGTCCTGACATTGCACTGCGGTGCCCTTTGTCTATTGGCACTTTGAGGTGCTACTTCCATGATTATATGGCATTGCGACGCCATCTTGATAATCTGGCTATATTATACGATTACCTGCACGGGTATCTGGTAGTTGGCCTATAGTCTTAGTGTGGATAGGATTGCTTGCTTGCTTGTTGCATAACACTAAGGATGGATCACAACTGGGACTATAGGTGCCGAGGCTAATTCTTACTTAGCGTTCTCGTACTGAGGTACGACATCTAGGAGGATGAGCATGTGACCACGGCATGTGATTCCGGATAAATGTAGGGTTAATCTAGGCAACTAAAAATGGTAGAAGCATTGGGAGGGAACGGAATCCCGAGATCGTGCATTATCGGCCGCCACAGGCTCGTCCTAGCGCGTCGGGGTTGGCCGCCACGGATATGGCAGTATCCGACTACTATATGTACTCCTGCTTAGCACGGTGGCCTTCCGAGGGACCGTGCATACCTACCTGCTACGCGTTATTTGGCCTCGCTAGCCCTTGCGGGATATGGCACGATCTGAGGATTCCTATATTGCATTGTTGGGGGTAACCCAACCTCCACATAGATAGCCGTAGACTTTTGAGTGGCCGCTTATTCACCTAAATTGTATGGCTTGTTGCTTGCTAAGCTGGCTGGCACGTAACGCTGTCCCGGCGCAGTAATTCATTTTCTTGTTCTTGTTTGATGTAGGGATGGGTTACTGTTCCGATGACAGACTACGAGTTCCAGTTGGCAATGCAAGCATTAGTGAATGTTAGGATGACTGTGATGATTGTTGGTTACTTACGTATTAGTAGTTGGATTGCTGCCTTATATTCTGTAATCGTGCGTTGGTACCGTACGATCCCTTACCTTATTTACTGTTTTTAGATGCTATTCCTGTCATATTATATCCTGCTGGTCTTCTTCGCCCGTCCTTGAGCCTTCCTTTCTGGTACTTGCTACGGTTGGCCTGACCAACCCTGGATTGTTCCCAGATTGCCTGTGACCGACCCTGTGGATCTTCCAGACTTGACTTGGAGGACGTGCTTCAGTTCCTGACCATGAGGGAACTGTGTGGGAAGGTATTCTTGTCTACATTATTTCTTATTGTAGACTCTCTGATTATCATATGAATATTTCCTATTTTTCATATGATTATCTCTCTTGTCGTTATTTTATTGATTATTGCCTGTGGATATGAGATCGGATTTAGGCCATAGACTGCTTGCATGCTAGGATACCCAACAAGATTGACAGCCACGATCGCCGTATGACGTTTTATACCTCATACGGAGTAGCTGGCCTAGTCTGTCCCAGTATTTTGGTACTGGGACGTGACATACATGTAAGTAGATGAAAATTAATATTAAAGGTTACAACTTTTGAGAGAGAGAAATGGAATTTAAGGCTATTGTGAAGGGGATATCGTTTGAGATAATTCTTCTCGACATTTCTTGGTCTTCGGAGTCTGTAATCGGATTTTCTTCTTTCAAACAGTTGTGGTGATCCGTTTTGGATCAATGAAAAATTTGCAAGGGGTCGGTGTAATTTCTTATTCCATTAGTGGAGACTTTTCAGTGTTGAACTCCGATCGTTCCGTAATTTTTTTCGTAAAAAATTTTCACATCAAAAATTGTTTGTTCTTTGTGAATTTGACGATTTGATTTTGTATGTTTTTCTTTTCAGTTTTCTTGCAGTCTTTGCTTTAAGTTTTGTGTGGTCTCTTCGGTTCTCCCCCATTTAGTACAGTGTGTGTGTGTGTGTGTGTTTTTTTTTTTTTTTTTTTTTTTTTACTTCTGGTAGCCAATTTGACACCCGTGGGGACGGCTAGTTCTCTTCCACTGGTACGAAATAAGGACTATTCCTGCTCCAATGTGTTTCTGTTTATCAATAACGAGCTACGTCCCCACAAATAGTGATTTAACTGTTAAAAGAAAAAGAATATGAGACCTCGTTTGTAGGTGGCTTAGTGCGTACTCTTGTGTTGTTTGTTGTGTGTTGGTATTCAACAATCATTTCTATTAAATGTCTTCTTTTGACAACCTTGCATGCGTTTGTTAAGTCAAGATGCCTTTGAGAGGAAGGAAAAATCGCTATGGCCTCCATAGTCGGGATTTCTTGGGGAGACTGTACTCTGAAGTAATCTGGACGTTGCTATTTCAAAGTTGACGAAATTAATTATAATTTTACATTTGTCGCATGCCATTACTCTTGTTCCACACGTTACAACAGCTTTTCTTCTCTAGCACCTCCCACCCACTCTTTGTATGCATGTAGGCTTCTGTTTTCCCCAGTGCCAATTTTTTCTCACATGTCAGAGAATAGGGGGGGAAGCTACGAGAGAAAACTACCGTTCTTTCAAAGCCAAAGGTAGCAGATTTGCTGTTTTCAAAATCGGTCGATCCTACGTTGTCCGCAGAATTGGTTTGCACCATTGGTCTGCAGCCACATGTCGACCTCCCAGTGGACGGAGGGTTTGGAGTTTCAAGGGTAGTATCCGCAGATTGAGGAAGGAGGCAGAACGAATAGGAGGACACGTCCGCTACTAACACAGTCGCGATCCTTGTTAGCAATCACCCGAATAAAA
Organism: Iris pallida; assembly: GCA_029216955.1. Taxonomy (NCBI): domain Eukaryota; kingdom Viridiplantae; phylum Streptophyta; class Magnoliopsida; order Asparagales; family Iridaceae; genus Iris; species Iris pallida. The sequence goes on along the minus strand of JANAVB010039186.1, from coordinate 12,919 downwards.
CTCGTATTATACGCGAATTTTTTCGTATCTTTCATAAACGTATAATACTTGCGTACTTTTGACAGATCCAAATCAGTACATAAATTTTAAACATACGAAGTTTTAAACATGTTCTGTATAAATTATTGACAAATTTGGTACAATAAACATGTTAGGAACCTGTTTAATTAACCAAATTTGACAACATATTTAAGAATGTAAAGTTTCTAACCTCAATATTTTCATTTTTCGAATATTTGACCGAATTTTTGAACGTATTTTATTTGCACTGAGCCGATTTATATTCGTACTTTTGTCGTCACGAATTTTTTCCGTTTGCCGAATTGCTAACAAGGGTCGCGATCAACCAGAGCGGTTCAAAAAATGTTTTCCTTTCAAAGTAGGTGTCACAATTCTATCCATTCTTGCATTGCATGTACAATATATATTTTTTATTTAAAGTACTAAATAATTCTGGGTACTAATCATTACAGTAAGAGGAAAACAAAATTTAAACATCCATTTTTTGAAATAGAAGATCTGCTCCCTATTTAACAAAATGAACTTACATTGGAGGCACGCTTGACAATACTTCATTTTTTCAAACATTTATTTTTCGAATATTAGTAGTACCAAGATAAATCTATGGAACACCGAAATAAATGGTATGTATGTTCAAGTAAACTTCCATCCGGACAACAGATTATTAGGTTTTATTTTTGACATCAAATAGAGTTCCGATAGAAATATAGTTTCAAAACAAACTGGCCCTTCGATGTTAATTTTAGTTCTTTGCTAAATTAAGTTGCATATGTAGCTTTGGTTTGACAAATCAGTAGCTTTTGAAAGCAGGTTTTTACCTACTTTCGAAAGATATTCAAAAATTGATTAACTTTTTTTTTGATAAACTGTATGTTGTTATCAAATAGTTTTTAGAATTATTTTTCAAAAAAAAAAAAAAAATAAGCAGATGAGATCCTAAACCCATCATTTGGTGGGCAAAGTCTGACAGCAGCACCCAATAATCAAACTTTAAACTACACAGCAGAAGTTCTTACAAGTTATGTGTTACACCCACTTTCGGCAAGTTATTCAAAAGTTTAATTAGCTTTTCAAAATACTTTTTGATAAATTACATGCTATTGTCAAATAATTTTTAGTACTGTTTTTCAAACAAAATAAGCAGAAGTAATCATGATTAAATCCATCATAACGTATTTTTTGGAAAGGGGAAAATGGGATGAAGGAAAAAAAGTAGAGAAAAAATAGGAGAAAATTAAGAAATAACAATGTTTGGGAAGGAAGAAGGGAAAATGTACGAGAAAAAATTGAGGAGAAAAACATGTGGTTTCTATTATAAAAATTTTCTCCATAAAAAAATGGATATTTAGACTTTAGGTCTCCAATAAGTTATATTTGTATTTAGGTTTCCATAATATACATAATTAGTGTTTAGGTGTCCAATAAATTAGAATATTTGTGTTTGATAATAGAAATAATTAGTGTTTGCATTTTGGACTAAATATTTAGACTTTCTATATTTTTTTAAATTTTTTTAGTTGGTTTTCACAGTCAACCGTTAGTCCAAGGCCCAAACACTCATTATGTCTATTATAGAGACCCAAACACAAATACCATATTTATTTGATAGTCAAACACTAATTATGTGTATTATGAAGACTTAAACACAAATATCCTAGTTTATCCGGACCCACAGTCTAAATTGTTAGTGCCGAGGCACAATTTTTTTTATTGATAACTGAAATATCGTAACAATTGTACAAACAATCGTTATTACGTAACACTTCACCGAAGGTACGTAGTAAAATCCCGCAAGTGCTACCCTTCGCAGAAGGTGCACAGAACGTAACACTTCACAGAAGGTACGTAAGAGAAATTCCACAAGTGCTACCCTTCACAGAAGGTGCACAAACAGAATTCTGATAATATCAACGCAAACACTTCACCGAAGGAGCGTTAATAGAATCCTGACAGAACCAACAAAGAAGATGACTGGCGAAGATGAGATAACTCCTGCTGGGGTGAATGAACCACCGTTGCTCAAAGCTTTATTCGCCCCACAGCACGAACAGCTTCCAGGAACCAGCAAGTTCACGAAGAACTTCTGGAACGCTCGTAAGTCAATATTTGAGACTTGAACGGGCTTCCTGGACTTAACAGACTCCCTCAACTCTCTTCTTGGTGCATCTTTCAAAGGAGGCCAAGGGGCTCTATTTATAGAGTGGAGTTGAGACTTCACCTCTTCTCCTATCCGATGTGGGACTAAAATACCAGTACTCAAAAATAGAGTTTGATATTTTAGATCATCCCACAATCAGCATAGAAGTGTGCCAGTCCACGCCTACCCCCCGAACACTCCCGTGCATGCACGAGACATCCTGGAGTCCGTGTCCGAGTCCGAGTCCGCACAACAAAAATTAACTTGAATCCTTGTTGGATTTAATCTTTTTTTCTTCTAGAAAAATACTTCCACATGGCACAAACTTGTGCCCCACTACACCTCATGTGCACACCTCAACACAAGCAATGCATTATATTGAGATACTCACCATTTGGTGTAGCCGATGTGGGACTATCTTTTCTAATCCAAAGGCAAAAACACCAACAAATCCCCCACATATCTCAATATATGGGTTGAGCGTTCCCCACAGTTACTGTCCATCATGCATTAGGAGAGATGTCGCTACGACTTGAATCTTCCCGCATAGGTTAAATAACAGCATGATACAAGAATGGACTAAGCCTTGAATTATGCATCATAACTGCAATTCTTCCTACTCATATAATGACATCAACTGTGCTTCTGGCTGCACATTGAAGGCCTTGTGCCAGCCTGGTTTCAGTGCATAATTTTTGGGCGTCTACAAGTTTACCCTCAAGAGACGGCCTGATATCTCTGTCCATACACTATAGGTGAGTTCTTTATAAAGAGTCATGGCATGAAGCATTGCGCTTCTTTGCGATGCTACGCCGCTATGACATGGCCTGAAGCCGAGGCATTACCCCTACCTGGGAACCTCATCGTAGTGTCGTACTACTGTAGCATGAGGTCACAAGCCTCTTTGTAGTGCCAAACTACCCAGCATGAAGCCTAAGGCTTCCTTGCGGTGTTACGCCGCAACGACATGGCTTGCAATACCGAGGCTTTACCCCTACCTGGGTACCTCATCGTGGTGTCGTGCCACTGTAACATGGGGCCATCCTCCCCTTTGTAGTGCTGTCTACAACTCTTTAATTACGTCATACAGCATTAGGCTACCTGCCTATTTGCGGTGCTACGCCGCTGTGACTTGGCTTGCAAAGCCGAGGCATTACCCCTACCTGGGAATCTCATGGTGGAGTCACCCACTGTAGCATGAATTTTCACTCCTTGTAGTGCTGCTCTACCGTGCTTCCTGTAAAGCACACCAGGCATTCACTCTGCCTGAGAACTCATTAAGGCGTTTAAGCCAACCTTCCACAGGATCAGTTTTTTTCGCAGAAAAAATACATAGTAGACAACAGTGGTTATGGGTCCGTATCCCTTCCATGTTCCAGAGAACAAGTACCCACTGCTACCTGATAGTTTCCCAGTCAGTGATCCTCCTTTGAACCAAAAGTTAGATGCCTAGTAGATTTCTCTTTGAACTAATAGCATAAAACTTTATGGTAGGATTACAAAGACACACTATCAGAATGCCTTCAAGCCCATTTTACAAGCTGTGTCATCGACCAACTGGCGCTTGAGGCATTTCGTGAACGGATCTGCCAGGTTCTCCTGACTCCGAACATCAATTACTGCAATTACACCTCTTTTGATAAGATCGTGTACAGCTCTGTGCTTCAACCGCACCGTTCTCTTCTTCCCGTTGAAGGGTTCATTTGATGCCACTGCTGCTGTCGCCTGGTTGTCACAGTATATTGGAATTGTCGGTATCTGAGCCCCAACCACCGGAAGATCATACATGAGCTCCCGAAGCCACTCTGCTTCATCTGCAGCAGCATCCAATGCAAAAAATTCAGATTCTATGGAGGAGCGAGATAACAGTCTGCTTCTTCGACTTCCACGATATAGCAGTTTCGCCCATGGCGAATACGAATCCACCTGTGGAGTACTCGCTCTCTATATCTGAACACCAGCTAGCATCACTGAAGCCTTCCACTACTGACGGATCTCCGCTGTAGAAAAGTGTATATGTCTGAGTTTTTTTGAGATATCTCATAACACGCTTCACAGCTTTCCAGTGCTCAACACCTGGATTGCTAGTGAACCGACTCAGCATTCCCACTGCAAAAGCTATGTCAGGCCTTGTGGCAGTAGTAGCGTACATCAAGCTCCCGATGACGCTAGCGTACTCCAACTGCCTGACGCTTTCCTTCGAATTTGTCTCCAGCTTCTGATCACTCCGGTATGGTGTATCAATAAAAGGAAGATCTTGATACCCGTAGCGAGTGAGCATCTTCTCAATATAATGAGATTGTGACAGCTCTATTCCAGTGCCTGTCCGGATGAGCTTGAGCCCCAAGATTACGTCGGCATCCCCCAAGTCCTTCATACTGAACTTGGTCGAGAGGAATTTCTTTGTCACTGTGACGCAGCTTAAATCCGTACCTAGGATTAGCATGTCGTCCACGTAAAGACATACGATTACTCCTCTTCCGTCAGCAAACTTTGTATAGACACACTTGTCTGTTTCACTGACCCTGTAGCCATTTGACCTTATCACCTTGTCAAACTTCTCATGCCACATTTTGGGAGCTTGTTTCAGACCATACAGAGACTTCATGAACTTGCAGACTTTGTCTTCCAGACCTCTGACGGCAAAACCTTCTGGTTGTTGCATGTAGATCTCTTCGGTCAGCTCGTCATTAAGGAATGTCATTTTCACATCCATCTGATGTATCACCAGCTTGTGTATTGCTGCTAGAGCAATTAACAATCTGATGGTGGTCATCCGAGCTACTGGAGCATACGTGTCAAAGTAGTCTATCCCCTGTTTCTGAGAAAATCCCTTGGCTACCAGCCTGGCCTTGAACTTGTCATTAGTTTTATCTCCCTTCATCTTCTTCTTGAAGATCCATTTACATCCGATGGGCTTTTCTCTTTCAGGTAGATCTACTAACACCCATGTGTTGTTGGAGGTGATAGAGTCAAACTCGTCATTCACTGCCTCCTTCCAGAAGATAGCATCTCTGGTCTTCATCGCCTCATCATAGGTAAGCGGATCTGCTTCCACATGATAGGTGACAAAGTCATCTCCGAAATCTTTCGATCTCCTCGCTCGCTTAGCTGACGGCTCTGCGAGTTCTAGTACAAGAGTTGTTTTATCAATAACAGCTTCTTCTTGGACTACTGGCCCATATGAGATTTCAGTCTCATTTGTACCTACATCATTTTCCGGAATGTCCGAAAGAACAATGTTTTTGTCTTTTGCAAACTTGTCTTTAAAGTATTCAGCATCACGAGATTCGATGATATGATTTGACTCAATATCAAGAAATCTCCTAGCATCACTCTTCTCGGCATACCCCAAGAAGATCGCCTTCGTAGTCCTTGTCCCTAGCTTCTGAATCTTCAGATCTGGGAGCTTCACATACGCTAGACACCCCCACACTCGAATGACATTCAAGTTTGGTCTGACTTTGAACCAGAGTTCATGAGGAGTTACGTCCGAAGTTGCATATGGCACTCTATTTAGAATGAAAGTGGCCGTTAATGCAGCTTCTCTCCAGTAGCATTTTGGAAGACCTGCAGTAAGCAGCATAGAATTCATTATTTCTGTTAATGTTCGATTCTTCCTCTCTGCTACTCCGTTGGATTAAGGAGAATATGGAGCAGTAGTCTCGCATATGATTCCATGTTCTTTGCAGAACGATGCGAATTCATGAGACCTGTACTCCCCACCTCGATCACTTCTTAACCTCTTGAGTTGTTGTCCAGTTTGCCGCTCAGCCTCGGCCCTGAACTCCTTGAACTTCTTGAATGCTTCGTCTTTAGACTTGAGCAAGTAGACGAAAGCATACTTTGAGAAGTCATCGATGAAAGTAATGAAATACTTCATCCCGGCCTTTGTAGAGAATTGTTTGAAGTCACAGATATCTGAGTGAACCAACTCCAGAAGATCTGTGCTTCGATGGACCCTGTGAAAGGGTTTCCTAGTAATCTTCGTCTGAGCACATACTTCGCATTTCTCTACCTTATCCCCACACTTGGAGATAAGTCCTAGACTAGACATTCTGTTAATCCTTTTACAATGAACATGTCCTAGCCTATTATGCCACAACTCAAGAGAATAATCAGAAAAAGTGATTGCATTTATATTATCATGCTGGGTTACAACAAGCTGAATCTTGTACATTCCTTCAGTTTGAAAAGCTTTTCCGAAGAATGTACCCTTCTTGGACATCACCAACTGGCCAGCATTGATGTCCATCCTCAACTGCGTTGCAGAGCAGACTTCTAGAGATCAGGTTCTTAGCAATTACTGTAACATGCTTCACACCTTGAAGCGTCAGAGTGTTCCCCGATGTGAGTTTCAGCTCCACCGTCCCGATCCCCAGTACTTCAGCTTGTGCCTGGTTTGCCATTATGACCTTCTCTGAAGTTGGCTCATAAGAGACAACCAGTCTTTGTCTGAACAGACATGGCAAGTCGCATCAGTGTCTATCCACCAGTCCAAGTCAGCCCCCACAGTTGCAACTTGTGCTATCATGGCAACTAGATTAGTAATTATAGAAACCTTACTAGGCTCACCTTGTTCTTTGGGCTTGGACTTGCATTCGGATTTGTAGTGGCCCTTCTTGCCACAATTGAAGCAAGTCACATGGGACTTGGACTTCTGCTGCTTGAAAGTAGGACCCTTCGCTTTCAGATTCGTAAAGTCCTTCTTTTTGCGATGAGAAGTAGCCTGCTTCTCCTGGTACTCTCTGGTTTGGACCATTTGCCTTCGCCAGTTGTTTGGACAGAGTATCCATCTTCTATTGAGAGCGCATCTCGTCCTCAACATGGATCTCTTGCAAGAAATCTTCCAAGGTAATTTTTATCTTCTTTCGATGCATCCTTGCATAGAAGTTGCTCCATTCTGTAGGAAGTTTCGCGACGATCCCTCCAACGACAAACTTGTCGACGAGGGGCATGTTCTCGTCTTCTAGTTTCTGACGCAACTTCAGAAACTCCTTCACTTGGGGCAGCATCGCCTTCTCGTCTTCGAAGGTCCACTTGTGGTATTTTTCTACCATGAAGATCTTGGACCGGTTCTCGTCATCTTCATAGAGCTTTCCCAAGGAGTCCCATATCTCTTTGGCAGATATCTTCTTGGAGTAGGACTCTGCCAGAGAGTCTTCCATGGAATTGAGTATCAGTAGTTTGCATATACTGTTTTCTCTCTACCACTTCGCTTGCTTGGTCGTAGCAGCGGCCACAGCCGCAGCAGATCCAGTGTTGGAACGATCGGTTCTTCTTCTGACAGCACGTGATCAACATTCACGAGTTGAAGATTTAAAGTGACCTTTCGTCTCCATATCTGGAAGTGTTCGCCATCGAATTTTTCCAACTTGTTAAAGCCGGTATCGATGAGCGAAGCATGAGAATTATCCATCTTCTCAATAAAGCTTTGAGATTGTTAGTGCCGAGGCACAATTTTTTTTTATTGATAACTGAAATATCGTAACAATTATACAAACAATCGTTATTACGTAACACTTCACCGAAGGTATGTAGTAAAATCCCGCAAGTGCTATCCTTCGTAGAAGGTGCACAGAACGTAACACTTCACAGAAGGTACGTAAGAGAAATTCCACAAGTGCTACCCTTTACAGAAGGTGCACAAACAGAATTCTGATAATATCAACGCAAACACTTCACCGAAGGTGCGTTAATAGAATCCTGACAGAACCAACAAAGAAGATGACTGGCGAAGATGAGATAACTCCTGCTGGGGTGAAACACCGTTGCTCAAAGCTTTATTCGCCCCACACGAGCACGAACAGCTTCCAGGAACCAGCAAGTTCACGAAGAACTTCTAGAACGCTCGTAAGTCAATATTTGAGACTTGAACGGACTTCTTGGACTTAACAGACTCCCTCAACTCTCTTCTTGGTGCATCTTTCAAAGGAGGCCAAGGGGCTCTATTTATAGAGTGGAGTTGAGACTTCACCTCTTCTCCTATCCGATGTGGGACTAAAATACCAATACTCAAAAATAGAGTTTGATATTTTAGATCATCCCACAATCAGCATAGAAGTGTGCCAGTCCACGCCTACCCCCCGAACACTCCCGTGCATGCACGAGACATCCTGGAGTCCGTGTCCGAGTCCGAGTCCGCACAACAAAAATTAACTTGCATCCTTGTTGGATTTAATCCTTTTTCCTTCTAGAAAAATACTTCCACATGGCACAAACTTGTGCCCCACTACACCTCATGTGCACACCTCAACACAAATGCATTATATTGAGATACTCACCATTTGGTGTAGCCGATGTGGGACTATCTTTTCTAGTCCAAAGGCAAAAACACCAACATAAATAACCCAAAAAATGGAAAGAGACCACAGAAATTTTGAATAATTTATTCAACTAACCCTCAAGAAGTTAAGCATAAAGTATAATTTGGCAAAAAAATCATGAACTAAATAGTAATTATATCTTTATTCTACAACAACTCCTTGGTCATCCAAACAAGAGGAGAAAAAAAACTAACTTCACCTTTATTTTACACTCCTTTATTTTCTTTCCTCTTTTTTTTTGATGGGTCCGACCGACGAGCAACGTCAGGAGGAAAGTCAGACCGTGTCCATTCCCACGGGACGTCCCGGTGTACCGAACTAGATTCACCCCCACGGACAAATTTTTATTTTTTTCTTAAATTTGTGCCCTTTATTTTCTTTCTTCTTAAATTTTCCTCTTTTTCTCCACAAAAAAAAAGTTCCACACGCATCCTACATCCTTTGGTGGGCAGTGTCTAAAATCAACACACAATAATCTAAAAATTTTCTTATGAAAAACTTAAATTGGGTGTTTGATTGTCATTATTTCCAAACAAATAGTTATTTTTCATGAAAAATAACATTTTTTCCTATGGGTTCGACCAATTTTATTTTCTACTGTTTAAGAAAAAAAATATAAAAAATGATAGTTTTTTGGGAAAATAATTTAATGGAAAATATAAGCTATCAAACAATACATATGGTAAAAAAATTTTAATGAAAATGTTTTATGGAAAAAAAAACCAATCATTAGTGTAAATCATTAGTATTCTACTTGATGAATTGGATTGTATACATGGACACATTTTGAGATAGTTCCATCACTAATTATAGGCTAAATTACAACTTGATACTCTTAACTATCACTGTTTTCAACTTGATACCATCAACTTTTATAGGTACTAACTTGATACCTTGAAAAAAAAATGGACCAAATTGTTCCTTCTCTTCTCCCCAAACCCTCCCCCCCTCCCTCTCTCTGCGGCTACGGGTGGCAGCAGATGGCGGGCGCGCAAGGCACGGCAAGGCGCGACGGCGGTGAGGGGTAGGGGGCGACGCACAGGGCAGGGGCGGGTGGCGCTCGGGGCAGGGGCGGGTTGGAGGGTGGTCGCCGGGGGGGGAGGGGGATGGCCGTCGGGGATGGAGGAAAGTAGCAGCGGGGGGAGGGGGGAGGGGGAAGTAGCAGCGAGGGGTGGTGGGGGGAGGGAGGAGGGTAGTTTAGGAAATAAAAAATTGGGTATCAAGTTAGAAATATTTGCTTAATTGTAACTTGATACCCTCAATTATTCCAGTTTTTAACTTGATACCCTAAATTATTTTTGGTAACAACTTGATACCCTAAAAAAATTTGGACAAAATATTCTAAATAAACTTAAAACTACGTTCCCCACCACCCACCCTCCTGTCGCCCCCCCTCCGGCCACCCGCCTGCGCGTCCCCCTCCCAACCCCCACGGCCGCCCTCACCCTCCCCTCCCCAGCCACCACCCGCTGGATGAGAAATAAATTACCACAAATTCTTCTATGTACCTCCTTCTCCTAAACTATATATATCTACAAAATTTTGTAATTTTTTTTTTGAGAACATGGCTTCTTCATTGCACTTTAGATCTAATCATAGTGCAAACCCTCTCACTATAACTGGCAAGACCAATCTCACCTTCGACTTCACGACGCACTATTGAACCACACCACCGACCATAAAACTCAAGACATGAGTTCTGTTAGAACCCATCTCGTATCACTAAGTAAACAAGTGACTGTCAGTTTTTTGTTAAAACTGCGAAGGTCCTCCACCTGCCCGTCAATTTTTAGTTTCAGAAATATAACAATATCTAAAGACGGTACAGAGGTGAGGCTTTCTGTAGAACCCACCCCCTCCCCCGGGATCATTAAGTAAACAAGTGACTCTCAGTAACCTGCACCACCCCCGTTCGCTCCTCCTCCCGCCTCCCCTCACCCCCCACCCCCGTCTCCAGCCATCGCGTGTGAGCCGACAGAGGGAAGGGGGAGGGGAGATGGTTTGGTTCGGTTGGGAAGAGAAGGAGGGGTAGTTTTGTCCTTTTTAAAATTTTGGATATCAAATTGAAAATATTAAATAGTTGATGGTATCAAGTTGTGAGTAAAAAGTTTAGGTATCAAGTTGAAAAACATGAATAGTTGAGGGTATCAAGTTACAATTAAGCCAGAAATATAAGTTAAAAAAGGTATTAAGTTATTACCTATAAAAGTTGAGGGTATCAAGTTGAAAAACAGTAATAGTTGAAAGTATCAAATTATAATTTACCCTAATTATATTAAACTTGTCAACAATTGTAAGAAGCAGAGAACTAAAACATCAAATTTTATGGCGTTATGGTTGATATGCCAAACAAATGTCAAGAAAAAAGGTCAAGAAAAATGCATAAAGCGCCTTTCTCTTGAGCTCTTGCAAGAATGCAAATAAAGGTCAAGAAAAACGCATAAAGTAGTAGTGTAACTGGTGTTACAATTGCCAAAAGCTTCGGCGTTATAAACAAGCAAACTATTTTTTCTTAAGTTAGCAAATTTCTTTTTATGGATTTTGTATATAAATTTTTATATTTTCATAATTTGTATATAAGCATATTTTAAATGTGACCGTATCCATAATGCTGACATCTTTCGTACATATATCCGAACGCGACAAGATATACGTCATTTGATCCATAGCTTCAAATCACGTCATTTGATCCATAGCTTCAAATCATCCCTATGAGAGTACTTTTAGCAAATTACGACATTTTCAAATCGTCACTTCTCCGAAGTGAGGAGTGATGATATGTAAAAGTGTCACAAAATTAGTTGCAAATACACTCACAAGGATATTTTGACACCACGGATCCAACGATGTAAGTCTCGTCATGATCGGAGGTTAAAAAAAGATATGAGCATATATAAAAATATCCCCAATAGAAAGGTGATGAAAATTGAATATGATATATATATATATATATATATATATATATATATATATATATATATATATATAATGGCACGATTCTACCATGGGTATAAACGACGGTCGGCCACTCGGTCCGCCGTGTGGCACCGTAAGGACGTCGAGAAGATGTCGTAAAAGTGTCGTACGCATAGAACTGGTGACTGGACGACATCGGCTATCGTAGGCGTCGTGAAGACGTCGGGGCGCCTTTGTAATGCCTGTGGTTCGTATTACGTATTTTGGAATACGTGTACGTATTTTATCTTGTATTGCATGATTCCTTGCTTAGCTTCCTTCTTGGCTTGGTTTATTTCTTGGGTTGGTTCGGCTTGGCTTGGTTTTGCCTTGGTTCATTATGAAAAGGGTGAACCCCTACCTACCACCACCACTACCAATTATTAACCCTACTTCCTTCTCTCTCTTCATTACTCTTCTTCTTTCCTCCATTACTTCTTCACCTACCAGAGAAGGAGAGAGGGGTCTAGGCAAGTGCAACTTGCTTCATGGAGGAACTCCAATTTTATTGCTTTATTATCTTCCTTACAGTATTTTAACTTACTTTAATACTTGGCATTTTCACTTTCCATGGCTAGATTCTTATAGATCTAAGTTTACTTTATTTTCGAAATTTTGGGTTTTGATCTACTTAATCTTGTTATTTCTAAGCTTTGATGGTTCCATGTTGTAGAGAATTTCATTCTGCCCCGTTTTGACCTATGGAAGTTCAGATTTGGACTCCGGATGAAGATTTTATGCAGCTTGGAAGCCATGGCTTCATGGTGTACTTCTTCTCAAAAATTTATAGAAGAAGCACAGTCCCGAGCCGCATGGCAGCAATTGACCGCATGAACATTCATGCGGCAAGTCAGTTCCAGCCGCATGAACTATTGTCTGGACCTAACCGCATGACCCGGATTCGTTCGAGCCGCTTGGACCCTCAACCCGCCAACCGCATAGGCTCGGTTTTCCGTCAGCCGCATATGTGCCCGTCATTTTTAGCCGTATATGCAACTGTCATTCCCTGGCCGCATGGGGACTAGTCCTTTTTCCAGCCGCATAAGGACTCATCCCCTTCAGCCGCATGAGACCTGTCCCCCGCTAGCCGCATATGTTCAGCTCCCCCGCCAGCCGCGTGAGCTGCTCGTTCCGAGCCGCATGGGCTCTTAGTTCCCTACCCGCATGGACTTCTTTCCCCAACCGCATGAACCCGACTCCTTCCGCTAGCCGCATGACCCTTCCATCCCGAGGCGCTTAGACTGTCCTCCTCAGCCGCATGAGATCACTTTTTGGCCGCATATGCCGAGCCGCATGGCTCTTTCATAGCTGGTATTTTAGTAATATTTTAATTATTACTTATGCCCATGCCATGTAACTCTCAGTATAACTTGAGTTCTTATGGCGTACACCTTTACCCTTGTGTATATTTTTACGCCCATTTTAATCCTTACACCATTGTCCTGACTTGATAAATCACGATTTGATGACATGATTGAAA
>JANAVB010039185.1:0-65251 GCA_029216955.1 Iris pallida | reverse complement strand
TGGCAAAATCTTTCACGAATCTACGTAGTAGCCTGCCAAGCGAGGAAACTTCGGATGTCGCCTGCTGAGGTAGGCCGCTTCCATTCGACTATTGCTTCAATCTTCCTTGGGTCCACCGTGACGCCTTCAGCTGAGACAACGTGCCCAAGGAACGTCACGCTGCTCATCCAGAACTCGTACTTGCTTAGCTTGGCATAAAGTTGGTGCTCACGCAGAGTCTGTAGCACCGTCTTCAAGTGTTCCACGTGCTCGTCCTTGCTCTTCGAATATATGAGAATGTCATCGATGAATACGACGACAAATTTGTCTATGAACGGTCGGAACACCGGTTATTAGATCCATGAACGCGGCAGAGCGTTGGTCAAGCCGAAGGCATGACTAGAAATTCGCGTTAGTGACCATATCGAGTTCGGAAGGCGGACTTCGGCACGTCCTCGGACTTGATCTTTAACTGATGGTAGCCTGAGCGAAGATCAATCTTGAAAAATACCGCGCCCCTTGCAATTGGTCAAACAAATCGTCTATCCTCGGCAACGGGTACTTGTTCCGTACCGGGCTTTGTTAAGTTCTCGATAGTCGATACACAGCTGCATCGACCCATCCTTCTTCCTTACAAACAACACTGGAGCACCCTACGGAGAGACGCTAGGCGAATATATTCGCGATCTAGCACAACTCTTGTAGTTGTGCTTTAAGTTCCTTCACGCTGCCGACGCCATTCGATAAGGTGCTTGGATATCGGTGGGTGTCCGAAAAGATGTCGATGCTGAATTCTATCTCTCGGTCCGGCGGCATCCCTGGCAACTCGTCTGGGAACAATCAGGAATTCTGCCATGACTTCAGTATGGGCCGTGCTGCAAATCTCCGTTTTCGTGTCTCTAACTGATGCTAGGTACCGCTGCACCCGGAATACAAATAGCCTTGCCGAAATAGCCGATATCATCATTGCCGACTTTGATGTTGCTCCCACGAATAGGAGAACTGGTTTTGCACGGAAGGCGGAATACAACTCTCTTCTCCGCGCATCGATCGTTGCGTGGCATGCACACAAACCAATCCATGCCGAGGATTATATCGTACTCCTTGACGTCGAGGACGATAACTTCCAAGGATAGATTCCTCCCTCCGATGCATATGTAACCATCCCTACAAATTTGAGTGGCAGACATATCTACTCCCGATGGAGTGCTAACGCTAAGATTCATATCTAAAAGTTGCATAGGTAGTTCATTCTCTTTACAAAGTCGCAGATATGAAACTATGCGTAGCACCCGAATTGAATAATACTCTAGCAGGCATATTTTTATAGAGTAGTATACCTGTCACGACAGTGTCGGACGCAAAAGCTTCGTCCCGAGTCAGTGCATAGACTCGGCCTTGCGCCCCTTGGCGATTTTATGGGTTCACGGGCACCGCGTTTGCGCCATGGGCGGGAGGCCCTGTTCTGGTTCTGGCTCTGCTCTGGATGTCCCTTGGTGGATGTTGGTTCGCCCTCCCCATACGACAATCTATGCTTTGTGACCTAGCTGGCCACACTGAAGCTCCCCCTCGGCAATCGACCGCCAGATGTCCCATTTGCCGCAGCGATGGCACCGTACGCCTGGGTGAGGCCCCCGATACTCGGACGTGTTCTGGCGCTTTGGCGCACCAGATCCTCCCACGTCGTGAGGACGCTTGTTGAAGTTGTTGCGGACGCTTGATCCGCCCTTCTGCGACACTCGACCGAAGATTCGTCACTATCAAGGGCGGCGTTGTATGATTCCCTGTACGTCTGGCATCTTTGGTTCATGATGTCACGACGCAATCATCATTCAGGCCTTGCTGGAAACGCTCGCACCACGCCTCCGTGTTCGGCAAAAGGCCCCGACAAACTTTGCAAGCTTCGCGAACTTCGCATCGTAGTCTTCAACGGACAAGTTTTCTTGCTTCAAGGACATGAATTCCTCTTCCTTCTGTCGACGAAGGGCACGAGGGATGTATTGCTCGAGGAAGGCCAGTTTGAACGTCTCCCACGAGATCTTGGCATTGGGGTTGGTCTTGGAGTTCCTGTTTCTTCGTCTCCCACCAGTCGTAGGCCCTCAAGTTGAGCTGCAACGCTGCGCACCCTACTCTCTTGGACCCCTTGATGCTGAGGAGATTGAACAGGCCCTCGATCTTCACTAGCCACCCCATGACTTCGTCAGGCTCTGTTCGACCGTTAATTCAGGCGGGTTCATCTTTTTGAACATGGTCATCTTGAGCAGGGAGGAGGAAGACACTTGTTTTGTCTTTACGGGTTGTACTTCTTCCTCTGACATGACGGTCGTCGAGTTCTGTTGGGTCGCTATGGTGCTTACGATCCGGGTCAGGGCCTCCGTTTACTTTTGTTGGGCGCTGACTTGGGCCTGGATCTGTTCTTACAGTTGTCGTTGCTGCATCTCTGACTGGCGTTGTTGGAGTTCCATGACGCGTAGTATTCGCTCCATGGCAGATTCGCTAGGCGTTGCGCCTTCGGTGCTATCCGTGCTAATCAATGTGGCATTGACAGCAGGGACACCCAGTCTTTCCGTTATTCCTACAAAATTGAACAAAACCCGTTAGTATTCTCAAAATATCTACGGGCTTATATGTATGGAACGATTATTTCAGGTCGTATATGTCGAAAAGCATAATTTTTGAAAAATCGCAACGGCATCTAAAAGAAAATATTTTGAAAGGTCCGAGGTGTGAACCGTGCTCTGATACCAACTTGTCACGCCCCGACTCGCCGAATCGGTCGCCATCGCCTTGACTCGATATAAATCGATCCCCACGGGTCGGGACGTGATGCCGTGCAAGTCTTTAATGGACTTGCACAAGGCAAGGATGTGCAATTGGAAATTCTTTTTGACTCGACGCGTTGAAATTAAACAGTACAGAGAGTTGAAGACATAGCATAGGAAAAAATTTAGCTTTTCATTCATAAGCTTGCAAAGTATGTGCAAGGTCATTTTTACATTACATATGCCGTTACGGCTACATCTTGAAACACAAAAGAAAAACTCTCGACAAGTTTGCCCTGAAATAATCCTTGTCGTTCCATACATTCACGCCCCTTTATACATTTGAACAAAGCCTTCGATCTGAGTTGGGCTTCAAAATACTTTAAAATAGGAGAGCTTCGTACCGCCTCCCGTTCTTCAACTTCAGGTCTAGTCTCGAGCTTCCGCAGCGCGCTCGTTACCTGGGGAGTTGGGGGTTAGCACACTTGCTAGTGGATGGGACGAACCCACTCGTCTAAACCGACACTGCTTATTAAGGATTCTAGCATACGAAGTGATCTTTCTATTTAGAACTATATGAATTGCAGTTCATATCGAAGGCACATTTTAAACGATAATACATAACCAATTTAAAGGCATTCTTACCACGGCCGTGCTCCTTTCCTGCACAAAATATACATGATACTTATCACCTGCACAAGACAATAAGTGAGCATGCAATCTATCCTATATGCGGTCATTGGTGTCACGACCCGCACCCTTATGAGGGGCACGAGCACGTGGGTACGTCCAGCCTACGCCGCAGAATCGGCGGTAGAACGCTGTATATAACGTCTGTAAATACCTACGACTAACAGTTAAAAATGTATCTGTACAGTATATACTCTCCGAATGGAGGTGACATATCAATACAGTCTCAATCACAGAAATAAACTAAGGTAGATAGCTCAGAGGAAAGACATATGATAGATGAAGAGTAAAATAAGTCCACAGTCTAATACAAGTCCAGATATATACAACATCCCAGAGTATCAAAATAGAATATAGAAACTACAGTCTGATAAGCTAGCTGGATCGCAGTCCAGTCAAACCTAGCTAACCTACACTACTCTGGAAGTACAAAATCTAGTGGCTCTACTATAAGGCCACGATCTAAGGCTACTCTATCTGACTCGAGCCCATAATAGGTCGAGCAGTCCGCATCAGAATCATCTGTAATATATCATAACGGTATCATGTCAGGAAAATGAGCAAGTACAAATACTAACAGCAGTTCCATGTGAATTGACAAATTCTATAAGAGACAGTATAATGAACTACAAGACAAAGATATACGAAGACTTGGAAACCATTCGGAAGTCGAGTTACAACCCTTAAACCAAACAAGGACCGGGGTTGTAACTCTTCTCCTGAGCAGAACTTAGTCTCCAATCAAGGTACAATATAAAGGCAAGTAGAGCATGTGAGTAACTGTATATCATGGCATGGTGAGAAAATACTGAATGTAGAACAGAACAGGATATACGATAAGACAAAGTAAATATAAAATGTGATTTGAATTATTAGAGCGATATGTGATCGGCTTGGGATAAGTGACAGGACACGCTATCCACTTGGCCCGGCAATCCGCGGTGACCTCAACGGAGAGATATGCCGGCCAACCTGGATAACGAGCACAAGGCAAGGGATCTCGCTACACCCTTCGTGAGGGAAGAGTGGCACGAGCACATGAATAGTGACAGGGTGGCTTGGATCACATAGCCCCTAATAATTCTCCATCCCCGAATAGTACAATGGATCTGGACATGACACGTTATGGCACGTGATTTCGTAAGAGGGTAGCAAATCCTCTTATAAATCGGTGTCTATACAAGTACAGGGAACAAGACAGGGAGTGTACCCATATACCCAGAAATCCAGGAACAACATCTCATGTCATGATCCAATGTGTACTAGTCTGTGAGCTATCGTGACCAAGAATCAAGTAAGACACTACGACTGAATCGGATATAGCAGATATCAAGACAATAAAAACTATCAGTGAATATACTCGCCTGCTGTCCTGAGCTGTATGGGATATCAATGCTCATAGCGGTATCAGAAGACCTAAATATGAGATACTGTAAGTTAATTTAGGTTTAAACAAGTTTAGGAATGATTTACAATGAATGATATACAATCTAGGTCAAACTAGGTCTCACTGAGTCACACTAAGTCCTGTCAAGTCAATCTAGGTCAAATCAAGTTATATCAAGTCAATCTAAGCCTAACCAAGTCAATCCTAAGTCATACCAGGCATCACGGGTCAAAACAAGTCGAAGAAAGTCAAACGGGATCAAGAGTTGGCCTACAGTTGACTTTTGGTCAACTGGTCAACTCTGGTCAACGGTGACTAATAGTTGACTTTTGGTCAACTACAAAAGTCTAATGGAAATCGGGACTAATTTGGGTAAAGCGTTGACCCAAAGTTGACTTTTGGTCCAAAAAGTCAACCGTAGTCAACCGGGGCCAAGACTAGGTCTAGGCGACTATTTCTAACTATTACCAACCTCTACAACCCATATCCAAGTCCATCTTGGACTTCGAAACTCATATCTTGGCCGTAGGCCAATATCCTATTTTACCCTTAAAAAGGGTAAAATTCTAGCTTCGGCAACTATCCAGTTAGCCTACCTACGCTTGATATTTTGACCCGATCTCCCTAGGGTAGTATGATACTAGCCTATACATATAATATCTACCAAAAAACCTAGGTAACGTAGACATTCGGTCCATGATTCGGCCCGTTGTCAAAATCTTGAATATTTCAAGATACGCACTGATACGGCGCGATACGGGCGCCCTACAACCCCGAATTCCACCCGGAAGCCTACCCGCAAATCTAAATCACGTATTCATGCCCCACGCCAAGTTTCAACTCAATCGGATACTCCGAGCTCCGTTTCGCCCTCTAACTCGGTTTTTCCCTTTTTCTATTCTAGTCTTTTCCCTTTTCTTCTAACTTCTTTCAATCTTTCCTTCTAACCTCTAATTCTTTTCTAACTTCTCATTCCATAATCTTTTTCTACTCTTCTCTACGATTCCAACCATATATATATATATATATATATATATATATATATATATATATATATATATATATATATATATATATATATATATATATATATATATACTAGGTGAAGGGGGGGGGGGGGTTTATAGGCCTTAAAGCTAAAGGGGGGGGGGGGGGGGGCTAATTCCTGGCAGCAGGTAGCTGCTGCTACTGCTGCAGCAAGCTGCTGCTGCTGCTGCGTTTCATCTTCTTCTTCATCTCCTCTTCTACTTCCCTATATATATACACGTCATATATATATATATATATATATATATATATATATATATATATATATATATATATATATATATATATAACTAGATATCAATATATAATCTACCTAGATATCTATCCATCCCTCCAAATATATATATAACACACACACATCCATATACACACATCCATGTATATATATAAATACACTCATATCTATATATATATACACTCATATAACTATATATATATTTATATATATATATATATATATATATATATATATATATATATATATATATATATATATATATATATATATATATATATATATATATATATATATAAACACACACACACATCCTCACACAACACAAACACACACACACCACTCTCACAACACCACCATCCCCATGACACAAATATCACCCTCCTCTACACACACACAAATACATATATAAATACACACACATAAATACACATGTATATATATATATATATATATATATATATATATATATATATATATATATATATATATATATATATACCACTCTCAAAAGATTAAATTCTAATAAATCCTTAACCTATTTTTCTAGGAAAACCTACAATTTGTGGGCAAATGGAAGAGGATGGTCATATCTCTAATTAATGTGAATGAACTAAATGAAAAATAAGATTAAATGGAGAGATTTAAGCTTACCTAATTTGTAGGTTGAAGAGGAAGAAGGAAGCTTGAGAAGAAAATTAAATTTGGAAGAGGGAGAGAGAGTTTCTTAGTGGTGAAGGAAGAGGGGGGGGAGGCCTTGTCATGGCCGGCCCAAGCATGGTGAGGGTGTGGGTGAGGGGCACTTGTAAATTACAAGTTTGCCCCTCCCTAAGCCTAATATTAAATAAATTCCAAATTAGGTTTAGGAAGTTGCTAAAAATAAAAAAAAATCATAATTAGACTAAATTACTCATGGGGGACTAGTCCAAACTCTTAAATCCTAATTTTTAGTGTGGTGGGCCATGGTTAGCTAACAGCCTAATTACAGCTCAAGTCGAAATTCTCCGGGGTGCCGAATTAACTCGGAATGCGATAAAATTCGAACCCGACTCCTATAATAATTAAATAATAATATTCATGAAATAAAATTCTCAAAAATATTATAAAATGGAAAATTATCATTTTACCCCTAACTGGAAAAAGTGAGGGTGACAAGTCTATCCACCTTAAAAAAATTTCGTCCTCGAAATTGAAGACAACAAACACAGAAAATCACAAACAGAATTAAAGGAAATAATTTATACCTCAGGGCACGAAAAGATAAGGGAAACGCTCCCGCATGTCGTCCTCCCTCTCCCAGGTAGACTCACCTGGAGAGTGATGTCTCCACGCAACCCGAACCAAGGGTATGACCTGGTTCCGGAGCACCTTCTCCCTGCGATCCAGAATCTCTACCGGCTGTTCTGGATAGCTGAGAGTAGGTCCCACCTGTATCGCTGAATGGTCCAATACATGGCTAGGATCTGCCACGTACCGCCTCAGCTGGGATACATGAAACACGTTGTGCACTCCCTCGAGCCTGGTAGGCAAGTCCAGTCGGTAGGCTACTGCACCGATCCTCTCTAAGATGGTGAAAGGTCCGATGTAGCGCGGACTAAGCTTCCCACCGCCACCAAAGCGAATAGTGCCACGTGTCGGGGATATCCTCAGAAATACCATGTCACCAACCTAGACACAAGACAAAAACTCAACACACAACTAACAAACAATCACAACAAACATGACAAGAACTGAAACTAACCTCGAACTCTAACGGTCTCCGGTGACTATCGGTCCAATGCCGCTGCCTATCCTGAGCCACCCGGAGTCTGTCTCTAATCAATCTGACCTTCTCGGCCGCATCCACAACCATCTCCGGCCCAAGAAGCGCCCGCTCGCCAACATCGTCCCAAGACAAAGGAGTACGACATCTCCGTCCATATAGAGCCTCAAATGGTGACATCTCTATACTGGCCTGGTAGCTGTTGTTGTAAGCAAACTCTACCAGGTGAAGATGGTCCTCCCAAGAACCCCCGAGATCTAGCACACATGTGCGAAGCATATCCTCCAAGGTCTGGATGGTCCTCTCCGACTGCCCGTCTGTCTGAAGATGATAAGCAGTACTAAACTTGAGCGAGGTGCCCAAGCTAGCCTGCAAACTCCTCCAGAAGTGGGAAGTGAATCGGCTATTCCGATCTGAAACTATGCTCACCGGAACTCCGTGCAATCTCATAATCTGACGAACATACAACTCAGCCAGCCTCTCCGTAGACAAACCCACTTTGAAAGGCAAAAAGTGGGCCGATTTGGTCAATCTATCAACTATGACCCAAACCGCGTCCTTTCCTCCTGGCGACCGTGGAAGTCCAGATACAAAGTCCATGGTGATGTGCTCCCACTTCCACTCAGGAATGGGTAGCGGCTGTAGCAATCCACCTGGTCTCTGCCTCTCGGCCTTTACCTGCTGACACACAAGACAACGAGATACAAACTGAGCTACCTCGCGCTTCATGCCATACCACCATACGTGCTCTCTCAAGTCCCTATACATCTTGTTGGCTCCAGGATGCATAGAATACTGAGAGCGATGCGCCTCCTGAAGAACCTCCTTCCGAAGCTCTCCACGCGGAACGCACAGCCTAGTATCGTGCCGCAACGACCCGTCTTCGGCTAAAGAGAAATCGTCAAGTAAGCTCATCCTCACCTGCTCCCTGATGCTCCTCAGGGCAACATCATCATACTGCGCTGACCTGACTCTATCCATCAGCTCAGACTGAATCTGCAAACCCCACATCTGGATCTCCATGCCCGGAATGATGACCTCGATACCCAAACTATCCAGGTCGGCCAACAAGTAACGATCTGTCGTCAAGAACATAGCAACAGGATACCTGCTCAAGGCATCTGCAACTACGTTGGCCTTTCCCGGATGGTACTGCAAGGATATATCGAAGTCCTTCATCAGCTCTAACCACCGCCTCTGCCGCATGTTCAACTCCTTCTGAGTGAACACGTACTTCAAGCTCTTGTGATCTGTGAAGATCTCAACTCGCTCTCCGTACAGGTAATGCTTTCACAACTTCAAAGCAAATATCACCGCGGCCAACTCCAGATCATGAGTAGGATAGTTCTTCTCATGAGGACGCAACTGCCTGGATGCATAGGCAATCACCTTCCTGTGCTGCTGAAGAACACACCCTAAACCCTTCCCGGACGCATCGCTGAAGATCGAAAACCCTCCTGACCCAGATGGCAAAGTCAGGATCGGAGCTGAAGTCAACCTCCTCTTCAGCTCATCGAATGCAGCCTGACACTCATCAGTCCAGACGAACTCCACATCCTTCCTGGTGAGTCTAGTCATCGGCTCTGCAATCCTTGAGAAGTCTTGGACGAACTTCCGGTAATAACCAGCCAAACCCAGAAAGCTCCGAACCTCGGCAACTGAACTGGGCGTAGACCAAGACTCCACTGCCGAAATCTTCCTCTGGTCTACTGAAATCCCGTGCTCGGTCACAACATGACCTAGGAACTCCACCTGGTCTAAGAAGAACTCACACTTCGAAAGCTTCCCGTAGAGTTGCTCCCTCCTCAGAGTCTCTAACACAACTCTCAAGTGCTCCTTATGCTCCTCCTGCGTCTTCGAATAGATCAAGATATCGTCTATGAAGACCACCACGAACTTGTCAAGGTACTGATGGAATACCTTGTTCATCAAGTTCATGAACACCGCGGGAGTATTGGTCAACCCAAATGGCATCACTGTAAACTCGTACTGGCCGTACCGAGTCCGAAATGCCGTCTTGGGAATGTCATCCCGCCTCACCTTCAGCTGGTGATACCCGGACCTCAAATCTATCTTCGAAAAGACCTTTGCCCCACTCAGCTGATCGAACAAGTCGTCGATCCTCGGCAAAGGGTACCTATTCTTGATAGTGAGGTTGTTGAGCGCCCGGTAATCAATGCACATGCGGGACGTACCGTCCTTCTTCGGCACGAACAGGACTGGCGCTCCCCAGGACGAAGAACTGGATCTGATGAACCCCTTGTCCTGCAGCTCGTCGACTTGCTTTTTCAGCTCTATCAACTCGCTGTTGTTCACCCTATAGACATGCTGCGAGATGGGCTCGGCGCCCGGCACCAAGTCTATGGAGAACTCAATGTCCCTGTCTGGCGGCATCCTCGGCAACTCCTCGGGAAAGACATCCGAGAACTCAGCAATCAACGGATGTGGCAAATCCTGTCCCGCCAACAAAGCTCCACAGAATCCAGCCTCCGGCTCCACTGCTCCTCGAGCAAACTCGATCTCTGGCTCACCCGGCGTCCTAAAAAGAACTCTGCCTCCTCTACAATCAATGCTAGCATGGTACATGCTCAACCAATCCATACCGAGTACCATATCGTACCTCGGTAGGGGCATTACGAGCAGACACACACTCAAGTCCCGGCCTCTCAGAGTGACTCTTCGCCCCTTGCAAATATTATTAACCAGGATAATACCTCCCCCGGTCATAATCTTGCAAGTCCTACCCATATATTCAGCAATGATATTGTGTCTCAGAGCAAAAGAAACAGACACAAAACTATGGGTCGCCCCAGAAATAAATAAGGCGAAAGCAGGGAAAGAATCTAGAAGAATATGACCTGCAACAACATCTCCCACGGGCTCTGTCTCCTCCTCTGCTGCCAAAGCGAACACCCTGCCCGCGGGTGCTCCCCTCTGGTGCTGGACAAAATGCTGCTGCTGGGTCTGGAGTGGAGGACCCCTCTGCTGAACCGCTGGTCCTCTAGCCAGCTGTGCTCTGTCCTGGCCTCCTCTGACTCCGCGAAGGCGACAATCCTTCAGCTGGTGATCGGGCGCCCCACAGTAGAGACAGATGCCCAACCTCTTCCTGCAAGCCTCCCTGGTGTGCCCCGGCTTCCCGCATAAGCCGCACGGTATAGTCGGTCTCTGGCCCTGTCCCTGGTGCTGCTGGGCACGCGCCGGTGCCTGCTGGATCTGCAACAGAGGCTGCTGCTGAAACGACCTCTGCTGCTGCTGCTGCTGAAAGTGGGGGCGCTTGGCCGGTCCCGCACTGGAACTCGCCCCTATAGTATCTCCGCTCCTCTTCGGCTTGAGGCCGAAGTCCTCCTCTGCGATCCGTGCGTCCATCAATATCTGATCGAACGTCGCATCACGGCGACCCGAGGTGCGGGTGCGCACTGCATGAACAAGTCCCCTGCGGAACTTACGAGCCTTCTGCCCCTCATCCTGGATCATACCGGGAGCAAACCTGCTAAGGCGGAAGAACTCGGCTGCATACTCGTCCACCGACGAGTTCCCCTGAACTAGACCCACGAACTGGCCCTCCAATGCTGTAAGAGCCACGTCCGGAAAGAACTTCTCCTTGAAGAGCCTCCGGAAGTTCTCCCAAGTCAGTCCTCTCACCGACGCACGAGGATCCGTGCGGTACCATGTCAGCACAATGTCGAAGAATCGGCTGGCTGCGGCCGAAACCCAAAGCGCTCTAGAAAGCTCTGCCAGCTCCATGCTCCGCTCTACATCCTCTAGCCAGTCGTCTGCGTAAAGGATACCCTCCGTGCCTGTGAAGTCCCTGGAGCTCATCTTCCTGAAGTCCAACACTGTCCCCGGCCTGGACTGCTGCTGGTACGACTGCTGGCCAGTAGGGCCCTGTACCGTACCCGGTGCCACTCTCTCTACTGCTGCTAGGGCAAGCTGATGCGAGTTCTCCATACTCTGTCTCAGCATCTCGATCTGTCGGTGTGACGCCTCCGACTGGTGCTGCGACGCCTCTGCCTGGGCCCGCTGTATCTCCATCATCTGCTGAAGGAGAAGGAACATATGATGCGTATCCGTCGGTACCGGTGGTGCTGGCGGCAGTATCTCTGGAAGAACGGCCGTAACCCTCTGGGGTGGAGGTAGTAGACCTCCCTGCATAACTGTCTGGGTCTCTGGAATAGTAGAATCACTGGGGGCAGTCTCATGAACCTCCTCCTCGGCCTGATCAGATTTCTCAGGCAAGCTACTCGATCCAGAGGCCTGCGGATGTGTCTTCGTCATCCTGGAGACGAATTAAAACAAAGAGATCAATATGGCACATGAGTAGATTATCAAAGAAGGACAGTTAATTTAATACAAGGTGAATAATCATAATAATCAAAAGATCAGAAATTTTCTAGGTGTGATTGAGAAACTCCTATCATGTCCTAGGTCCTACGTCCTAATCGCAGGCTCGTAATTAGTACTCTAAGTCGAGCACCATTACGAGATCGCACTAATTGCGACATTGGACCTGCGTGGGCCACCACAAAATGTGTCACGACCCGCACCCTTATGAGGGGCACGAGCACGTGGGTACGTCCAGCCTACGCCGCAGAATCGGCGGTAGAACGCTGTATATAACGTCTGTAAATACCTACGACTAACAGTTAAAAATGTACCTGTACAGTATATACTCTCCGAATGGAGGTGACATATTAATACAGTCTCAATCACAGAATAAAACTAAGGTAGATAGCTCAGAGGAAAGACATATGATAGATGAAGAGTAAAATAAGTCCACAGTCTAATACAAGTCCAGATATATACAACATCCCAGAGTATCAAAATAGAATATAGAAACTACAGTCTGATAAGCTAGCTGGATCGCAGTCCAGTCAAACCTAGCTAACCTACACTACTCTGGAAGTACAAAATCTAGTGGCTCTACTATAAGGCCACGATCTAAGGCTACTCTATCTGACTCGAGCCCATAATAGGTCGAGCAGTCCGCATCAGAATCATCTGTAATATATCATAACGGTATCCTGTCAGGAAAATGAGCAAGTACAAACACTAACAGCAGTTCCATGTGAATTGACAAATTCTATAAGAGACAGTATAATGAACTACAAGACAAAAATATACGAAGACTTGGGAACCATTCGGAAGTCGAGTTACAACCCTTAAACCAAACAAGGATCGGGGTTGTAACTCTTCTCCCGAGCAGAACTTAGTCTCCAATCAAGGTACAATGTAAAGGCAAGTAGAGCATGTGAGTAACTGTATATCATGGCATGGTGAGAAAATACTGAATGTAGAACAGAACAGGATATACAATAAGACAAAGTAAATATAAAATGTGATTTGAATTATTAGAGCGATATGTGATCGGCTTGGGATAAGTGACAGGACAGGCTATCCACTTGGCCCGGCAATCCGCGATGACCTCAACGGAGAGACATGCCGGCCAACCTGGATAACGAGCACAAGGCAAGGGATCTCGCTATACCCTTCGTGAGGGAAGAGTGGCGCGAGCACATGAATAGTGACAGGATGGCTTGGATCACATAGCCCCTAATAATTCTCCATCCCCGAATAGTACAATGGATCTGGACATGACACGTCATGGCACATGATTTCGTAAGAGGGTAGCAAATCCTCTTAGAAATCGGTGTCTATACAAGTACAGGGAACAATACAGGGAGTGTACCCATATACCCAGAAATCCAGGAACAACATCTCATGTCATGATCCAATGTGTACTAGTCCGTGAGCTATCGTGACCAAGAATCAAGTAAGATACTACGACTGAATCGGATATAGCAGATATCAAGACAATGAAAACTATCAGTGAATGTACTCGCCTGCTGTCCTGAGCTGTATGGTATATCAATGCTCAGAGCGGTATCAGAAGACCTAAATATGAGATACTGTAAGTTAATTTAGGTTTAAACAAGTTTAGGAATAATTTACAATGAATGATATGCAATCTAGGTCAAACTAGGTCTCACTGAGTCACACTAAGTCCTGTCAAGTCAATCTAGGTCAAATCAAGTTATATCAAGTCAATCTAAGCCTAACCAAGTCAATCCTAAGTCATACCAGGCATCACGGGTCAAAACAAGTCGAAGAAAGTCAAACGGGATCAAGAGTTGGCCTACAGTTGACTTTTGGTCAACTGGTCAACTCTGGTCAACGGTAACTAATAGTTGACTTTTGGTCAACTACAAAAGTCTAATGAAAATCGGGACTAATTTGGGTAAAGCGTTGACCCAAAGTTGACTTTTGGTCCAAAAAGTCAACCGTGGTCAACCGGGGCCAAGACTAGGTCTAGGCGACTATTTCTAACTATTACCAACCTCTACAACCCATATCCAAGTCCATCTTGGACTTCGAAACTCATATCTTGGCCGTAGGCCAATATCCTATTTTACCCTTAAAAAGGGTAAAATTCTAGCTTCGGCAACTATCCAGTTAGCCTACCTACGCTTGATATTTTGACCCGATCTCCCTAGGGTAGTATGATACTAGCCTATACATATAATATCTACCAAAAAACCTAGGTAACGTGGACATTCGGTCCATGATTCGGCCCGTTGTCAAAATCTTGAATATTTCAAGATACGTACTGATACGGCACGATACGGGCGCCCTACAACCCCGAATTCCACCCGGAAGCCTACCCACAAAATCTAAATCACGTATTCATGCCCCACGCCAAGTTTCAACTCAATCGGATACTCCGAGCTCCGTTTCGCCCTCTAACTCGGTTTTTTTCCTTTTTCTATTCTAGTCTTTTCCCTTTTCTTCTAACTTCTTTCAATCTTTCCTTCTAACCTCTAATTCTTTTCTAACTTCTCATTCCATAATCTTTTTCTACTCTTCTCTACGATTCCAACCATATATAATACATATATATATATATCTATATATATATACTAGGTGAAGGGGGGGGGGGGGGAGGTTTATAGGCTCCTTAAAGCTAAAGGGGGGGGGGGTGGGCTAATTCCTGGCAGCAGGTAGCTGCTGCTACTGCTGCAGCAAGCTGCTGCTGCTGCTGCGTTTCATCTTCTTCTTCATCTCCTCTTCTACTTCCCTATATATATACACTTCATATATATATATATATATATATATATATATATATATATATATATATATATATATATATATATATATATATATATATATATATATATAACTAGATATCTATATATAATCTACCTAGATATCTATCCATCCCTCCAAATATATATATAACACACACACATCCATATACACACATCCATGTATATTTTTTTTTTTTTTTTTTTTTTTTTTTTTTTTTTATACACACATCCATGTATATATATATAAATACACTCATATCTATATATATATATACACTCATATAACTATATATATATATATATATATATATATATATATATATATATATATATATATATATATATATATATATATATATATATATATATATATAAAAACACACACACACATCCTCACACAACACAAACACACACATACCACTCTCACAACACCACCATCCCCATGACACAAATATCACCCTCCTCTACACACACACACATAAATACACATGTATATATATATATATATATATATATATATATATATATATATATATATATATATATATATATATATATATATATATATACCACTCTCAAAAGATTAAATCCTAATAAATCCTTAACCTATTTTTCTAGGGAAAACCTACAAATTTGTGGGCAAATGGAAGAGGATGGTCATATCTCTAATTAATGTGAATGAACTAAATGAAAAAGAAGATTAAATGGAGAGATTTAAGCTTACCTAATTTGTAGGTTGAAGAGGAAGAAGGAAGCTTGAGAAGAAAATTAAATTTGGAAGAGGGAGAGAGAGTTTCTTAGTGGTGAAGGAAGAGGGGGGGGGGGAGGCCTTGTCATGGCCGGCCCAAGCATGGTGAGGGTGTGGGTGAGGGGCACTTGTAAATTACAAGTTTGCCCCTCCCTAAGCCTAATATTAAATAAATTCTAAATTAGGTTTAGGAAGTTGCTAAAAATAAATAAAAATTATAATTAGACTAAATTACTCATGGGGGACTAGTCCAAACTCTTAAACCCTAATTTTTAGGGTGGTGGGCCATGGTTAGCTAACAGGCTAATTACAGCTCAAGTCGAAATTCACCGGGTCCCGAATTAACTTGGAATGCGATGAAATTCGAACCCGACTCCTATAATAATTAAATAATAATATTCATGAAATAAAATTCCTAAAAATATTATAAAATGAAAAATTACCATTTTACTCCTAACTGGAAAAAGTGAGGGTGACAATTGGTGATATCGACACCATGAAGGACGATTACGTAGCCTTACGACGCGCCCTCCAGTCCAGGTAGCGAGCCTAACTGGAGGTCTCGTAATGCCTCGCGCCGAAGTACGATTTCCATAATTTTCTCCTAGGCCGATTCGGTCCCAGGGCCCCGGGTACCGTCTCGAGGAAAGCTCACCTTGTGCACAAGTCGTCCTTGACCATGCGAATGTATGAACAATTTAATATGTACGAAGTAAATTGCATAGCGTAACCATTATCAAATCACATAATCATTCCTACTCGTGCAAGGGTCCTTTTCTCTGAAACCGTACGTTCTGATTTAGCATCCCGTAGGCACCAAATTCTCCAAGGCATGATGTACCGCAACCAAGATTTTCATCGTTGTGTTTTGCATGACATGAAATATATTCTATCTCTTTCTTAGAACTTTATCTTTACTCTACTTAGTGTGAACTTATCGATTCAGATTTAACTTCTCTAGGTTGATATATTATCCCGAGCTCTTGATCTTAGTGGCAAACATACATCCCGTTAGCATCATCGATTTGAACGTTGAACTTTAAGAATTTAGTTGGCGGAAAGGAGTAGAAAAGAAGGGGCCGAAGAACCACCCACCTAAGAAGATTGCGCCGAGAGTAGGAGAACACTTCGCGACGGTCAAGCGTTAGTTACACGAACTCCTGCAATGGCACGAGCATCGAATTAGAACCCTTTCTTCAATCCTTCCTTCGAAATTCCCAAAGACGCATTCAGAAATCGACGCGAAAGCACATTATCAAATCCACGCAATAATTCGTTCAGAAAGCCAAGAAAACCAATAAAACCAACGGCAGACGGGTTGCGTCGCTCTCTTTAGAGTTCCTTCGCCAAGACGCCGCCTACCGCATCTAGGACTTATTCCAACAGTAGTCGATCCATTAGTTGGAACGGTACTCATATCACTCGTCCAAA
The DNA here is from genome assembly GCA_029216955.1 of Iris pallida. NCBI lineage: Eukaryota > Viridiplantae > Streptophyta > Magnoliopsida > Asparagales > Iridaceae > Iris > Iris pallida. The sequence goes on along the minus strand of JANAVB010039185.1, from coordinate 48,125 downwards.
TCGATTTTATTGATGCCATGGTTTTTTTTGTATACCAAACTCGTCGCCGAGTCAGACTAGCCATCTATGTTCCCGACCATGTCTGACTTGGCACGAGCCTATTACATAGTGCTTCGTCCCAACGGGAGCGGAGCACTACAGGAGCAACATGTTTCACAGGAACATGGCGTCTCTCAGGGACGTCTATCCTTGCAGGCACATTTGCAGCAGGTATAATTGATCTCGTGACTTTTGCTAGGTCGCTAAATGCGTCTGGCATTTGATTTGCAATATCTTGCAGACCTAGAATCCTCTGCACTTCCTTATTACTATGTACAGAGGGGGATCATGATGAGCAACAGCGGGCACATGCCACGCTAATTCACGTCGTTCCTCATCAACATTAGCGCGCATTTCTCCCCCTAACGACGGAAAGAATGCCTCATCAAAGTCACAATCCGCGTGTCTCGCGGTAAAGAGATCGTCTGTCAAGGGCTCTAAATAGCGAATGATGGACTGGGAGTTATAACCGACATATATTCCCCGTCACTTCTGAGGTCCCAATTTTGAACGCCTTATCGGCTCAATTGGAACATTGACTAGGCACCCAAACACGCATAAATGTGAGATGTCAGGCTCACATCCAGTAACCAGCTGGTACGTGGAAAGTGGTTGGGTGGCCATGGGCCTCAGACGGACCAAATTTGCAGCGTGCAAAATTGCATAGCCCCATACAAATAGTGGAAGTTTGGTGCGCATAACCAAGGTCCGCGCTATCACTTACAGTCGCTTTATAAAAGCTTCTGCTAGGCCATTTTGGGTATGAACATACGCAACATGATGTTCAAGATTTATTCCCAAAGTCATGCAATAGTCATCGAAAGTCTTCGATGTAAAATCCGCGGCATTATCAAGTCTAATAGACTTTATCGGATAATCCGGATGGTGAGCCCTTAACTTAATGATCCGGGCGAGGGGTTTAGGAAACGCTGCGTTTCGGGTGGACAACAACACTACGTGTGACCATCTAGTCGATGCATCAACCAAAACCATGAAGTATTTAAATGGTCCGCATGTTGGTTGGATTGGTCCATAAATATCTCCATGAATTCTCTCAAGGAATTGAGAAACTAATCTCGTAGGTTTCACATGGAGTGGCATGAGATTCGTCTTCCCAATCGAGCAAGCTTGGCATAGGCTTTTCGGATTTATAACGAAATTCTTTCCTCCAAGAGGATGCCCATGTGATGCATTCATAGTGCGAAGCATCGTATTTTGACCCGGATGACCCAGCCGGTCATGCCATAGCATAAAAGTCCTCTCATCAACTGGCGCTCGACGAATGATGAGATTACTCTCGATGTGTTGTATCGTAGTGAGATACAAACCACTTGAAAGACTTTTCAACTTCTCCATGATACGCTTTTGGCCGTACTGAGTGGAGGTAATAAAAAGATACTCGAAGCCATGTTCTCGAGCAGTTTCAACATGAAATCCGTTTTCTCGAATATCCTTAAAACTCAGTAAGGTACGACTGGACGTTGGAGAATATAAGGCCTCTGATACTTCAACGGGAGTACCATTAGACAACGAAAAACGGGCTTTGTCAAAACCTTGAACAAGGGTTGAGGGTCCCGAAATGGTTGTCACTGAGGTTACTTTAGGCATATAGGAGATAAAGTATGATTTATCTCTCAAGATAGTGTGAGTCGTTCCACTATCAACCAGACAATCTACTGCCCCGTGGTCTATGCCTATAAGTAAAGAAAATTAAAGTTTGTCACACGTTTGAGGGAAGTGCTCGAAATATAACTTTAATTTATCGAGAAAACAGAAAATACAAACCACCAAAAGTTTTATGACTTAAATCAAATATAGAGAGAAAATGGAAATTCATTCTTCCATTTCTGCTATAAAATCGGGGGTCTCAAGATTTAGATTTTCGCACTCGTTGACCAGATTTGCTTCGGCCCGGCGCCCCTTATAATAGTTATCAACTTCTTGGGAGGTCGTCCTGCAAGTCCGTTGCATATGACCATAAGCACCACATTTGTAGCAGAGAGTAGGCGCTTGGCCTTCCACTCTCGCTTTGGGACGACTGGCCCGTTGGTTCTTACCATGAGACTGCCTAGGAGTCAAAGGTCATTGGTTCTTGTTAGAACCTCGCTTTGGGTGGCGAGACTTAAACTCGCCTCTATTCCTTGGTTGGGACGACTGGCCCTTGTCTCGTTTCCACTGTGGATTTGGTCCACGGAGAGCGTTTGCATCAGGCATTGGAATTGCCTTTGTTCCAGCAGGACGAGAATTGTTGTTTCTTATTAAAATGAGACTGTTCTTCTCGTCTAGTAAAAGCTGGGTGATGAGCTCGGAAAACTTGGTAAACTTAGACTGACGGTATTGCTTCTGGAGCAAGTTGTCAGTGGAAGGAAATGTGGTGTATGTTTTCTCCAAAAGATCACTGTCAGTTAATATCTCACCGCAGTATTGGAGAAGTGATCGAATCCTGCAGACTTCATTGTTGTAATCAGTTACACTTTTGAAGTCTTGGAAGCGCAGGTTCAACCAGTCATGGCGTGCTTCAGGTAGCCAAATGGTCTTCTGGTGGTCGAAGCGCTCTTTCAGAGAGTCCCATAGCGTCTTCGGCGAGAAAATTTCAATAAACTCCGCCTTCATGGCGTCAGATAAATGCCTGCGGAATAGAATCATCGCTTTGGCGTTCATTGAGCGAGTGACTTCCACTTCACGCTCTTTCTCGTTATAGATGACGTCCAAGAGGCCTTGCGCATCTAGATGGTTCTGGATGTCTTGCGTCCAGTCCAAGTAGTTCTTGCCAGAGGCTTCAAGGATGGGAAAATCAATCTTGATCGACATTTTTCTACAACAGGAGAAAAATCTTGATCAGTCATCATATAAAAAGACAGGTTTATATGGATTTGGTTTGCATAAGTAACAACAAACAATTGTAGATAAAACAATAGTTTTGAAAAAATAATTTTTGTTAAAAAAAATCCTCTTAAAACGATCGACGGGCCGATATAGAGGCAAATTATTTGCTTGCAAAAATGCATAAGTATAAATACAATTTGAGAAAAAAAGAATTTTTGGTCAACCCCATTCGGTAGCTCTACGTGAATATGACCAGGCGGGAAAATGAGGGAGGAGGGTCACCAGGGACCTCTTAAGAACCAAGCCCCAAGTTCTTTCTGACATCATACCCAAATAGGTGAGCCTATTCGGAGAAACTTCGTAATTTTTTTTTCAAATGTAAGAATAAATAAGATTTTTCAAGAAATTCACACTATTTGCGAACAGTGCAAAATAGGTGACAATTTAGTGCGTGCTCAAAATGAGCGTTGCTTTTGAAAAAAATTAGCCAAAATTTTTATTTTGGAATGCCCAAATTTGGCGGTGCCAGAATTTGTTTATGTAGCCAAAACCATTTTTCAAAATTTTCAAGTTTGTTTTTTTCCGTAATTACGCAAAAAAACGTACAACATAAGCAAGCAACAGCACACAAAAGAATTGGTGCCTAAGCAAGCGGCACCAAAAAAATGTCAACTATTTTTCCGACGTCTAATGAAGCGACGCCAAAAAAATAGCGAGAAAAAAATACAATTTTTACTACCCATCTTTTACAATAATTCACTGAGTAACATAAAGAAAATAAATGCTACTGAGGTGCTTGTCGGGACGCAGATTGCACTGAGGCGCTCGCCGGGGCGCTCCAAATCCATCATTACCAAAAAAAATGTTAGCATCTAAAAATTCTTTTTCAACATGAAAATTTGCTATCAAAAATTTATTTCCTCAGAAATTAACTAACAAATATGTTTTTTTTTTCAAAAAAAACTAGTATGCTAAAGGCTAGATTATAGCAAAGTTAAAAATCATAAGAAAAATTTATTTTTGAATATTTTTTTAAGATGCATACAGTTTGATAAAATTTCAACTTGCATTGTTGCTACAATGCATGTTAATTCCTGTTTTTTTTTTCAACCTCCATATACGGATTACTGCAATGCGTTTAACTAAATTTGAGTGCAGTCAAATATCTAGTTCACACAAGAATCATTAGTAGGTCAACTAGAATAAATAGCACTAGGAAAACCATTCGAAATTCACAACAAAAATTCTGTCCTTACAGGATTCAAGCCTGAAATAAGACAGTCAGTACCAAGACATCTAGCAATTGTGAATTATCCTAACGAAGCACTTGTAGCTACTAATCCACATTATGATAATTTTACCTTTCTTACCGTACGGTGGAAGAAGGCGAGAAAACGATCGGTATGTCGGGTTTCCGGCGTTGCACGAGCAACGTTCTGATAACGTGTCGTAAGGCAAAAGCTCAAACACACGGAGACGAAGCTTTCTCGTATATTATCAACCACATAAGTGCATATTACAAGCTATCCCAACCTCTCTTTATATAGAGAGAGAGGTTGGGGGTTATGAAGAAACGAAAGGCCAAAGGTCTTTTGTATGTTACAAGGAGATGAAATGAAGGGCCATATGAGTTACAACAAAAACAACATAATTACACACCTAATTAATCCACCCAGGGGCCAACATAATTACACACCTAATTAATCCACCCAGGGGCTTTATTGTCATTCACCCATCCCCTCGTTGTAAGAAACCTTTCCCCAAACTTCAAAATCAGATTAAAGAAGAAGAAGAGAGAGAGACCCCTTCCCCCATTGCAAAAACAACCCAAATCAACAGAACTACAGACACACACAATTTGCCATTATTCCTCCAAATCTCCCTACCCCAGAAAACAAAAGCATTAGGGTTAGGGTTTCCTCCGTCGAAAATTCTCTTCCAGATCTCTCCTCCAACCCCAATTCCTCCAGATCGGCGAATTTGGCGCCGCAGCGGAGGTCGCAGCGCGGCGGCGGCGGCGGCGGCGGCGGCGGCCAGATGCAGCAGGGGAGCGCCGCGGCGGCGTTGTACGACCACCGCCCCGGATCTGCGGCGTCGGGCTCCAGCGGGGCCGACGCCGGGGACGCGGTGATGGCGCGGTGGCTGCAGTCCGCGGGGCTGCAGCACCTCGCGTCTCCGCTCGCCTCCGCCGACCACCGGACCCTCCCGAACCTCCTCATGCAGGTAGATTCTCTTCCGATCCCGGATCTCGATTAGATCTGGCGTTGTAGCTTAGTGTAGGAAATGGGAATTTTGTCGATCGATGACATCGTCCTCATTCTTGTGGATCTTGATTGCGTAATTAAGCACTGTGGAGATATGATTTGAGGATGGAGGTGGATGCATTGACTGTATAGTTTCAGCTTGATTTAGCGCCATTGTAAATGTAACTGTTATTCTACAACATGACAACCTTCTGACAAATTGAAGACTCAAATGTTGTACTTTTGGGGATACAGCTTCTCCATTAATGGGGGTAAGGCTCTACATGTGGACTTTCTCCCGAGGCCCTAACACTGCATAAGCCGGAGCCTCGTGCCTCGTGGCACTAGGATTCCCTCTTTACTATATAGCCGTTAATGTGCACAATTTTCTTCAAATTGGATATTATTTTTTACATTTTAGGTTGGTTATGCGTCTGTTTCTTTCCTGACTTTGTTGATTTTAGAAGGTAGGTTGTTTGAGTATATGGCTGTATAATGGCTGCTTATTTACTAAGGGGACGAGAGTTATTCACTAGTTGTATTTTCTTATGTTGAGTTTTTCTGAACAAAATAAATATTTTGTTAAGGTGAATCTGAAGTGGTGTTATTTCCTGAATCAGTAGTGCACTGTTTGTGTCAGACTGTCATTGTATAGAACGTGAAACATATCTTTGCTCGTTCTCAATAGTGCTTCTCTATCGAACAAAATTGTTTGGTGGTCATGCTGCGGGGATATGAATATGACACGGCACGATATGGACATAACATTGATTTTGGCATGTCCTACTGTATTTTGGAATGTCTGTAGTATCCGATACTCTCTGACATGGATACAATATGATATGACAACGATTTTGGACGACTAAAGTTCCTTGTCAAGTAGGAATAGGAAAACTTCTTGCCTACAATTAGTCTTATGGTTTCCGTGGTAAAAAACTATCTTTGTTTCTTGACTTAGTTTGGTCTCAAGTGTTTGCTTACTCGTGTATTCTGAGCTTTTGCCAATGTCTTCTTCTTTCCTCTTTTTTCTCCCTCGTCTTGTTTCAAATGTCTGATTACTCTGCCATTTTGGAATGCCACTGATATTTCACTCACAGGGAGTTCAATGTACGTTGTTTAGGTAACTTAATGTGACTTTATTGACTTCACGGGCCTTGCTTTGACTTCAATCACTTAACAAAATAAAACACCAGATATAAGTGGTGAACGACACAACCGTCCCTACTCGAACTGGAAAGCGTTGATTGACCGTCCACTCTCCCTTCGTGTTCAGATTGGCAATGGATGAGTCCTTTTTGGGGCTTAAATTTCAATAGTCATTAATTAGATCCCAGGCCTATGATGAAAGATTGCAACTTTTTACATCCGTGCATAAGGTGCTTGCCTATTTATTTTACATAATTCAACATTGGCATCTTAAAATAGGCACTTTTGTAAGTGATTGTTTACTCTCACTGTTTGTTAGTAGCTACTTACATTCTTCTATTATGTCTTAATATTCTTTGCCGTTAAAATTCATTTTACTGTTAATTGCATTGCATTAGTTTTTACAATTTTACTATATGAAAATTAAATTTTCCTTTCGTAATGGAAATTTGGTGCTGTTATTGTTAGGGTTATGGAGCTCAATCCGCTGAGGAGAAGAGGAAATTCTTTAGACTTTTGAGGAATTTGAATCTTAATGGAGAATCTGGGTCTGAACCATACACTCCAACATCCCAAAGTTTTGGAGCAGTAGGTGCAGCAGATGAATTGTATTCACCTGACTTAAGAGGGGAGTTTGGAGCTGGGCTTTTGGATCTTCATTCCGTGGATGATACAGAGCTTCTTTCGGAGGTTCTTTACTGGATTTTTTTTTTGAACTATTTTTTTTAATTGTAGAACGGTTTTTAAAACTGTTTGTGACCCCTCTCTCTGGTAGTGATGTGATATCACAATGTTAGTTTACTCCATTTGGTTAATATATTGTTTTATAACCACTCCAGAGGTTATGACATCCACTCTTCATAGTGACTGATCTATCCAATTAAGTCTGAATGAAGCTTACAATGTAATTTCACAACGGATTCTTTTAAATATAACTAATAATCAGTAGAACATATGTCCCAGAAAATATTAAAGAAAGTGCATCAAAACTTCATTAGTTGACGTCAATAATTATAAAAGAGTAAGCTGTTGCAATAAAGAGAACTGTTTTGATACTTGCTGAGGTGATGAAGAGTCAAAACCACCGTTGCTCGAAACGAGATTTGACCTTTTTGCCCTTCGATTGGCTTTCAGAAACCAATAAGTTCCGGTTGCGTCAAGTTGCAAACGAACTTCTGGAACACTTTTACTTTGTTTTGGAATGCTCTTCGTTTTGTTGAGTTACCACCACTCTAGTGCATATTGCACTCGGGTACACCTTGAAGCAGCTGGATCACAAGTTGACTGCTGCAGCACACAACTATGATACTCTATCAAATACTAAGGTGGTTGCACTGTTTTGGTGTACCAAATTGGGTGCTAGTCCTCTCCTTATATAGGAGAACCAACGCATTGCCAGTTATGAACTGATCAATTAGGATTTATGAATCTGAATATACTGTAACTCTGGTGCAGTAAGTTCAGGGGCATAACTTTGGTGCAACTGCAGGAATTCAAATAATCTCATATGAGTAACAACTAGTCCCTTTAGCTCGTCTATATCATCTAAGATCATCTACCGTAACACACAATGCTTCCTCTTTTGGTACCATGTAACCACGGCTGTGAGGCTGCCAGCGTGGCACACAAGGGATGCCAACTCTACCAAAAATGCAAACTGTGCCAACCAAGTCCACTATGCACCCTAAGGCCCAATGTCGTTTAGCCTGAGTCTGAGCCCATACCTGAGCTAGCCGCCCTGGAGGGATTTAGAAATGGGTGGTAAAACTAACAGTGGATGGCTAAATTCGAACCTTGGACTTCTAATATCCCACCCAACTCTACTCACCACAGGCCAACACACCACATGTGACATACAAGTAGGAATAACCTCATGTTGAAATACAAATGGGTTTGTCGTTGTGTGGAACCTAGAACGAATCCCGGTTGTGTCTAGACTATGTTGCACATACACATACAACATGACATGTTTCGGACATGCGACACGGACTCGGCGGTCAACACATATTTTGGTACTAGTGTATTTTGGAGTGCCCATTGGGTGTCCGATATGTGTCCAACATGACATGGGCACACGTAAATTTTCACATGAAATTTTGGAGTGTTTGTGCTTCCTTGTCACTAGTGTCTAGTTTTAGGATCAAACCTCTTCAGAAAATGCTAAACGCCCTATGTAGATATGAGAAACTATGTTGAAAGGAAGAACCTTAAACTAAAGAAAGGGAACAGGGAATAGAGATTGGTAATGATTGATACCTTTTTCTTTCATACAATGTGGTAATTGAGGTTGTCGTCAAAAGTGGATGGTCTTTGATGACAATTTTTAGTAACTAACCAAATATTGATTTCAATTGTGATACGTTATTGGATTAGTGGATAAGCTCTAATTGACAAGGCTTTGTCGATTACAGTTCTTAATGAGTTAAATTGTATTGTTAATGGAGCATCTATATGGTATGCATCTCCAACTGCTACACACATGAAGGATTAATCATCTGCATAAGTGCCAGCCAAGTGCTCTTTCGGCTCATCCAATCTAGGACCTTAGTGACTATTTCTTACCTTTGTGTTATGCAATATGCAATATGCAATTATGCATCATCAAAATGGCCATTTTTCTTACTATGAATAATCTATAGTCTTTTGTAAAAGTAAATATTGAAGAAACATTATCAACATTATCAACTTGTTAGATAATTACATGTCATTAATTAAGTTATCATCATCCTAGATGCTTTTTCTCTTTGACAATAGGGTTAACTGGATCTTAGAGCATTTCTCTTAGTTAAGAAGGGAATGAGAGGATTGCTGATTTTCACTATATAAGTTGTTTTATTAGGCTGCAGCAACTATGGAGTATGGACAAGAGAGGTCTTCTCCTGTAAACTCAGGAAGCTAACTTTGGTGGAATTGGAAGAGTTTGACTCATGTTACTAGGACTAACACTAACACACCAAAATCTCTCTAGGTATGAAAATTTTGGACAAGCAGGAGATGATGAGGTTGGTTATAGGATTCTGATTAACCATTGAGACATTAGCGATGGGATGGGGCTAAAAACACATTCCCATTATCAAGTAATTCTATAAGAGTGAAAAATTCAGTATTTCTCCACATATGATTTTTTTTTATATCAAGAATAACATTGTTGAGTTGTTCTGGAATCATGACACTGTTATATCCTTTATGCGGATGATGTCCTGGTGCTAGGTGCATGGTTCAGTTTCTTTTTTCTCTTTTCATTTTTGTGAGATGAAAGGAACAAGAGAGTGCACAGGTTGGGCGAGTAGCGAATGCAAAGACTCAGGCTCAAGTTATGAACGCAAAAGATATATGCTCTATTTCATTATTGAGTAAGGTCGTCATCTATGTTGCATGGACACGGGAAAATGGTGCCCATATCCATATCGTGTCTGTACCCGTATCGGTGTCCGTATTCCTACAACATAGTTGATTGCATTGTACCTATTTGAAAATTTTCGTATCCTGTATCCGTATTCGTGTCCTTGTACTACGTGTCCGTTTTCATGCAACATAGGTCGTCATTAAACCGAGTGACACTTATTAGCATAAAGGAAACAAAAAGATGAGAGGTAAGGCTTTTGTAGCCTTTTGTCTAAACCTTTAATTGCAGCTATTTAGTTTACTACATTTAGAAGTCAAACCTCTGAAGAAATTTTTCTAAGGAATGATGACACAGAATATAAGTTATTATGTAGCCTTTCCCTTTAAGTTCTTTCCATTTATATTGTTGAATATATTACTATGCAACTATTTAGTTATGAATGGTGAGAAAGCTGTTATTTTAATGGAAGGGCTAGTTATTTCTATTCAGGTTATGATGTCATGTTATTTATGTTTCGCTTGCAACTATTAGTTAATGCTGTGTACCCTCTTCTCTCTTGGCAGCATGTAATGTCAGAACCATTCGAGCCATCGCCCTTTATGCCTGATAGGGGGTTTGATAATGACCTTGATGTCATTTCTAGCAGGCAACAAGGTCCAGCAGATAGCAACCTTGGAGCAGTAGCCAATGAAAAAGAGAGTACTGCAAAGGAGAGCAATGTAGCAAAGATTAAAGTTGTGGTATGCTGAGTGCCTACTACCAATTTCATAAATAAGGATGACACAATTATGCTTTAATATCTTCATTGTATATATTTTTTTCTAAGTTGTTTTGAGTCTAGAATTCCTACAAAATATTATACTAAAAATATTCACACACTGCTCTTTGTTCTCTTCCAACTTGGTCGATGTCTTATTCTCTTTGGTTTTTATATGTGAAAGAAATACAAGTGCTTTCATGATATAAAAAATATTCATTTGCTTAAAGGAATAAATGCCATTTCTGTGAATTTTTTCCATGTGCTGGATTTGCACCTGATTTTTGATTTCCCCTAAACTTTAACTGCTGCATATCGTGATAAATGTACATATTGAAGCAGGACAGTACTCTCCATGTACATATTGAAGCAGGACAGTACTCTCCATGAGACTCATTTACATTTTTTTTAGACTCATAGTTACATCACTAATCGCTTTCTTGTTCTAAAGACAAAGCGGGACTTGGTCCATAGTTTGTATCCATGTGTTTCATAGTTGCCTGGAATTCAACTCCCCACGAAATAGCCGTCCCTACCCTATCACATCAATATCACATCACAAGCCTCTTATCGATTCTGGTTCAATGAATGTGGGGAGCAAGTCAAACTAGAAAAACTCATATTGGTGTTTAGGGATAATTAGGTCTGAACTCGTGACTTCCAGCATGTCAAGGTGATACTCTGCTGCCAAGTTATATCCCTTCGTGGCTCATTGAGAACCAGCTAATCCTAGGAGTTACCCATGTACTAGATGAAATGTGGATAGTCAGATTGGCTTTCCAGCACCAGGACAATGATTATCTGTTTGACCATCTGTGCCTTTATCTGATGGCTGCCCTTTTGGATGTTGCACATTTTTATATGAAAATTGTCTTGGGCAGTTGCACTTATTAGAAGCTCTCACTGTACAGGTGTCATATGTAGACCCTGGTTTTCTTCTGCATATTATTATGTTCTTTGGTCCTTGGATGTGGTTTTGTCCACATCATTTGGTTTGTTGCTTCATGTGATGAGGACATTTAGAAACTTATGCCAAATATGCAGTTGGGTGAGTCTGGGGTGCAAGCTCTTTCACTGTATACGATCTTACTGGAGATCCTGTTTGCTTTTCAGGATGAATTTTGACTGATCATATAGCAAAGGGTTCTCCTATCTATAACTCTATTAAAATGAGAATTTGAGGTACATTCTGGTAAGATGTATTGCTGAACTGGTTGCGATCACTGTTCGAAATAAACAGGGCAGGTCAAATGTAGATAACTTTTGAAGAACCACTTTGAATATGTCAGAGCAAGCAAACATATAATTTTGGTATTAGCTCGGAATTTTAGTTCATGTGCTTTGTGAAATGTGAACTGTGAAGAGAAAGGTTCTTCCTAATGTTGGAAGAAGTCTTGAATGGATTTTGCTATTTTACTTTGGAGAAGATTACAATAGCTGTTGTTAACTAATTTTTTTCCATATACTTCATTGTTAGCTCTTGATGACTTTATCAAGAAGTATAGAGTTCACATTTTTCAAATTAAGAAGTCAAATATGATCACAATTTAGATTATAGGGCAGGAGAAAAACTCATAACGTATATAATTTATTAGTTGCAGGAGAAAGAGTTGTAATATATCTAATTTTTAGTAGGGTGTTGCTTGGTGCACCATTAAGGCTTGTTGCTTGCATCCTGGAGGATGCACGTTTAAGTCATGGAAATAGACTCCATATATAGACTCCATATATATATGGCGGTAAGGCTATGTATATAATGGCCCTCTGCAGAACCTGCATAAGTGGGAGCATCGTGGCACCTGGACTCCTTTTCAATTGTTATTGCTGAACTGTTATTGGCTTGTAAAGTTTATGCATCATGCGCAGAAACTTGTTGATAATTTGAACATGTCTTTCAGGTTCGCAAAAGACCTCTAAACAAGAAGGAGATTTCTCGAAAAGAGGATGACATTGTAACTGTACATAATAGTGCATATTTAAGTGTCCATGAGCCTAAATTGAAGGTTTGAACTTCGTTCTTCTACGTGCAAATCTCATAAATTATCTATTAATTATTGTTTAGCCAGGCAGATTTTTTGACGCACTGGGCCACTGTTTCTGTTGATATTAATTTATTCTCATTGGACCGATGTTTGATGTTATGGTAGGCACCGACTAGTGCATTTTAATTTGCTATCCTCATTGAGCGCCTCGTCTATGAAGCATTGTTGTCAGTACTGGAAAATTGACTTCTTGTTTGCTCTGATATAATTTTGTTTCACGAGTTTGAGTTGTTTCGTAACCACATTTGGGGAATTAATATTAAGAAATTGAAAGAGAGTGAAGATATTGCCAGTGAAATTTTGGATGCAACCTTTAAAATATTCAGGATTATCTGACATCTCATTGTCAGTAAAATCTTCTGTGAAGATCATATGAAATATGAAACATCACCAAATGTTCAGTTGCTCAAGAAGTTTATGTTTCTTATTCACTGTTTTTAAGTTGTTTGAGAATAAAGTCTCATGCAGTTGAATTGCAATGATATTTTCTAATGAAAAAGATAAAGTTTCTTGCAAGATCCATTTTATTACTTCTAAGTCTCCATATTTATTGACCTAAGCTGACTTGTAAGATAATTATTTAGACGGTTACCAATCTATTGTTTTCTTGGCTTAGGTGAATTACTATTTATGTTTCCTTTAGGCATATAATCGTCGAATTAGTTTTTTTAGTTTAAGTAAAACAACTGGGAGAAGCCTTAATCTTTTTTTTTTTTCCTTTTCCAAATTGATATATGAAAGTTCACCTTGGTGTTGGCTTTTGGTGAATGTAACCTTTTGTTAGTTGCACATTAACGATTTTATACTAATCATTATGGTGAAATGGCTTGAAGTTGTTGTATTATCTTATCATTAACTATGAAAAGATGTAAATATACAACGTTCATGGAGACTAGTTGTTTCATTTATTTTGATCCTTACCCTTTTCTTGGTTTTTAACTTAATTTGATTACTGATTTTAAATTTCTCGATGTGATAGGTGGACTTGACTGCATATGTCGAGAAGCATGAGTTTTGTTTTGATGCTGTTCTGGATGAGTATGTCACAAACAATGAGGTAACAAGATTCAAGGATTAGATATCCTCTTAATTTCTTGGGCATTGCGATGACATTTTCTGCCATTTGACTGTTGAAAACAAATGTACTTGCTTGAACAGGTATACCGTGAGACTGTAGAGCCTATTATACCTACTATCTTCCAGCAAACAAAAGCGACATGTTTTGCTTATGGTCAGACAGGTGAGACATGGCTTGGTCACATTTCTCTATCACAAATATACATGCAACTCTATATTATATGTAGGTCTTTGATAACAGATCAGTTTTATGGTTCATTATTTGAGGAGTTTGTTGATAGTGAGACTTGCTTTATGCAGTTTCTTACCCTCCAATTTCTTGACTCCTCTTTCTATTTTTTTCATATCTGCAGTTATTCTATTGTATTTACAAATCTTTCACAGTATTGTGTGTCTGTTTATTGTTTGAATTGCTGGCTGTCACTCATTGCCTTGTTTGTCATCAAACTTCAAATAATTGAAGGGTTCATGAAACATGGAAAGGGGGCTAAAACACTAGATTTGTGTTCTACAGTTTGAAGAAGAGAGGAGCACTTTTTATGTTTTTTTAAAAATAAAATTTTAAGTTAATTTTCCAAGGTCAGGATGGATCCTGTAATTTGTTCAAACTTTCTTTTTGCACCAAGGTTGAGATATGGCCATTTCATTGATGTCTTGAAGACCTTTCATTAGCAGAATATGATACATATCTCGGTTGGAGATGTGGCTACCTGTTATTTGAATCCTTATTTCCTTGATATTTCACGGCTTTTTGCAAGCAAAAGTTACATGAAATTTGATGAAGCTCACATTAGGAGATTAGTACTGGTTAAACAGTCAATATGTGGTTTGGTTTCTTTTGTTCTTTCTTGGATGTATCCTTGTTGCATTCCAGAGATAGGACTGAAAATTTAGTGATCAAAGGATGATTGCGTTCAAACTGATTCTGCATTCTCTACATGAATCTCATAGACCATAGTGCACTCCCATAGAAATTTAATGTCACATGAAACTATCAAAGTCTTACATGAATCCCGTGACATCTGTTGACCTGGAGGCTTTGCTTTTTTTGAGGATGGATCCTATAGGATAAACCGATTTACCAGATTCATGGGACGTTTAGTATTAAATATGGATATGGGTAAAGGGTGCATTGCGTAAGGTACATGATATGCTAAGGGTACACTTTGTAGGTGATGGATTTGGACGGGTCCCACTAACAAGAACAATGATGTTGGAAGGCTGTAAGTCGGTTTACTTGCTGCAGCTGGTTTTAAGTAATGTCATACATCAGTCACTTGCTTCCTCTATGGTTGAGTCCTGCTTCGGGTAAGCGTCATTTATGGCGCCTTCTTTTGAGAAAGTAGAAACCTAACTAGTTGGTCCTTGAAACATCCATTGCATCAATGTTTGGTGAAGAAACATGGAATAACTTCTAAACCTATAACCAATTTCATATTATGGTCACTAGGATCCACTTTACTGGTTAGATACTCGACCATTTAATCTTGAAGAAGTGATATATCTTCTTTGTGAGTGCAAAGCACAGCGCTTCACATCTATTGATGAAATTATTTATCTTTCAAGATTTTATGATTTATTACGAGAAATTGAATTATTCCGGTGACGTATTAAGCCAAATAGTGTCCTAGATAATATATGTGCTATTCATTGGTTCCATTTCAGTGTCATTTGCAGGTTTTTTTAATCTCCTAACTCAACTGTGTTATGATGTCAAACCCAAAATAATTGATGATGATGTTGTGTTTCATTGTCCAATTACATGATTTAAGCTGAATTTACATGAGGTTCAGGAATCAAATCTAGTCCTATGGGAGGGACCCTTAGAGCGGTATATGGCCTTGTCTTCTTTTGTGCAGGAGCTTGGTGTGGTGGCTGTGGTGGTGGGTGGTGGTGGTGGGTGTGGGGAGGGGGGGTAAGGGATCCTTATAGCACTATATGATCTTGTATTCTTTTGTTCCATAACTGGTCTTTGTCAGGACTAGCCCTTATCTATTGGATTGCAAGATCATGTGGGGTTACCAATGATTTCTATACCAACCCAGAACGAGGCAAGATATCGTTCTTGTTGGGGAAATCAGCTTGCCATCTAAAAGTAAGCACCAATGACTGCTGTGATTTAGAGTATACTGCTCTAGTGTATTTGGACTTTGTCAATATGGTACAGAACCACTCCTGCCGGCTGCCAGTAGTATTAGAGTACGTGCTCTGTGATTTACTGTACACTGCTATTGATTTAGAGTACGCTGCTATTGTGTATTTGAACTCTGTCAGTAATGGTTTCAAATTTCAAATAGAAAAGGATACTTTCATGAATGGATACATGAAACATGAGCAAGGAACCTCATCTCATAATCCCTTAAGTCTCTTTAAGCATGGACCTATATATAAGGCTAATGGGTGTGATATTTCCTTATATATTCGTAATAGCTTTTGTAGTTGAAATGAGGCATGTCTAAATTGTAGGTCTGTCCTTGAGGCTTGCCTCAGATGCACTTTGAAAATATAGGCACACATTTTAATTGTTCAAAATATGATTATCTTGTACCTTACGATGTATCTTTTCTGACATTTGGAAGCAGGATGTTACGTATCTCTAACTTCTATCGCTCATTCCTATGGTTATGTAGAATTTTTTGGGAAGATAAATGTGCTACATGAATAGACTTTAATCTTTTATAGTAATGAACAATTCGGATTTTGAGTGCAACTTAGTATCATATTAACTGAAACTTTGAAATCTTGGAGATTATTGAAGAATCCCCACTGTTTTACTTTCTGTACATATCATGTTCCTTAAGGATCAAAAGCTGTTGGTTGTTACAAATAGAATAACTCTGGCACCATGTTTACTTTGGTTTCCAGGTAGTGGTAAGACATATACCATGCAACCTTTACCTATCAGGGCTGCTGAGGACATTGTGCGGCTGTTGCGTCAACCAATCTATCGCGATCAGAAGTTTAAACTGTGGCTTAGCTATTTTGAGATCTATGGAGGGAAACTCTTTGATCTTCTTAGTGATAGGAGGTCAGCTTCTGTACACTTTTGGCTTTGATTTTAAACCCTTGATCTAATATTTGAACTATTGTAAATTATCTTTCCCATGGTTGTTTCTATTTTAAATTACTCATTCTACTTTCTTTTTCAATTCTTAAACATCTTTGTTCACATGATTTTAGGTTATATTTCTGGATGTATCCTTTTCAAGTTTGTAGTGCTATTTGCCGCTTCTCCAGCTGTTTATCTTGTACTTGTTTTTCTCTTAGAAGAACCATTTCCTCCATCCAAGGGTTTAGTATCGTCCGAAACTGATACTGGAACCAACGATACTGAAACCGTTGCTGAAATCACCAAAACTACCAAAACCGACAAATTCAGAGCTACTGAAACCCCTGAAACTGCCGAAACATATACTTGAAGGAAAGGTCTGAAACAGAGTTCTTGAGCCTTGGGTTTACTTATATCCTATGTTGCACGAATACCGACACAAATACGGATACAGGAAATGGACATTTTCATATATATGTATGGATCTTTCGTGCTTTTGGCTAATTCCTAGTTTGTTGGCAAATTTAATTGCAAACATCATTTTGGCACACCTAGGAATGATAATTTTCCAATGCTGGCGAAACATCCTTACTTTTCGTCTTTTGTGTATTTTGCCCAATTCAAAAGTTTCTGGTTGATGGTGGAATTGGGGTATTAGCTCCTAATTCCTAGGTTGAGGGATTTAGGTTTAAGCATACTTCTCCTTTGTTTCCTTCATAAATTGTCCACACAATGTCATTGCTAATTAGGTGCATCTCTTATGCTTCTATACCCAGAAGTCTATTCTGATCTTTCGTGTATCAATTTTTCCTGATATATGTTTTTCTGTTAGCCGTTAATCTGTAAAAACTTGCCTAGTAAACGTGGTCTTAGTTATTTTAATCAATCTTCATCAGGAAACTCTGCATGAGGGAAGATGGAAGGCAACAAGTTTGTATTGTTGGGTTGCAGGAATTTGAGGTTTCAGACGTACAGATAGTTAAAGAATTTATCGAGAAAGGGAATTCTGCACGAAGCACCGGTTCTACAGGAGCCAATGAGGAATCATCTAGATCACATGCTATTTTACAACTTGTCATTAAGAAGCAGAAAGAGATAAAAGACACCAGAAGGAAAAATGATGCCAATGAATCCAAACCGGGCAAAGTTATTGGGAAGATCTCTTTTATTGATCTTGCAGGAAGTGAGCGCGGTGCTGATACCACGGACAATGATCGTCAAACACGGTTTGTATCTCTTCCGTTTTTATTCTCTCTCAATAGAAGTATATATAATGATGCCAATACAAAGCATTGCCATCACTAACCATCTGATTGGTTCTTAGGTGAGAACCTGACTAGAGTCTGGTTTGGCGGTGGTATCATCCTTTACAAATGTCCTTTCATGAGTAGATGATGTGTCTGTTCAATTTTCTCACTTCAGGATTGAAGGAGCAGAGATAAACAAGAGCCTCTTGGCCTTAAAGGAGTGTATCCGCGCACTAGACAACGATCAGATTCATATTCCGTTCAGAGGGAGCAAACTTACAGAGGTGCTTCGTGACTCTTTTGTTGGCAATTCCAGGACTGTCATGATATCTTGTATTTCGCCTAGTGCAGGTTCCTGTGAACATACACTTAATACCTTGAGATATGCTGATAGGTAAGAATGGTTCATTTTTAAATATAAGGACTGTAAATTATGTGGATGTTTCTAATCTAGTTAAGTGGACAGGGTTAAAAGTCTTTCCAAGAGTGGGAACTCTAAAAAAGACCAGGCTGCTGGTTCATTGCTTCCTTCTGCCAAGGAATCATCTTCTCTAGCATCATTTCCTTTCTCAGTTGAACAGGAGGACATTATTGAGCAAACTCAAGAGGTAAAACCAGTGGAAACATCGAGAAGAAACACACAGATTCCTTCATATAATTCAACCTTAGAGCCTGACAGAGGTTCATCTCGTATGATGTCGAATTATGCTTATAATGGAAGGGAAGAAAGTGCAACAACCTTTAGTTCACTGGATAAGGAGAGGGTTAACATGAAAAACAGTTATAGCAATTCTTCTAGTCACAGACTGTACTCCTCTTCCCAGAATTCATACAATATGCAAGATGAAGAAAAGGTGCCAACGGTATCTCCACCTCGTAGAAAAGTTCCCAGAGAAGACAGAGCCGAAAAACAGAGCAGCTGGTCTAGGAAAGATGATGGATCTGAAGGTCTACCCACAAATCATAAGCAGCATCAGAGTTTAGATTCTACTCTGAACATTACATCAAGGCAACATGAACAGGAAGATCCATGTAGTGATAGGGAAATCAACGCTATACTAGAGGTGCGGAAACACTACCACAAATTTTGTCTACAACCTTTTGTATTAGATACTTTTAGCTATCAGTCATTTTTGTGTCTTTTTCAAGGATATCAATTGATGCAGGAAGAAGAAGCTTTGATATCAGCTCACAGAAAAGAAATTGAAAATACAATGGAGATTGTGCGTGAGGTTAGTCCTATAATAAAGCTCCTTGTGTTCCATTTTTTTTTGTTTTTTGCTTTCAGTGACAATATTTGTCAGTTGCAAATTTGATCAACATTAAGTTAAATGATTTGTAATGTCTCACACTATGCTCAACCTTTTATTGCTTTACTATTGCATCTTTTAGTCTTACGGATTGCCGTTCCTTCATCTTTTGCTTAATGTGTCGTAGAGATGAATGCAATTCCCAATAGCAAATCATGTATCTTACCTCTTCGTCTAGACTCTTTATAGTCTAGGGGTTTGGTTGCGTGGGCTTAAACTGCATATCCAAACGGTAGGTCTACCTACATGCCAATTGGCCACAGGTTCTTTGCCATCACCCTCATGCTCATAGTTACCTTGGCTAGGAATTTGACACCATGTTGACAGGCACTTACAAATTGTCAAATCTTTCATAGAGATTTGTTATGCTCCATAGCCGTCCCCATTCTGATGGGAGAAAACTTGGATGATGATTGCATCTTTTAGTATATTCATGCAATTTCTTGTCAGCTTGACAATTAGCATCAACCATTGTCTTTATGTACTAATATATACGGCACTTATTCCAATTTAGCAGTTTTGATTGTCGAGCTATAGATGCCGAAACTTCCAGTCTTCCATTTTTACACATTTGGAGTGCCAAGTCTTTCCTTTTAAAAAGGAAAAAAAAAGGGAAAATTTTGGGCGTTCTATTAACTCCATCTAGCGATTATGTCATCACTGGCATGAAGATTCTTCAAGTTAGCACCTAATTTGCTACAGTTGTCCAATAGCTTTTTCATAGCCCTACATTTGCTAGGAAACTTTGAAGGAAACAATATCTTGTCCGTGGGAAACTTGCTTTGTGATTGTGATTTTTTTGGAAACTCTGAAACGCAATCTTTCAAGGCTGCAAAGGATTTCTTGATTCTTCTACTTATCATGTTTCAATGCTTTGTTGATTATTAATTAGATGAGATTGACATCATGTTCCATTGCTCATTATTAGTTTGATGAGGTTATAACTCTACACGTCATGCCACATGCAAATATCCTCTTGGCAGTTCACCGTGGAGCATTCTTATCAACCTGTCTTATTTATGCACAACTGTTTAGTTTATGAAGTTTATAAATATCCATGACCAAGGTTTGCATATTTAAATATGCTTACAGATGTATGCTAATTTCTCAAGTTCGACTCACAAGTCTTTCTTACCTTTGTTTCTATTTTGCAACTATAGGAGATGAACCTGTTGGCTGAGGTGGACCAGCCAGGCAGTCTAATCGACAACTATGTTTCCCAGCTGAACTTTGTCCTCTCACGGAAGGCTGCAGGTCTTGTCAGCCTTCAGGCCCGCTTGGTGAGATTTCAGCATCGTCTTAAGGAGCAAGAGATTCTCAGCCGCAAGGCACCAAGATAGATGGTTTGGATCCTCTTGCTTGCTAGTTTTCCCCTTTCGAGTTTGTTCGTAGCCAATTTGTGCCTTGTGATCATCCTTCTCAGTTTTATAGTCATGTATCATTGTAGTTGTATTATTAAAAGAAGATCTACATTTGTAAACAAGCAAGCACTGGAGAGTCTGGGATGTGGTGTTTTAATTTAGAGACTCTCCAGTAGCAGGGCTAGAGGTAATACAAATTCAAAAAGGAGATGCTATCAAAACATATTGTGAAATACATAATGGTGATCCAATATTCTTTTTATCTTTGTTTAATTGTTACTTTTATTATTTTCTTGTGTAATTGCATTTTGCTTTGTGGTATAGACATTACTAGCTTTTGTGCAATGACTCATTTCGCTTTCTAGTTGGAATCAAGTTGTAAGTACTTGTGTGTTCACATACTTAATGAGGGCAATGCTAACTGAGATTGCCCTTCTTTTTGTGCTGGTTTTCTTCTGCCCACGTGTAAAAGAAAGCTCATCCCTTCTCTTCATCCCTTCTACATGATCACTCTTCAGAAATGCCCTCAAATAAAACCAGACAGATTACACCTTTTAATGAATGTGCATGGTTCTTCCTATCTCAGGATAAGACGGATCCGAACCAAGCGAAATAAGCAGAGAATTTACAACATCTTTTCTTATAATTACGTAAGTATGAGTAACAGCATAGAATAAACTGCATAAAGTAAAATTTAATTGCAAGAAAATTTACATAAGCACAGACAACAAGCGATATGCAGCAACCCGAAAAGATGGGGGATGGATGTTGGAAAAAATAAATCCAGAAATTCTGTCGTAAGGTGTTAAATCTACAGAATCCATACGAACAACAAATACTCATTATAGTAGAGGGAGCTTCTTGAAAATTCAACACACCCACGAAAAGGGTGCCCAAATTTGGTAGGATATTTTTTTAGGCTAATATGGGATCCCAGGCAAGTTAGGTTCCGTCTGCATGAGTCCATATAGATACACAGTTATGGAGGATTTCATATGTGCTATTTATTAAGGTTCAAGTTTTTGTAGCTTGGGAATGAGTTTTGATTTCCTTACCCATGTTTAGTATATTTAGGATTGGAAATGAGGAGGGAATAGGGGGGACTTAGGGGGGAAAGCTCCATTGACTTGGGAAAGCTATTCCCAAGCCCCCAATTGGGAATAGATTTGCTTTCCTAGAAATGATGTTTGGCTATTCTGTTTGGACGGTTATACCCTCTTTTTATTTTTAAATTTTTAACTTCTATCCAAAATATGTGAATCATCATGAAATTAATGAAAGGGTATTAAAGAAAAATTAAATAAATTAATATTTCTAATCCTTTGTAAACCAAACATGGAGATAAATTTTTTAAATTTGTGGACTACCTATTTCCTACCTAACCAAACATGGCTATGGGAATGTTGAATTCCTTTTCCATGAAAAAGGAATTGAAAACCTATTCCTAGGAATACAAAAACTTTTCTCTTGAAATCATCATTGCGACGTCTGTAGACAACCATTTCTTCTTATGAACTCTCCATTGTGAGAGGGTTACATACAATTTTCTTATAAGGTGAACTAGTGCGACAAGAAATTAACATATTTAGGCCACTGTAATATAATCGTAATTGTAATATAATCAAATAGAAAAGTAAAATTTTTTATTTGATTATATTACGAAATTACATTACAGTGAACCAATCGGGCTTAGTGTTTGCAATCTTTAGTAATAAAAAATAGTGACTTACCTTAACTACCACAAATCGTGTAATATTTTAATCTTTGTTGGGTACTATTCGCGTGGCAAATTGTGCGATATTTATTTCGTGACCCCTCATAGCTAAGGCTTACGTTTCGTGTCTTCTTTGTTAGGTATAATTTACTCAAGAGATCAAGTACTCCGACAGTATGCTACAAGTCCTTCCGACTGTAGGGTGTTTCAAGCCAGGGAATTGAATTTAGTAGTAGCATAGTAACTCAATCCCAGTCATGATGTTTGGTTTGTTGGAAAGCAAAAGAAGCTATATATTAACTAGCTAACAACATTAAACATAGAATTAAAACAGCAGTCTAGCTAAGAGTGGCGCAGTAGTCACACAAACTTAAAGCCATGTAATAAAATCTGAACAAGTAGAGATGCATCATTCCGAAGCCTGGGAAGCAGGGGCGACAGCCTCCCCATCGTCTCCAAAGACCTTGGCAATCCTCTCGATAGGCACAAGAGGAAGATACGCGGAGACGGCGTATCCCTTGTCAGTCGAGTACGTTACGGCCTTGTTGTACTTGTCAGACCAGTGCGCAGCTGTAGGTACCAAGATATGTGCCACCTGGGGAAAGACTGGCAGCCGGTTGAGGGTCTGCCAAGCCGAGACAGCATACTGCTCCGCGACGGGCTCGTATTTCCCATACAGTTCCTTGGCCGTTGGCTCAGCCTTCGTATAGGCGGCACGGGCAATCCCGGTGGCAGTGCTGATCACTCCAGCACGCCGGACCTCACCAGAGATGGAACGAGCCACCTCGGGAGCCTTCTGGGCTGCATTGTAGACCTGGTTTGATGCCTCCTTCACTGGGGAAGGCACGTGACGCCCAATTTCCCCCACTGATTCGCCCATCTGACCAACAGAATGCCAACACCATGTAAGTATATTCATAATCAAAGATTCAAAAATAGATCCAGCCCAGTATAAATCTATCAGAATCTTAATATTAGTTCATACCCCCTCAAATTCTCATATTGTATACAAGTCTTGTCGAAGAGAAGAACCCTAGAATAAACAAGATACTTAATAATGCCATTTTGGATTAGAGCAATAACAGTAAAATCCTAAGATGAGACAATTTATAAAACCCTGTGTAAACATAGGGTAGCTAAGATTTTTCAAAAATCCTATATGAAATAGTATCTCCAATT
Organism: Iris pallida; assembly: GCA_029216955.1. NCBI lineage: Eukaryota > Viridiplantae > Streptophyta > Magnoliopsida > Asparagales > Iridaceae > Iris > Iris pallida. Next base: position 24,789 of record JANAVB010039185.1, on the reverse strand, counting down.
CCAAAACTTTTAAGGTTGGATCTTCGGGGGGTTAAATCCAAAAAGAAGGTCATCATATGTGTAGTACTTTGTGCCCAACATGCTCTAATTACACGCCAATTGGCAAATGGAAACAAACACATAAACCACCAACCTAAAATTTTAGAAACTTCATGCTTGGACGGACAGTCAAAAACAACAAGTAGATGCTCGTTTATTTCCCTGTTCTTTGGATGGAAACCCATGTTGCAGAGTCTGTATATGCATCTTCCATACCCAGAGTTTCTGTGTGTTTTACCCTATTTGATAAAAAATGTTCCTATGTTGTACGGACGAGGAAATGGCGTCCGTATATGTATCTTGTCCGTATTCATTTGTTTTCTCTACCCCCATTTGAAAAAATGTTTGTATATGTATTTATATCGTGTCCATACATGTCCGTGTCCGTGCAAGACGGATGGAAAGTCGTGGAAATGGAAGGGACCAAACTTTATTAGAGTTCTCATTTTACAAGAACTAACTAGATTTGTTCAACCTAACCACTTTACACCTCTATCTACTCTTTAGGTATTGTTTGAGAAGAGAGGAAAATGGGGGGGAAGGAAAATTTTGAGGAAAAAAATGGGAGGAAAATTAAAAGTAGTGGTGTTTGGAAAGAGGGAGGAGAATTGAGGGAGATGAATGTGGGAGGAAAATTCATCTGGGTCCCACTAAAAATTTTTTCTCCCAAAAGTGGGAGGAAAATGGAGAGAGATGATAGGATTGTGAAATAAATTACCCAACTACCCTTCAATAAAGTAGTTATTAATTATGTTTTGAAAAAATCAAGAACTAAATGGTAATTATATCTTTCTCCATAATAAATAAAATATTATTTTAAAATTTTCCTTCCTCTACTTTTTGTTTATCCAAACAAGTGAAAGAAAAATTAATTTTACCTTCATTTTACTCTCCTCAATTTTCCTTTTGACCCCTACTCTATTGAGAACCAAAAAAAACAAAGAACCTATTTCAGTATGCATTGGCGGATCCACATGGTGACATGGGATGCACTGGGGGCTGGGCCCCCAGTTAAATTCTAGTGAAAAAAATTATTTGGAGTTAAATATTTACTTCATTTGATATCGTAGTATTCACTAAAGGAGATAAGAAAGCTTAGAATTCGCATTGAAAACTATAACCCATTGTGCGCAACTATAACCCATTGTGCACAACCTTATAGAACTTCCCAGTGCATTTAAAATAAAACAATTTTATTTTAAAAAGAAAAAAAATTAGTACTGAAAATTGAAAGGAAAGAAAAGATAAATAAAGTAAAATAAAATTGTTATTTTTAAGGCTCGAGCTAAGCTTTTTATTGTTACATCATTTTTTTTTACAAATAATATTGTAGTTAAATATTTTGAAAGTTCGTAGAGAACAATTGTGAGATGTAATATTTTATTGAATAAAAATAGTACTATTTAATATAATATGATATAATTATATTCTAAAAAAAATTCGGAGGCGTTAATTCCGAACTCCCTTATAATCCATTATAATCGTGCTCCCTGTGGATTGTAATCCTGGTATCAGTATGGAAGCCACTCTCCCTAGTTAATAACTCAATATAAGTTTCAAGATAATTTGCACTTGGATCGAAAGTAAGTTCCCATCAACCTATGCTAAACTCACAAAACAATTTGGTGAATTATGGTATGGTTAAAGTTTCAATCTCTGACATCAAATGTTCAATCTATTGAGCTAAAAAATTGATCTCAACCAAAGATGCAATTCCCATCAACCTACGCCCAACTGGGGTGTTTATAAAAACACCAAAAAATACAGTTCACCCGTTTTTTTGGGTTTTTTGAGCCGACCAAAACCAGTGACTCAGAAACAATTACCAAGCAAAATTTTTAAACACTTCAAAAAAGGAAAATGCTAACTGCTAAGTCTACAATTAAATACTTACAACCTTCTTACAACCTCTTCTCCCACCCCTTACACATGGCTCCCACCCCTAGGACACCAAAGATCGGTGCCGTGTCCATGTGGTGTCCGTGTCTCCGTGTCCGTACTCTTTCTTGTATTCGAGTCCATGCAAACATAATAAAGAAGGGGCAGGGAAATATTGGGGGGGGGGGGGGGGGGGGGGCAATCAAACCTTGGCATCCACGAACTTGAGGACTTCAAACGGGACTCCATGGAACTTGTCATAGACAGGGCCAACCACCGATTTGAAGGTCCCCTCAACCGTCTCGACTCCGGGCTTCAGCGGCCCGGACCTCTCCTTCGCGAAGGAGTAGATCCTCGAGGCGCAGAACAGCGCCTGGAGCGCCGCCACCTGGACGAACTCCAGGTACTCCAGCTTCTGCCTCTGCTGCTCCATTGCTTGCTCCTCCCCCTCCTGCCTCAAAGAAATTCTAGATCAAGCCTTGACCATCTCACGCAAATTAACAGATCAGAAAATGTCCTTAAAAAAATGATCAGCTAAAAGAAGAAAGTAAATTTCGATTCAAAATTCCAAGCTTCGCCCAGATTGTTTAAGGTCAGATGAGAAACCCTAAATTTCATTCTAATTTCTCTCATAAAAACGCGATTTTGCATGGAAAAACCCTAAAATTAACCTTAATTTGTCTCACAATCAAATCACAAGAATATACCAAATCAAACAAATCCTATCAATCTCCAATTATTTATTTTTTAATGAAGAATGAATTACTTACGATCCGATCAATATGAACGTCAGAGTCCGCCATCGAGTTCTTATGAGAAAAAATTATAAGATCTGATAGATATCGAAAACCCTAAAAAAATGCTTTCTTTCCTCTGCTTTTAATTTCCTTTTCGTTGTGACGGAATTAATTTCGATTTTGCTGTGCCCTTTTTATAGCGGCCAATGAGTTCCTGACCGTCGGATGTATTTCGATCGGACGGTCGACAGGGACAGCGTGTGAGCCGGTTTTTTTTTTGGCAAATGTTAAAGGCCACCCCCTTTTTACTAAGGGCAACCATCTTACTAAGGGCAACCATGACCCTCTCAAATTTTTACTAAGAGCAACCTAATGTAAAGTGATTTACTAAGGGCCACCAAGAGGAACTAAAGAAAAGAAAAAACAAAAACAAAAAAGAAAACAAAAAAGAGGACTGCAGGCCAGCAGCCCCCAATCGCCACCCTCACCGACCACCTCCTCGCCTCCTCCGGCGGCGGCGTCCTCCACCCCAAGCTCGCCGGCCGCCTCCGCTTCATGGACTTCCTCGACGAGGAGCAGCGCTGCGCCATGCAGTAGTCGAGACCGGCGGATACAGCATCCTCACCCGCGACTATTCCAAGATCTGCCAATTGTACAGCCTCCAAACCCACCCCCTTCTTCTTCTTCTTCTTCTTCTTCCAGAATTAGGGTTTTAGGTTAGGTCTTCTTTATAGTGGAATTTAGGGGTTCATTAAGCACTCTCCTAGTAATTATGGTTTTGATTTAAGCAATATTTTCCCTCTCGTTTAGTTGATGCCGTGCTTTCACTGCCTCAGTAATAAAGAGCAATAAAATAGCATCCCGACTGTAAAAGAATTCCTTTTTCTTTACTTTTTCTTTTCTTTACAGATTGCAAGCGGTTGATTAGGGTCGAGAACTCAGGGACTGCAGGCTAGCACTGCAGTCCACTCTTCACTTTTGGACTGCAGGCAAGTCCTGCAGTCACTGTAGGTAAAAAAAAAAAAAAATTCTGTCAATTGAGGACTGCAGGCCAGCACTGCAGTCCTGTCTTCACTTTTGACTGCAGGCAAGCCCTGCAGTCCTCAATTGACAGAAGTGGGATGGCCCTTAGTGTTTTCAAAATGGCAAACTTGTAAATTTTTTTAAAATTTTAAGTTGGTGGCCCTTAGTAAAAAGGGGGTGGCCTTTAACATTTGCCTTTTTTTTTTGTTTTCATTTCCCTTTCTTTCGAGCTGTATTGACGACTTCGAGGTTAAGTTAGGAATAAGACGGACCGACGTACCGAATCTATGAACTCGCACGTGAGTAAGGACACGTGTCAGTTTATTGGATGTCTTGGTGGGACCGGATGGTCGGACCGTACGTGGGTGGTGACATAGAATGGCGGTATTCTTGAACATGAAAGAGGGGTTGTCTCTGTTTCGTTTCGTCCAGGAAACGAAACGGTGGGTTATCCCAAGATGCTTCTAGAAGGAAAACGGGGTTTATTTCGGGCCCGGGTCTGGTTGTTCTCATAAAGATCCGGAATTCTTACGGGTCCAGTTGACTCTACCCAATACCCATAAATTTTGGATCGGGTTTTTGGATCTAATGTTTAAGGAAGAAACCTTTACGGTTGGTTAACTGCGCCTCCGAAAAAACATGTAGGTATACTTAGCTCGGTGCGGTCATGCAGCGGTGGTGCTGTGGTGCTGGAGTGGAGGACCTTCGGGGAATCCACTTTTTAATGGAGCTTGGAGGCGTGACTCTAAGAGAGCTCGACCAGCGCACCACGCCGGGGTGCCCCACCGTTCATATATATACCCTTTAGCTTAGTGGTTAATAGCAACGGCGGAGCTACTGGTTCACTAACCCATTGTAAGATTTTTTTTAACTATACAGCATGTCCACTCAGTCCATTTAGCATAGCTGAACAAAAGAAGGTTCCCATTCAGTAGCCCCCGAATCGTCACTCCACTCCATCCTCACCCTCCATTCCAAACAAATTCCAACGGCTTCCTCTCTCTCTCTAGAACTTGACGAAAAACCAGCTCATGAAAGTACTATATAGCATCAATCATCATCTCAACCACCAACATCACCACCATCATCATCCATTCTCAAATAAAATAGAAATTCGGGCTGTTGTGTACATGTGTTTTAAGTCCATCCCTGGGTAAACTCAAATTCTTGCTCTGCCCTTGGTTAAAAGTGAGACCTGCGGTCCAGGTGAAAGGGGAGTGATCGACTCCAAGCGAGAGCATTCACGGAATTATCTAGTAAACTTATGGAAGAATTACCAATTTCAATATATATATATATATATATATATATATATATATGTATATATATATATATATATAGGCTTAATTGTACTTTGATACCATCAACTATTCCCGTTTTTTAACTTAATACCATAAACTTTTTTACTCAATAACTTGATACCCTCAACTATTTTAGTTTTTCAACTTAATACTTAAAACTCAAAATATCCCCAAACTACCCCTGACTCTCTCTTTCCCTCTCCCCATGCCCCCTCCCCCCTCCCCTCCCTCTCCGGTGGAGGCGAGAAAGGAGGGCGGTAGGAGGAGGGTGGGTGGCTGGAGAGGGGGGGGTGCTGCTGCTGGGGGCTGAAGGGGGGGGGGGGCACCGGAAGGGGGGCAGGGGTGGGGGTTGCTGCGGGCGGGACGGAGGAGGGGTGGGACGGAGGCGGCTGGCCAGAGGGGGGGGGGGGGGGGGGGGGGGGCGGGGCCCGGGGGGAGGGGTTGTGGCCGAATGGGAGACCTGGGGGGGTGGGGGGGAGGGATTGGGGCCGAAGGGGGGGGGGGGGGGGGCGAAGGGTTTGGGGGGTAGTTTTGAATTTTAGGCAGGTGCATTATTGTCCAAATAAAATTCAGGGTATCAACTTAAAAAAAAAAAGTTGAGGTAGTAAGTTGAAAAATGGGAATAGTCGAATGTATCAAAGTACAATTAAGCCATATATATATATATATATATATATATATATATATATATATATATATATATATATATATATATTGAAGAAGGTAATTGTGGGGAACGCTCCCACCGGGAATCGATCTCCTGACTACTTGCACTACCAAAATATGTCCATTTAGCGACGGCCACATCCGTCGCCCATCCGTCGGCAATCAGTATTAGCGACCGATCACTGACGGATCTTGGCCAAAATAATCTGTCGGCAATCAGCTCGTCGCTAATAATGATCCGTCGCTAAGTAGTCGAAGAGCGACGGAATAGCGACGGCTTTTCGTCTTCACAATACGATGCATTAGCGACGACTTTTCGACGGGCTTCCGTCCATTTTAAGTATTAAATACTTAACTGTGTAGACGCTAGCGACGAATAGTCCGTCGATAAACTGTCATAACAGTGTATCAGAGGGTATCGTTCCGTCGCTAGTCCGTCGATCGTCGTCGCTAATGAAGGACGGATTAGCGACAAAATACTAACGGAATATCCGTCGACCATGTTCTGGAAATGCTTGATATTTCCAGAATCTTGACGACGGATTTTCCATCGCGACACCGTCGAGACAGCGACTGATTTGTGGCTGATTATCCGCCGCCAATGTTCTGGAAATGTCAAGCTTTTCCAGAACCTTTTCGACGGATTTTCCGTTGCTATTCCGTCGAACTATATACCACCAGAACGTTGCCGACGGATATTCCGTCGACCACCCGTCGCTAACTAGAAACAGTTTCAAATCTCCAGTTAGCGACGGAAATTCCGTCGAAAAGTAGTCGAAAACTGAAAAAGTCCGTCGCGAACCGGTCACTAGTCCGTCGCCAACTGAGATTTTTTTGAAAAAAAATTGCAGCACTTTTCCTGTTCACAAAACTATGCATAAACCAAACCAATATATAATGCACACCAATTATCCAACAATCACATAGACCAAATATATAATGCACACCAATTATCCAAGAATCACATAGACCAAATATGCACATACGAATTTAATGCACACCAATTATCCAAGAATCATATAGACCAAACCAAATTAATATAAAATAGACATCAATTATCCTGAAGAGTAACATAATATCCGTCGTTATAATCCGATCATAGCACAAATATTCCAAAATTCCTACAAATATTCTCAATTTTCTTAATTACAATACTTTAAGGAGGAGGAGGAGTTCGATTGCCTGGTGGTGGTAATTCCTGTTGCGACCGACGAATATACTCCTTCACTAGGTACGGCGGTGGAGGGAGGAAAGTGGCTGCATGTCTTTGGCTCACTCGAGCGGTATTTGTGCGTCAGATAAAATAGCAAAAATTCGATTTATCTCCAAGTGTGAGAACGGATGGCTCAGAACACAACCCAAAATTCATTCTAGCATACATTAGTGTGAATCATCTATGTTCTGTACATATGGTATAGTATATGTTCTTATTGTATCTAGTATCTGAAGGATATAACAGAATCAAGATGAACTCACATAATGTAATACTAAAACATCATCTTCTACTATATAAGATATAGTGATAGGTTGTCGTATCACCATTGCCGAGGGATAAGGGTCGAAGGACAGTCAACTTTATCTACGGCTACATAGTTTCTGCCTCGCCAGTCGAATGGTTGCAGGGACTATGTCCTGATCACCATGTTATACCGTAGATTAATACAAATGGAGCTGGAGCTGGAGCCAAAATACAGTACTAATTCACCATGTCGTACCATTTTACTCTCTCACTCTCTCTCCTCCCCCCCTCCGGCGCTCTCACTCTCTCCGGCGCTCTCACACACTACTAATTCCTATGTGTTTTAAGTGTGAGAACAGATGGCTCAGAACACAACCCAAAATTCATTCTAGCATACATTAGTATGAATCATCTATGTTCTGTACATATGGTGTAGTATATGTTCTTATCGTATCTAGTATCTGAAGGATATAACAGAATCAAGATGAACTCACATAATGTAATACTAAAACATCATCTACTACTATATAAGATATAGTGATAGGTTGTCGTATCATCATTGCCGAGGGATGAGGGTCGGAGGACAGTAAACTTTATCTACGGCTACATAGTTTCAGCCTCGCCAGTCGAATGGCTGCAGGGACTATGTCCTGATCACCATGTCGTACCATAATTTCTGTCTCGCCAGTTGAATGGCTGCAGGGACTATATGTTCCGATCACCATATCGTACCATAGTATCTGAAGAATGGCTGCAGGGACTATATGTTCCTAACCCGAACCCTAACCCGAACCCTCCCCCAGCCGCCCTTGCCCCCCCTGCCCCACCCCCCAGCCACACCCCACTCACCCCCCAACCACCCGCATCCCCCCTGCAGGGACTATTGTAGGCTAAGGTATTGGGTTTACCTTATAAGGGTAAGGTATCGGGTTACCTTATTAGGGTAAGGTATTGGGTTACCGATATTGTGAACCTAGGTTGAAAGCATAATAAGGTTGTAAAAGTATAATAAGGTATTGGGTTACCGATCCGAAACTGCCAATACTACCGATATCGCCGATATCCTATTTCTTAAACTAGGGTTTGTCATATCGCCGATACTACTCATTGTATTTGTATCCCGCGCTGCCCCGTGCGCGCCACCCCCGCTGCCCCGGAGCGCGCTGCCCCTCGCCGCCCGCCGCTGCCCCGGAGCGCGCTGCCCTCCCCCGCCCCGCGCGCGCCAGCACCCCTCCCACCCCCCCCGCCGCCCCTCCCACCCCCGCCGCCCCGCACGCGCCACCTCCGCCGTCCCCCGTTGCCCCGGAGCGCGCTGCCCTCCGCTGCCCGCCGCAGCCCCGCGCGCGCCCGTCGCAGCCCCGCACTGCCACGCGCACGCCACCCCGCAGCCTACGACGCCCCCGGCAGCCCACGATACCCACGACCACCGAGAGAGAGAGAGAGAGATTACCTTTGGGGGAGAGAGAGGAGAGGTCGCCGATCACCGCCGCGGGAGAGAGAGAGAGGAGAGTGAGGTCGTCGACCACCGCGGGAAAGAGAGAGAGAGAGAGAGGAGAGAGAATGAAATTTGGGGGAAATGAAAAGTTCCTCCCGTCGTTTCAATTTAAGCCTGGGCCCTTTATTTAGCGACGGACTAGCGACGGATAAAACCCGTCGTTAGGCCGTCGCTCTTTTTGATACTTGCCGACGGAACATCTGTCGCTACGTTGTCGAAGAATTGTCCCGCCATTTTCCTCAACAATTCTCGCCAAATAATCGACTGCATGGCGACGGCTCCTTATCTGTCGCTATATCTCCGACGTCCTAGCGACGGATGAGCGACATTTTCTCCCCCTTAAAATAAAATAAAAATTGTATCGACTTGTCGTCGGTACGCCGTCGGTTATTTGCCGTAAATCCGTCGCTAACGCCGATGGAACTTTTTCGTCGCTAATGTGCCGTCGCTAATTGTAACGCCCCAGTCCCAAAATACGTAGGACTAGGAACGTAGACATGCCAGCTGTATTCATATGAAGTACACTCCAATATATAGAATTCTCGTATGAATACATAAGCTATAAAATGCAGTAGAACCATAACTAATCTCATCCACACAAAATAAATGAATAGAAAATCTCATATAATCAACTATAAAATTGTCATTTGGTACCTGTAGTTGGGCGGAGACAAATCCACTACTAACTATGAAAAGAAATACATAACAAAAGAAAGATTTTGGCGAGCGAAGCGAAGACGATCCAAATGCAATCATCCTCGAAGAAATAGCGATGATAACGGCTAGAGCTAGAACACTTGCGAAAGACAATAGCACACACCTGGAGAGATAACCAGGTCCTCAGAGGGACGTAACAAGACACATAATATCATGCCATATAAACTGAATAAATATTGCTCAAATAAATAAGTCAAATGAATTTATAACATGGTCCAATACACACCTATTGAACGAGCGTACCATCTCCCCAACCAAACAAGGACAGGAGATGGTAAACTAATTCACGGTGACGTATCTTTCCATGCCATGAATCCAATATGGTATCCGGACCCCAACAAGGTTAAATACCTTCTCATCGAAGTAGTAAGTCACACCTACAACCAAACAAGGACAAGATGTGACGAACTATTCTGCAACAAATTATTGTTCCAAGCCACGGTCAGATATAAGTACCCAAACCAAAAGTACTCATACCTAACGGATAAAGGTAGCCTAACCAGTCTAAGTGAATGCAGTTTTAAGAATAGCTCATGGTCGCATGACTATCGGGTCAAGTCAAGAAAATACCAATGCAGTACCTCAGTAGCGAGTCACAAAACCATATACTATTCCTCAGTATCGAGCGAGTCTATAGCATATAGTCTACCTATCGTACCTCAGTAGCGAGCGAGTCTACGATAGATAGGGTGGTAGTCAACTTCCAATCATGTTCTCCCTGTCCAATGCCAACTCATAACTGCTAAGTCTTCTAGCATACAATTCTATTAGCAGTTATTTCCTAACGCACGGCTTATACGTACTGGTGGCCAGCCAATCACGCATGTCCGAGTCCTATATGTGACTCACAACAACGTGGTATAAATGTGTCAAGGCCTATGTATGCAACACACAAGGTGGTCCCTTAAATCTAGGTTTAATGTGTAAGAAAAATAATACATAGCAGGAGAATATAAATGAACAGTAAGTTCTAACAGGTTATGCCATGTATCACAGTTTATTTTGCATAAAGAAAATAATGAATAATGCATGAAATATGAGATAAAATAATTAAACAGCAAATGGCAAGGTGTCTTGCCTGAGGGTGGTGCGAGATGTAGCAAAATCCAACAGTCAGAATCGTCAACACAAAAGTGAAAAACCACAAGGAGCTCCGGATGCTGAAACAAACATCACGAACGAGTTTGGAATAAAAGATATGCCTAGGAAACGCCTGTCCAAAAGTCAAATTCTGGAACAGGGGCAAAATCGTAATTTCGGGTCAAAACGATATCCGCCGTTGGACCCACTTTGCACCGAAATACGCGCCAGAACCTACGGTCTCTAAAGTCGTCAAACTACATATCTATGAATTTGTTTTTCCGAGATGAACTCAACGGTATGTCCAATTTTGGATTCCGAGGAGCCGTGCACAAAATCGCCCGTTGAGTGGGATTGTGGGCCCGCCAAAATAGCGTCCCAGTCAACGGTCTCAGAATTGGACCAAACTTGGCATACAGGACCAGAAAAATATTTCGAGTCCAATGGCGCAAGTTTCGTCACGATTTGTTGAGTGTGCACAAAGTAATTGGAAAATATCGAAAAGGCCCGATACGGAAAAATTTGACGGATACGGATCAAATTCGTCGCGCACATGCAACCAATTTGAATTCCGTCAAAGTCTGCACGTCCACAAAATCGATACGGAACTTTCGGTACTCTCGGTTTGCGACGGGGTCATCCGGTTTGTCGGGACGGACCTCATACCGAGTTTTTTTAAGGTTTTTGAAAACTGATTTTTCGTGATTTTTAATCTAATTAAACCTGAAATTTATTGCAGAATAAATAAATCTATTTGAAGGGGATGATAGAGGGTCATGTGGGCTTTCTACAGAAATTTACGGATCTAAAAACGGACAAGAATTGGAAGAAAAATTAATCGGGGAAGTGGGATACCTTAAAGTGGTAATCTGTTGTTTTATTGTTGTTGTTGATGTCGCCGTGACGACCGGGAGACGGGGATGCTGTTGCTCCGGCGAGGCTGGCACGCACGCCAAGGAAAGGGAGGAGGATGGAGGAGAGAGGAGGAAGAAGATGGAGAAGAAATTAGGGTTTGATTTGCTAAAACTCATATATATATATATATATATATATATATATATATATATATATATATATATATATATATATATATATATATATATACATGTAATAGATGTGTTCGGCCACATGCTGCTACTTGTGGGAACAAAAGGGGCGGCCACATGCTGCTGGTTCTTAGCTTTGATTTTGTGTGTGGGTGGTCAGGGTGGGGCCAACCACCCTTTACTCTTCTTTTTTTTCCTATCATTCCTTTTATTTTCTTAAAACTTTAATATATATATATATATATATATATATATATATATATATATATATATATATATATATATATATATATATATATATATATATATATATCCACCAAAAATCTATTTAAAATCGAAATACCATTTAAAAGTCAATTATCCAATTATTTAATATATTTGAGCTTATCTATATATATATATAAATTCAATCCTAAATAAATCAACTCAACGTAGTAATAATATTTAAATAGGAAAACATGTTTATTAAATCTTCGCAAAATAAATTTTAATAATAATAAATTAATAAAATCTTTCCAATGGGTGAACTTATACCGCACACCCTTATCCGGGTCCAAAAATTGTACAAAGTGTTGCACAATATTATTTAATAATAAAATGCCAATAATAGTACAATTATTTAAATAATCAGAAATTGTGCATAAAATTCTAAAAAATTAAGAAAATATTTTTACTATATAAAATATGCTTATGAGGCCACAGTTGGTCACACTACATGCTTACATGGGATTGGGTTTGGTCCGGGCCCTAGTTCGGGCTGGTTTGGACAAACCGGATCATCTAAAATAAATCAATATAAAAATATTTAATTAAAATAATTTAAATGAGATAATTCGCAACTTGGTCTGGTTTTTTCTAGTTTGGACATCACTATGGCTAGGCTTCCCCTGGCATGGTTAATATACTGGTCAAAGCACACTGCTACATCTTCCGTGCCAAAGTTCTTGGTCGTCTACTGCTCCAAAAACTCAAAATGGCTAAGGTCATTTTAAAAAAAAAAAATCATAAATTGCATAAATTCATTTTTAAGTCTAATAAAATAATAAAAATAATAATTAAAAAAATGGGGGTTTTACATCCTACCCAACTTACAAGAATTTCGTCCTCGAAATTTAGGAATAATAGGGTAGATAGGATTGAGGGGTAGAAGGAGTAGTTTAATGCGAGGATATAGCCACTTGACTAAAGTGATACCTTGGGTCTATCTATCAAGTACAGTATCTTGTCTCTCTAAAATAAGTAAAAGACAAGAACAATAAAGGTTCAAGACGATGCTATTGAGTACGAATAAGAAGTTCATAGACGACGAAAATAATCCAAAAGAGAGTTGTCAATGCTGTCGGGATGAGACTCTAAGGCAGGTTTAACTATGTCTCCATCCGCATAGAATAATATATGATAAGAGAACCAAAGTGCAATAGGTTGATCAGACCATCATGCACCGGTTCTGATTAGACATAATGTTAGTGGGTGCACCCAATAAAATATGTCATGATCAAGCTTGATAACGAAATAAGCTTGCAAAACTGAAGCTACATTAGCAGCATGAGATAGTCAAAATATGAGCAAGGGAGGTTCTGATGAAGGAATTTTAAATAGTCCAAGATCTTTTAAAATCAAGGCTCGTCCGAAGTTTGGGCCTATACAGTTTTTTTTTGGTTGACTAGCTAAGTTAGGGTCCTCTGAACTTATAGTCTAAGCAAACTTATCAACATGGGTCACAAGGACAAAGGCTTTGTTGGGCCGTGAGGTATTCTACCCAACTTATAAGAGTGAAACTAGTAATGGGATGAGACCATGGGTTAAGCAATCAAGATAAAACACAAATTTAAGCATTTAAGGAACTAAGTAGAACAAAATTCACCTATCGGGTTAAGGGATTGAGTCAAGGTTGGATCTCTTAATTGAAGTCGAGAAGTATTTTGGTGTCATGGTAGAGGTTATAGTTTGGCCATTTTGACCAGAAGGTCATATCATGAAAATAGTGTACAAGAAGACGTGTTTTAGTGGGACATAATATATCTACATGAAGGTGGACTTGTCTAGGTCTTACATATGAAATTTGTTGAAAGAAAAAGTCTAATGCTGTGCCCCAAATATCCAAGTCACAGTAAGGGACGCCAAAAGATCAAAAATAGAAAGTGGGAGTTCACAAGGTGATAATTAATGCACAAAATAAAGAAGGTCAAGTTAAAGCATGAAATAAAATTAATTAAAGAATCCATAAAAAATAATTTAGGAACACAATTTCGGAGAGAAGATAGTCTCCTAGATGAATATAGTTAAGGAACCATTAAATCATTATTCAAATTGCAAGTGGGTTAGAAGGTCGCAATTAAAAGATCTAGAATTGAAGGAAGGTCGAGTAAGCCGAGGTGAAAATACAGTCACATAGCTGGGTAGATGACTAACAACACTTGTGTATATACTGCTATCATGGTCATGGGTGACATGGCAATTAGTGTGGTATACTCAGTAGGGTTATCTTGGGGCCTACCATTAAAATTTAACTCAAGTTTTCTCCAAAAGTTTCAAAATTAAACTTTCAAAAATAAACCACCAAAATTTGTATTCACTCCAAGCCGTTCAAATTCACCAAATTTTTTTTTAATTACTCTCATAAATCTCAAAGAAAATTTTTATCACTTACTACTAACCTTTTCCAAAATTAACGTTTAAATCCAACTATTTAACTAAAGAGTTCAAAATTTACGAATCCATAAAAATTTCACAATCAATCAAAAATTTAACACTCTAAAATTTTCAAATAACTCACAATAAAACTCTTAGCATATTAAAAGCAATTTTAAAAGTTAAGCTCAATGCTCTCATCGATTATAGCTTCTATTCATGCTAAGTTATTCCAACAAAATCACAACTTTTAAATGGTAACTTCCTTTAATCAATCAAAATAACTTTCCATCGCATCCTTCAAAATTCTTCCAAAAATTTTAATATTAGCAATCCCACATTAAACTAAAATTTTTAAATAATCTTATCAGTCAATTTTTTTTTTCAAAAATCTAAATAGATTTGTAAATCCTCAATCATAGGACACAATTTAAAATAAAGAAGAATTTTCAAAAATCGTTTTCAATTATTGTAAACAAAAATTTACCATCATTACTTCCACTTAAAATTCAAATTTTACTAAACACGAAAATCGTAAGTTGTACAACTCAATTTAAATAATTTCTACGGCCATCTTTAAAAGCTAAGATCATTTTCAAACCAAATTTATAACTGTTCAAAGGTGTATAACTATAATACAATAAATCATAAATATCAAACCTTGAAAATCAATCAGTTTCTTAAACCAAGTATGAAATTCTATAAATCCTCTGGTGTTTACTATTTAGAGATCTCAGGGTTGAAACTTTCCGTGGTAATTCCCTACTTTACTAATTATAAATCATTAAATCACACTAAAAGCCTTTTAAACTCAATTAGAGTCTTGAATGTATTCCAATTGCCAATATAACCATTCTAGCCATGTGTTTGACCTACGAGCATATACTAGTGTAGTCACCTTCCTAGTTGACACTAAGCACGAAAATAAGAATCAACGGTAGAAAGGAATCAAGCAAGATGCAATTCAAGGAAGTCGAACGAGAGTTCAGAATTTGAAGCCAAGGGAAGTGGTCAAGCTGTATGGATGAGATTCCTAGATTCTAATCCTATGTTGCAGGCTCACATCGGTACAGTAACGTAACCGAAGTGACAAACTCGACCTGCATGGGCCACCACAAAAACATGTAACGCCCCAGTCCCAAAATACGTAGGACTAGGAACGTAGACATGCCAGCTGTATTCATACGAAGTACACTCCAATATATGGAATTCTCGTATGAATACATAAGCAGTAAAATGCAGTAGAACCATAACTAATCTCATCCACACAAAATAAATGAATAGAAAATCTCATATAATCAACTATGAAATTGTCATTTGGTACCTGTAGTTGGGCGGAGACAAATCCACTACTAACTATGAAAAGAAATACATAACAAAAGAAAGATTTTGGTGAGCGAAGCGAAGACGATCCAAATGCAATCATCCTCGAAGAAATAGCGATGATAACGGCTAGAGCTAGAACAACTGCGAAAGACAATAGCACACACCTGGAGAGATAACCAGGTCCTCAGAGGGATGTAACAAGACACATAATATCATGCCATATAAACTGAATAAATATTGCTCAAATAAATAAGTCAATTGAATTTATAACATGGTCCAATACACACCTATTGAACGAGCGTACCATCCCCCCAACCAAACAAGGACAGGAGATGGTAAACTAATTCACGGTGACGTATCTTTCCATGCCATGAATCCAATATGGTATCCGGACCCCAACAAGGTTCAATATCTTCTCATCGAAGTAGTAAATCACACCTACAACCAAACAAGGACAAGATGTGACAAACTATTCCGCGACAAGTTATTGTTCCAAGCCACGGTCAGATACAAGTATCCAAACCAAAAGTACTCGTACCTAGCGGATAAAGGTAGCCTAACCAGTCTAAGTGAATGCAGTTTTAAGAACAGTTCATGGTCGCATAACTACCGGGTCAAGTCAAGAAAATACCAATGCAGTACCTCGGTAGCGAGTCACAACACCATATACTATTTCTCAGTATCGAGCGAGTCTATAGCATATAGTCTACCTATCGTTCCTCAGTAGCGAGCGAGTCTACGATAGATAGGGTGATAGTCAACTTCCAATCATGTTCTCCCCGTCCAATGCCAACTCATAACTGCTAAGTCTTCTAGCATGCAATTCTATTAGCAGTTATTTCCTAACGCACGGCTTATACGTACTGGTGGCCAGCCAATCACGCATGTCCGAGTCCTATATGTGACTCACAACAACGTGGTATAAATATGTCAAGGCCTATGTATGCAACACACAAGGTGGTCCCTTAAATCTAGGTTTAATGTGTAAGAAAAATAATACATAGCAGGAGAATATAAATGAACAGTAAGTTCTAACAGGTTATGCCATGTATCACAGTTTATTTTGCATAAAGAAAATAATGAATAATGCATGAAATATGAGCTAAAATAATTAAACAGCAAATGGCAAGGTGTCTTGCCTGAGGGTGGTGCGAGATGTAGCAAAATTCAACAGTCAGAATCGTCAACACAAAAGTCAAAATCCACAAGGAGCTCCGGATGCTGAAACAAACATCACGAACGAGTTTGGAATAAAAGATATGCCTAGGAAATACCTGTCCAAAAGTCAAATTCTGGAACAGGGACAAAATCGTAATTTTGGGTCAAAACGATGTCCGCCGTTGGACCCACTTTGCACCGAAATGCGTGCCAGAACCTACGGTCTCTAAAGTCGTCAAACTACATGTCTATGAATTTGTTTTTCCGAGATGAACTCAACGGTATGTCCAATTTTGGATTCCGAGGAGCCGTGCACAAAATCGCCCGTTGAGTGGGATTGTGGGCCCGCCAAAATGGTGTCCCAGTCAACGGTCTCAAAATCGGACCAAACTTGGCATACAGGACCAGAAAAATATTTCGAGTCCAATGGCGCAAGTTTTGTCGCGATTTGTTGAGTGTGCACAAAGTAATTGGGAAATATCAAAAAGGCCCGATATGGAAAAATTTGACGGATACGGATCAAATTCGTCGCGCACATGCAACCAATTTGAATTCCGTCAAAGTTCGCACGTCCACAAAATCGATACGGAACTTTCGGTACTCTCGGTTTGCGATGGGGTCATCCGGTTTGTCGGGACGGACCTCGTACCGGGGTTTTTTAAGGTTTTTGAAAACTGATTTTTCGTGATTTTTAATCTAATTAAACCAGGAATTTATTTTAGAATAAATAAATCTATTTGAAGGGGATGATAGAGGGTCATGTGGGATTTCTACAAAAATTTACGGATCTAAAAACGGACAATAATTGGAAGAAAAATTAATCGGGGAAGTGGGATACCTTAAAGTGGTAATATGTTGTTTTATTGTTGTTGTTGATGTCGCCGTGACGACCGGGAGACGGGGATGCTGTTGCTCCGGCGAGGCTGGCACGCACGCCAAGGAAATGGAGGAGGATGGAGGAGAGAGGAGGAAGAAGATGGAGAAGAAATTAGGGTTTGATTTGCTAAAACACACACACACACACACACACACACACACATATATATATATATATATATATATACATGTAATAGAAAGAATATATATATATATATATATATATATATATATATATATATATATATATATATATATATATATATATATATACATGTAATAGATGTGTTCGGCCACATGCTGCTACTTGTGGGAACAAAAGGGGCGGCCACATGCTGCTGGTTCTTTGCTTTGATTTTGTGTGTGGGTGGTAGGGTGGGGCCGACCACCCTTTACTCTCTTTTTTTTTCCTATCATTCCTTTTCTTTTCGTAAAACTTTAATATATATATATATATATATATATATATATATATATATATATATATATATATATATATATATATATATATACCATTTAAAAGTCAACCATCCAATTATTTAATATATTTGAGCATATCTATATATATATATATAAATTCAATCCTAAATAAATCAACTCAACATAGTAATAATATTTAAATAGGAAAACATGTTTATTAAATCTTCGCAAAATAAATTTTAATAATAATAAATTAATAAAATCTTTCCAATGGGTGAACTTATACCGCACACCCTTATCCGGGTCCAAAAATTGTACAAAGTGTTGCACAATATTATTTAATAATAAAATACCAATAATAGTACAATTATTTAAATAATCAGAAATTGTACATAAAATTCTAAAAAATCAAGAAAATATTTTTAATATATAAAATATGCTTATGAGGCCACAGTTGGTCACACTACATGCTTACATGGGATTGGGTTCGGTCCGGGCCCTAGTTCGGGCTGGTTTGGACAAACCGGATCATCTAAAATAAATCAATATAAAAATATTTAATGAAAATAATTTAAATGAGATAATTCGCAACTTGGTCTGGTTTTTCCTAGTTTGGACATCACTATGGCTAGGCTTCCCCTGGCATGGTTAATATACTTGTCAAAGCACACTGCTACATCTTCCGTGCCAAAGTTCTTGGTCGTCTACTGCTCCAAAAACTCAAAATGGCTAAGGTCATTTTTAAAAAAAATCATAAATTGCATAAATTCATTTTTAAGTCTAATAAAATAATAAAATAATAATTTAAAAAATGGGGGTTTTATACTAATTTACTGTATTTTGGTAGTGTTGGACCGCATGCATCTCTCTTAACCACTAGGCTAGAGTTCATTTGCTATATATATATATATATATATATATATATATATATATATATATATATATATATATATATATATATATATATATATATATGGCGAAGTCGCCTCCACTGGGGCTCGAACTCCGACCTCTTGTTCCGTCGGCCGGCTGCCCCTCTCCCCACGGGGGCGTCGCCTCTTTTTCCTACCCCTCCCCCATCCTGCTCCGCTCCCGACCGGCTAGCCGTCTGTCGAACCACCGCCTGCGTGCACTGTGCGTGCATAAGCGCGTGCCAAGTAGCGCAGCAGGCGATGGTCTGGCCGGCGGAGAGACGGTCGAAAGTAGAGCAAGAGGGGGGTGAAGGGCAGGGGAAAGCGACGGTGACCCCGTGCGGACAGGGACAACCGGCCGGCGAAGCATGAGGGGTGGGGGAGCGAAGAGGGCCGCGCGCTCCGCCGGCTGCGTGTAAGGCCACTACCAAAATACAGTAAATTAGCGACGAAACATTAGCGACGGATATCGTCCGTCGGCGTTAGCGACGGCTTTGTGACAACTAGCCGACGGATTACCGACGACAAGCCGTTACATTTTTTTATTTTATTTTTAGGGAGAGAAAAGGTCGCTCATCCATCGCTAGGGCGTCGGAGATATAGCGACGGATATTCAGCCGTCGCTATGCAGTCGATTATATTGGCAGGAATTGTGGGGAGAATTGGCGGGACAATTCTTCGACTACGTAGCGATGGATATTCAGTCGGCAAGTATCAAAAAGAACGACTAACGGGCGACGGATAAAAATCCGTCGCTAGTCCGTCGCTAAATATACGTTCCAGACTTAAATTGAAACGGCGGGGGGAACTTTTTGCATTCCTCCCAAATTCACTCTCTCTCCTCTCTCTCTCTCTCCCGCGGCTTCGGTGATCGGCGTCAGCGTCCTCTCCTCTCTCTCTCCCGAAGGTAATCTCCTCTCTCTCTCTCTCTCTCTCTTTCTCTCTCTCTCTCTTTCTCTTTCTCGCGTTGTCGTAGGGGCAGCGGGGGGCGGCGGGCTTGGGGCGGGGGCGTCGGGGGCTGGGCGGCGGGGGGCGGTGCTGGACGGGGGGTTGTGGGTGGCGGGACTGCGGGGGGCGGCGGGCTTGGGGCGGGGGCGTCGGGGGCTGGGTGACGGGCTTGGGGCGGGGCGTCGGGGGCTGGGCGGCGAGCTTGAGGCGGCGGGCTTTGGTCGGGGGCGGCAGTGGGCTTTGCTTCTCAAAGTCATCTGAGTTTATATATTGGCTAAATAATGTGTTATCCATATTGGGTGTTATCCATTAGTTTGGTGGTGTTTGGATTAATAAATGTGAATATAGGGTTTGGGTTCATGGTGTATATGTTCACTGTGTCAAGGACAGTGCGAGTTCTTCATCTGCCTTCTTTGTTAAGAATATCCTTGGGACATTCGCTTCACCAAAGTCACTGAATAAGTGAAGTTTTTCCTGGAAAACCGACCCTTAGAGTGTATCAGTTGTGTGCTTCTATATAGATGTATATATCTATACATCTAACTGTGATATACATATGTGTATGTGTGCTTTAGAGAGTGAGGAATGAAGGCAGGCCTACCATGCCTATTAGCATGCAGGACGGCTTGGGGTGTAATGTGTGAGTGTAGACATGGTAGGAAATATAGGTAATGCTAGTGTAACTAGACTAAGGTAGTGCTTGCTAGATAGTAAGGACACTCTAGTATCCTAACCAAGTTAATTTTAGCCTAGATATTTAGGATATAGCTCCCATATCCTAGAAGTGGACTCTTGCAATTTAGAAATAGATAGATTGACTCAGTTTGATTAATTGACCTATAATGACTCTAAAACTTGATTTGCTGCTGCAAGCATACAACACCACAAAAATATTTACTGACTCGTCAAGTTGAACCGTGTATAATATGCTCGACGCTTAAGAGGAATCATTTCGACTTAGTAGACTATCGAAGAATCGGTATCGGACTATCGGTATCGGTATCGGTATCGAACTATCGGACTATCGGTATTGGTATCGAACTATCGGTATCGCTAGCGGACTATCGGACTA
This sequence comes from Iris pallida, assembly GCA_029216955.1. Classification (NCBI taxonomy): domain Eukaryota; kingdom Viridiplantae; phylum Streptophyta; class Magnoliopsida; order Asparagales; family Iridaceae; genus Iris; species Iris pallida. Next base: position 4,006 of record JANAVB010039185.1, on the reverse strand, counting down.
TCGGTATCGGTATCGGTATCGCACTATCGGTATCGCACTATCGGTATCGCACTATCGGTATCAGTATCGCACTATCGGTATCAGACTATCAGTATCGGTATCGCACTATCGGTATCGGTATCAAACTATCGGTATCGGTATCGAACTATCGGTATCGAACTATTAGTAACAACTGTACTTAGATCTTTCTCTTCTCGAGCTAGAATACCGGCGGATCCACCAGTTACATGATTATATACTAATTCTGTTTAGTTTGTCTTACTATACAGATTTTCACATCCAATCTATGATGGATCGTTATTTCGTTGATCGTACATGGATGTACAAATGACAACACGAGAGCAAATAGGTGTGAGTGACAATTTTCAGGCAGGCATGAAAGTGTTTCTTAAGTATGCCATGAGCAAAGCTCAGTTTATGGACGGTAACAAAATCAAGTGTTTATGTCGTAATTGTCGCAATAGACGTTACGAAGAAGTGGTGAGTGTAAGAGATCATTTGACCCGTAAGGATTTCGTACGTGATTACCGCCTGTGGTCATCGTAAGGTGAACTATATGCGAAAAGACAGGTTGCAAATGCTGCTACTTATGCTTTTGATGATAATGCTGCAGCGGATTTTGTCGTCGATGACGACGAATGCTCTGTTGATTATGGAGACGTGCAGAACCTTGCACGAGATATGGTGTACGACGCGAAAGGGCCTAATTTTGATCCGGAGGATCCTAATCCCGAAGCGAAGGAGTTCTATGATATGTTTCAGGATGCTGAAACTTCTTTATATCCTGGTTGTGAGCCACATTTTGTACTGTCAGTGACGATGCGGTTGTTGAACATAAAGTCCGATTTTAACTTGCCACAAACTTGCTATGATCGGATTTCACAACTAATAAAGGAGGTGTTACCGAAGGAATCAAAAGTGCTTCCAAAAAACTTCTACAAGTCGAAGATGATGGTCCGACAACTGGGACTGGGGTACGACAAGATAGATTGTTCAATGGATGCATGTTGTATTACAAGGAGAACGAGGATATAGAAAGTTACAGCTTCTGTAATGCGGATCGTTACAAGCCAGTCAGAAGAAAAGGAAAGTCAACTAGAAAACAACGTCCTTACAAGTATATGCATTACTTGTCGATCACGAAGCGCTTGCAGAGGATGTATATGTCTCAGAATACAGCAGAATACATGACGTGGCACAACGAAGAACACACAAAGGACGATGGAGAATTGTCATATCCTTCGGATGGAGAGGCGTAAAAATATTTCGATTTTCGCCATCCAGATTTTGCTGCAGAGCCTAGAAATGTACGTATGGGGCAATGTTCTGATGGCTTCGCCCCTTTCGGGCAGTCGGGATCTCAATACTCCTGCTGGTCGGTCATTCTGACCCCTTACAATCTGCCACCATAGATGTGTATGAAGACTCCTTATATGTTCTTGACAGCTATCATACCGGGTCCCAAAAATCTGACGAAGAATATCGATATATATTTACAGCCGTTGGTGGATGAGCTGAAATAGCTGTGGGAGATCGACGTCACGACCTATGATATTTCCAGGAAACAGAACTTTCAGATGAGAGCTTCACTGATGTGGACAATTAATGATTTTCCCGCATACGGTATGCTGTCGGGATGGAGTACTCACGGCACCATGTCTTATCCGATATGCATGCAAAATAGTAAGGCGTTCCGCCTTAAGCATGGAGGAAAAACTTCTTTCTTTGATTGTCATCGTCAATTTCTGCCCGCGAGTCATCCTTGGAGAAAGAACAAGGACGCGTTCAGAGCTGAAAAACAAGAATTTTCTCATCCGCCTGCCAGATTGTCGGGATACGATATTTGGGAAGATGTAAAGGACTTGCCCACTGTAGTGGAAGATCCATCGAACAATCGTGTCGATGGGTTCGGACAAACCCATAACTGGACCAACGAAGTATCTTCTGGGACTTGCCTTATTGGAAAGATAATCTTATAAGGCATAATCTTGATGTTATGTATATCGAAAAGAATGTGTTCGATAATGTCTTCAATACCGTCATGGATATTAAAGGAAAGACGAAGGACAATCCAAAAGCAAAACAAGACATTGCCGAGATATGCAAGCGTCCTTATCTGAACTTAATACAAAGGAGAGCTGGTGGACAAATAACTAAGCCGATAGCACAATACACATTGAGCAAGGAAGATAGATTAATAATCTGTAAGTGGGTATCTACTTTAAGATTTTCCGACGGCTATGTGTCGAATTTGTCTAGATGCGTTGATCTCAATGAACGCAAGCTAATGGGAATGAAGAGTCATGACTGCCACGTGTTTATGGAAAGATTACTGTCCATTGCTTTGAAAGAGTTGTTGCCTTCTGCTGTATGGGCTCCGTTGGCCAAACTATCAATATTCTTTAGGGATATTTGTTCAACTAAGTTGACTGTGCAACATATGGTTGAACTTGAGGAGAAGATTATCTTAACAATTTGCAAGTTGGAGAAAATATTTTCTCCTGGCTTCTTCGACAGCATGGAGCATCTACCGATTCATCTAGCATACGAAGTCCGTGTCGGTACATCTGTTCATTATCGATGGATGTACCCATTTGAAAGGTACATAAAAATTGATATAATTTAAGTTGAATTTTAGTGGGTTTTAAAATTCTTTCTTAATTCTCAAGATAATTTGTCTCTCTAGATACCTACACCATCTAAAGAAGAAAGTTGGCAACAAGGCACATATAGAGGCTTCGATATGCGAAGCATATCTTATCGAAGAGGTGTCAAACTTCTGCTCCATTTATTTCGATACTCATGTTAAGACAAATCGAAATAGACCTCAAAGGAATGACGAGGACGTTGAGGATGGAGGAATATTCAATGTAAGGGGCAAGCCTGTTGGGGCTAGTAAAAAATGGTGGTTGACTGACGACGAGTATGATGTCGCTCACCGATATGTCTTGTTAAACTGTGACATACAAGAAGTGAGAGATTTGGAGAAGTAAGTCAGTACACTTGCACTCGTTATAATCTCGAATTTGATGAAGTAAGTGACTACACTTATATATTCTTATTTTCTATAATAGTATATTTAGAGATGAAGTCAAAATGAGGACACCGATATTACCGATGAGGGACTTCAAAGAGAGGTTGATTGTACATTTCCGTCATGGTTTCGCAAATATGTAAGTAACTGAGATTATAATTGAGGTTGATTTTATATATTCTTATAAAATACGTAAGTAACTGAGATTAGAAATATATAATCTAAAACATTTAAATTATAATTTACAGGTTTTATTGCCTGAAACAATACTCACTAATGAGAGTGTTCGTTATCTGGCATTGGGACCGAAAGGACAAACAAAGACTTGGCCAGGCTATGTCGTTAATGGCTTCAGGTTTAAGGCAACTCAGAATGCTATAAATATCGAATTTATCAATGACGGCATCAGTACCAAGGATTCCGGTGTTTGCATAAGAGGCACCATCTATGACGACGAACCGGACTTTGACTATTATGGAGTGCTTCAGGATATTGTAGATTTACAATATACTGGCCCATATGATATGCATATTGTAATGTTCAAATGTGAGTGGTTCGATACGACACCAAATATCGGTTGGAGAATCGATAAACAATTTGGATTTGTCGATATAAATCATCGCAGGAGGTATAGAGGTCTGATACATTTGCGGATAGCAAATCAGGTGTTCAAGTCTACTATACAAGCCCAAGGCGTCGTAGAGATCGATTTGACTGGTGGGCAGTATGCAAGATTAAATCTAGAAATATATTCAACGTTAGAGACTCAGCATACCAAGAGGACCAGATCGAAAAGTCCAATACTTGGGACAACACTCGGATACAATGGATGTTGAAGATATTGTTGAGAAAAATAGAGGGGAGGAAGAGGTTGATATACAAGACTTAGCTGTCAACAGGGGAGAAAGAGGCGTCTGTCCCAATATTGAGACAGAAGAGAAGAAGAAGAAGAAGAAGAAAAGAAGAAGAAGA
>JANAVB010039184.1:0-17941 GCA_029216955.1 Iris pallida | reverse complement strand
TTAGCAGTTCAATATCAAGAATAGCACAAAATCCTTGAAGTTTGCTAAGTGAAAATGAAGCTTGAGCCCAGTGACTAGAGATACATGTTCATAGACTTTGTCAATAAGATTCTACCTGAGGATCCTAAAGAGGCAGCATCTATTAAGAAGCGGTCACACACGATTTTATTATGACCTGTTACTAAAATGCTTTATTAACGATCCTATGAAGGAGTCTTACTCTGATGCTTGTCCAACAAAAAAGCCAAGAAAGCTCTTAAAGAAATACACAATAGCATCTGTAGTGCACCCCAACCGCCCTAAGTTACGTATGGATTACTACTGGCATGCCATGTCAACTGATGCCACATAATAGACGAAGTAGCGTATAACATGTTATATAAGCATAGAAAATGGACAAAATAAACGTGTATGTCGCTACCAATGCGTGCTTCCTCTCAGAAAGTACGTACACAAAAGGCACCCAAGATCACCACGCGTACAAACGATATGAGTCTTTGAACGTCCATGTTCAATATACGAAGGACGAATGACAGTGGCAGATACATCGATTGTAGAACAATTATGACTCAAACTACTTTCTACGAGAAGACACCATATGGCAACCCTCACGGATGAGAAGTATGCACAAGCTCACAAAAGCCGCGAATGGTTAACGCACTTAAGAAAAAGCGTATCTTCGAATCCAAAGCAAATCAGGGTGTTAATTACAAGATAATTATGACCCTCCTTCAAAAGAAATCAGAAAATACGCAAAAGGCCATGTGAACTTCTATAGGAAAAAAGCGTAGATGTTATTCTGACCAACCTCAAGTGGTTACAAATTCGAGACACACACGCACATTTAATGCTTTACCATCATGACTGAGGTCTTATCAACGTGGCACGTGCATTTAATACTTTGCTATCATGAGCGAGGACTTATCAACATGGCACGCACATTTAATACTTTTCCATCATGGCCGAGGTCTTATCAGCATGGCATGTATATTTAATACTTTGCCATCATGATCAAGGTCTTATCAGTATGGCACATGAACTTAATGCTTTGCCATCATAATCGGAGTCTTGTCAACATAGCCGAAGCTTGCCTTATATAGGGACGCACGTGCGAAGTGACAAACACAACAAAGTTTGCTCATTTTCACATGTCTTGAAGATACACGCATCTCTCTGGCCTTATGGAAACGCATTTAATGCTTTGACATCATGACTGAGGTCTTATTAGCATGGCACACGCATTTAATACATTGCCATCATGACCGAGGTCTTTTCAGCATGGCACGTGCATTTAATCCATTGCCATCATGACCGAGGTCTTATCAGCATGGCATACACATGTAATGCTTTTCCATCATAACCGAAGTCTTGTCAGCATATCCAAAGTCTGCCTCGTATAGGCACGCACGTGCGAAGTGACAAACATAGCAAAGATTACTCATTTTATGTATCTTGATGATACACGCATCTTCCTGGCCTTATGGGAACGTATTTAATGCTTTTCCATCATGACCGAAGTCTTATCAGCGTGGCATGCACATTTAATGCCTTGTCTCATGACTGGAGTCCTATTATCATGGCATGCAAATTTAATGCCATACCGTCATGTTTAAGGTCTTGTCAGTATGAATAAATATGCCATGATCAAAAGAAAAAGAGAAAAGAGAAGACAAGTGTGTAGGAACGTTGAGCACCTCTAGAGGAGGGTGAATAGAGTGCGTGTACAGCGAAAATACTCACCTCCAATTTAAAAAGTTAAGGCATAGTACCAACTATATAAAGTAATAAGTACAAATATGGAAAAATGAAAGATAAAGTTTAGAGAGCAAACACAAACACCAAGATTTTTATATTGGTTTTCCTCTTAGAGGACTAGTCCAATCTCGAGAATTCTTGTTCGATGTTAATCCACTATTATAATAGCAGTTACACCACGTACTTTGATCTGAAAGGTATGTCAACTTCTAACCACCACCTCATGCTTTGATTCGAAGGGCACGACGACTTCACAACCACAAGCTTTTGATATGAAGAGCTGGTCGACTTCAAACAACAAGTGAAAATACTAACACATAGAAACCCAAGCTTTAAAACTCGATCAGACTTCTAAAATTGGAACCCGCGTTGGCAGTAGAAGGTTGGAAGTTGATCTTGGGAATAGAAAAGATTTATAACTCAACTAGATAGGCAAGTAAAGATTGAAAGAATTGGTGAATTATTGAGTTTCAAGAACTCAAGGACTTTATATAGGTTTATTGGACCGAGTTCGGTCCCCTAACATTCATAAATTTGTACGTTAGGGCTTGGTCTTCAGGAGGGAACGGTCAAATAGAAAACTGGGTCAGGGGGACCGAGTTCAGTCCGAGTTGGGCTTGTATAGACTAGGTTTTGGCCAGTTTAGTTTGGTGGACTAGGATGTTTGTTTAGGCTTGGGTATGAGCTTCCTAGTGCCAATATGACCCAATGCACATTTGGTCCTATAAAATAAAGATAAAATACACAACAAAATATGAAGAACCAAGAGCACTTTGATGACACCTTTTCTTTGACGCCTTTTTCCTTAATGGCAGCGGAACCCCCGAGGGCGATGCTCTAAAGATGTCGTTTGACGGTTCAGAGAAATCTTCTGCTATAACGTCATCTTTGGCCCGTCATGAAATTTTTATTGCATATGTCCTGGTTTGGTCTTTGTAACTGCTTGTCTACAAATACATGTTCGACGAGCAATGCAGTATGATACATTTAATGAATATTTAGGACAATACTTAAGTTTAAGTATCAACAAGATGGTGATTACATAAATATTAGTGACATCATTATGTTAAACTTAATCGATTAGCCATATTCAAAAATATGATACAATCATTAGGCTAACAAAGAGTTGTTTAGCCAGGGCCTTTATGTTGCCAAGTTCTCTCAATACCTGAGAGGGATTATTTCTTCATCCTCGTGTCTGGTAGTCCAAGGAGCAAAGTGATCGACCAAAGATCAGACCTCCATTTCTACCCCCCTCCCAGAACTTATTGGATTTAGAATTCCTTTCTTTTGTACTCTACCATTTTCTCAATAAAAGTTACCGTAAGTTGGCTTTATTTTAAATCGACACGAAAACATATGCCAATTTCATGCATACTTCATCCACCAGCTGTCAAAACTACTACAACAAATGGTTACTTCCTGTCCCTTCGATGCTTGGGGTATGGACATAGTCGTCCTACGTTGGGGCACATTGGAAATAAACCCAAGAAATCACATAATACCTCAGAGAAAATTCACAACTACAAAGACAATAATTTGCGTGGTTCAGCCAAGATGCCTACTTTCACGGACAAGGGTGGTTCAATTTTACTATAAATAAGAAAAGGAATTACAAAGACTCTCTCAACACTTCACTCCTTGCTCTCAAAAATACTCTATCACAAAGATAAAGAAAAAACTCTCAAACTTAGTGTTAAACTTATTCAACAACTTTAGCTCTCTCGTGTTGAACTTATTCAATAAATTTAGCTCTCTTCTGTTGAACTTATTCAATAACTTTTATTGAGCACAATGAGATGTCTCAAGGAGAACCTATAGACCCCTTTATCTAGCATGTCACGTGTCCATATATATAAGTCCAATCCTATGTAGGCTCAAAATCCAATCTTATATAGGATTACCTTATATATGGTCAAAGTCAAAAAAGGTCATGAGCCTATTTTTGGACTTTTTCCTTCATATCTCCACCTCGACAAGATTTTTCCACAAATCGAGCCGACACTTCTCCACTGCACAGCTTCACCAAATCAACCACTCGTCAATTCCACCCCTAAGGGATCTTAAGCAATAGGTAGGACTTGGAGCAAGTCCAGGCATTGTTGGAACTTAGCTCCAGGAACAACCTTCGTTAACATATCAGTGGGGTTGTCCTTGGTATACACTTTTTCAAGTACAATGTCACCGTCTTCTACAACACCCTGTACAAAATGGTAGCAAACATCATATGCTTGGTCCTTGCATGATGGATTTGATTCTTTGCCAAGTAGATAGCACTCATGCCATCACAATACACATCATCTACATCTTGCTTCACCCCCAAGTCATTAATCAAACCACTAAGCCATAGGCCTTCTTTTACTGCCTTTGTCACTTGCCATATACTCTGCTTCCGTAGTTGATAGGGTAACCGTAGCCTACAACATAGACCTCCAACTGACTGGTATACCATGTAAAACAAATATATATCCAGTAGTTGACCTGCACCTATCTAGATCACCAGCATAGTCTGAATCCACATATCCACTGACCTGGCTAAAGTCTCCACCAAAGTGTAATCCCACATCAATTGTGCCCTTCAAGTACCTGAATATCCACTTCATAGCCTCCTAGTGCTTCTTCTCCGGTTTAGCCATAAATCAACTAACCACACTTACGGCTTATGCAATGTCGGGTCGAGTGCACACCATAGAATACATTAAGGTGCCAACTACACTCGCATAACGAACCCGAGCCATGTGCGCCTTCTCCTCATCTGCAGTAGGGGATAACTTGGCTGAGAGCCTAAAGTGGCCAGCCAAAGGAGTAGAAACAGAATTTGTATCTTTCATACCAAAATAAGCAATGATATTCTCAATGTACGACTTATGAAACAAAAACAACTTTTGTTTCTCCCTCTCCCTTTTAATCTCCATCCCCAAAATCTTCTTGGCTCCACCCAAGTCTTTCATCTCAAACTCTGAGCTATGTTGAGATTAGTTTGTCTATCTCTACCATGCTTTTTGAGGTAATAAGCATATCATCCACATAAAGCAATATATAGATATAACCTCCACCATGAAGTTTATGAAAGTAAACACAATAGTCATACTTACTTCGGGTGAAATTATGTCGTGTCATGAAGGTATCGAACTGCTTGTACCATTATCGAGTCGACTGCCTCAACCCATACAACGATTTTTTCAACAAACACACATGATTTTCCTTGCCGACCACCTTGAAGCCCTCCGATTGATGCACATAAATTTCTTCGTCAAGATCGTCATGCAAGAATGTCGTCTTCATATCTAGTTGCTCTAACTCGAGATCATGATGAGCTATCAAGCTCAACAATAGGAGAATAGAAGTGTGCTTGACCACCGGAGAAAATATCCCATTGTAGTCCACTCCCTTCTTTTGTACAAAGCCCTTTACCACTAATCTTGCCTTGAACCGAGTGCCAAATGACTCTGGAGAAGCTTTCTTCTTCTTGTACTCCCACTTGCATCCTAGATCCTTCTTGCCTTTGGGCAATGAAACCAGATCCATGTACAATTTTTTGTGGAGAGACTCAATGTCTACCTGCATAGCCACCATCCAGTTCTCGCTGCTAGTATCTTTGACAGGCTGTCTGAAGGTGATAGGCTTGTCATCCTCTACTGGTGGTTCATATGCCACCATATTTAACTATCTATAGTGTTTTATCGGTTCATCAAATCCATACATGTGTACTGGCTTGACCGATCTCTTTGGCCTAGTGGTGGCCAAGAAATTTTACTGCTGGTGCTGCTCTTCCTCTGGTTGTTGCTCTTGTGGGGCTTGATGAACATCTTCTGAAACCTCCACCTCATTTGATGCATCCTCAGACGACTCAATCTCAATAGTTGAGATTTGCTAGATACACTACCATCCTGATCGGACTCACTCTTTTTGCTTGAAGCCAACACTAAAGACTCATCGAATGTGACATCCCTGCTGATTAAGAACTACTTATCCTCCAAGCAGTACAGACAGTATCCCTTTACTCCTTGTGTATATCCCAAGAAAATGGCTTTCTTGGCCCTCGAATCCAGCTTACCCTCATTGATATGATAGTAAGGTTTGCATCTAAATACGCACAAAGTGCTATAATATGCTGGTTTGTCGGTCATCATCTCATACAGAGTTTACAGTCTATAGTCAGAGTTGGTGATCTATAAACCAAGTATCGCGTCATGTGTATAGCATCTGTCTACCATTCCTTGCCTAAACCTGCATTGGAGAACATACATCATGCTTTCTCAAGCAAGGTTTGGTTCATCCTCTCTGCTAACCCATTCTGCTGTGGCATATTTCTGACAATATAATGTCAAATGATACCTTCTTGAGCACAAAAATCTTTGAAAGATCTATAGGTATATCCAGTACCATTGTCAGACCTTATCGTCTTTACCTTTCTGCCCGTTCTATTCTCCATGGTCGCTTTCCACTGCTTGAACTTTTCGATCACTTGATCCTTGCTTTTGACGAAATACAGCCAAACATAATGCGTATAATTATCAATAAAAGTGATGTAGTACCTTGCTCCATTCTTGGAAGAAATCTTGTATGGTCACCATATATCTGTATATACATAGTCGAGAATACCTCTTGTCTTCTACTTGCTTGTACTGAAGGTCACCCTGTGTTGCATACCATAAACACAATGCTCATAGAAATCCATACTTGGCCTCTTCAAGTTCTTTAGTAACCCTTACTTACTCAGTAAGGACAGACCTTTCTCACTCATATACCCAAGCCGCATATGCCAAAGACGAGTTCTATCAGATGAATCAGATATACTAACTGCTAAAGTCCCAGTCATAGTGCTTCCCAATAAGATATAAAGGTTGTCCTGTCGATGAACTTTCATCACCACCAAAGAACCACGAACAACCCACAAGACTCCACCCTCGGCAACGAACTTGTTACCATCCGAGTCAAGCATACCAAAGGAAATAAGATTTGTCTTGAGGTCAAAAATATGTCTGACATTGGCCAAAGTTTGCCCAATTTTATCATAATTTCACCTTGATAGACCCAATTCCAATAGCATGACATGTGTTGTTATTGCCCATCAACACAGAACCACCATATCGCCTTGTAGGAAGAAAACTACTCCCTCTTTGGACACATATGGTACGAACATCCTGAATCGAGAATCCAACGTTCTCTCATGTTGTCATGTGCAACCGAAAAACATACCCCATTACTATCAGCTTCTAAAGTACAGTTTGCTTTATCACCTTCTCTCTCTGTCTTATTCTTTTTTTATTTTTCTTCTTTTTGGAGCCTATGGACAAGGGGACAAGTGAATCATCGCTTTTGGGCGCAGACAGCTCTTTACCATCGAGCCTATTGCATTCCTCTCGTAGAGTACTGTACCGTCTCAGACCAGATACATCTATGGAAAGAAAGGATTGATTATATAATCATGAGGACACTTATTTGCATAATGTCCTTTTTTGTTGCAGTTGAAGCACTTCACCTTCTCAAGGTATCTTGGACTTGGATCTTAACCTTCTGCTATAAGATGCTCTATCATTTATCCTCTCTCTTGCCATCAAACTTTAGGCTTGGTCTCTACCGTTTTCGCTATTATAAGCCAACCTCTGTACCTCATTAGACAATAAGGCACTCGTAGCCTTTTTTATAAAAATTAAGTCCTTCCTGTATAGAAATGTTCGAATAAGATTCTTGTAAGAATCGGACAAAGAAAATAATAGGATTAGCGCCAAATGATCATCTTTTTCATGTATGTCAATATCCTTTAAGTCATAAATAATTCGGTTGAATTTTGAGATATGATCCCGAATTAACGTACCTTCCTCCATCACTAGTATGTATAGCAACTTTAACATATAAGTCGGTTGGTAAGAGTCTTCGTCATGTAGAGTGATTCCAACTTTAACTAGAGCCCAGCGTCAGTGGTTTCGTTCTTAACAGAGTACACGACATCCTTTTCCAAACACAAGTGAATAGAGCACATACTTCGAGATCTATGTCATTCTAAGCATCATCGGTCATGTCAGTGGGCTTTTTGGATTTTTTCCATAAAGCCTTGTGATAACCTGCTTTAGAGAGATAGTGGAAATTGTGCTAGTTTGTCTCTGGGAGTCATGGCAAGCCCTCTTGGGTGCATGATTGGATAATCTGAAGCCTCATCTGCCAAAAAAAATGGTGGTTCACCTACCCTAGGAAATGCGTGGGAAGAAGAGTGAATCCCAAATAACGTGTGAAAGATTAAGGCGGTTGTGGCTGCTCAGCCTTTAATGATTAATCTAGAAAACTATAATGACAACATGTCAAATCCTAAGCACGACTAATCAGATGCAGCACCCCTTACCAAGGAGGCCAATAGAGGCGGCAATACTAGGATACAAACTATTATCTTCCACGACGAGAGAATATTTCAAGTCACCTTCCTCCATGATCAAGGCATGCCATGCTGCCCCAGGTAACTCTACAGGGTCTCTAACCCTTTCTCTTTCTTGAAAGAGGTTCTCTACAAGCACTATCCTCCTCGACAAGGCCGTTCTACTGGTCACTTTTTTCTTCATACGGGATCTTCTCTCATGGCTGGGTGTGCTTCTATTGTTCAAAGTATTTTCGAAGACCTCTTCGAAAAACTTTAAAGGGGGACTTGTAAAAGCATAAAAACTCTTCAAAAAATTCCTTGTTTAACAGAAAAAATGCTTCAGAGCATCCAACGAAAGACTCAAGACAAATCTCTACAGCGGAAGAAAGGGCTCAATACGTTCGTGGCAGCCCATCAAGTGCATTGCGCCACGCAAAGGACAAACGGCACATCTCTTCACAGACTGACAACTGTTAATCCATCAAATAACCAAAGCGAAACTATTACTCGATAATCTTCGTTCTTAACTGCCTATATGGGAAACATACATTTTCCACTCATCCCACGATTGCCATCACTCTGCCAAAAGCTCCAGTTCAGTGCATATATGTACAACTGCCTGCCAACTATCGACCACTCTCCTTCCCCCATGATCTCGTTATTGGAGAAAACTGATTACAACCGCAAAGCGACCTGGCATCAACAGAAGTACGCACCCCCTGTTCAACCATGATCCTGATCGATCATTGCTAGTACATTGGCTATGTCATCTCCATTACAGCCACGATCGTCTATGCAAGCTCCCCACTCAGTGGTTTCTTCCTACCTATATCTCAACGCTACAAGGAAGTTAAGTACAACATCTGGTAGGTTATTCTTCTATAAATACCTGGCACTTTACAATTATCAAGGATGACCAATATGATAGTAGGCATTATCCTCGACACTAAGCTCCTACTCGCCCTATATTTCCCATCCCCCATAGTTGTGCTCGATAGTCAACGGAGTAAAAGGATCGCTCTGATCCGATCCCCGTCATCCCATATCCCCAAAATCTCGACTTATTTTCATACTATTATACTTACCTTTCTAGTTGTAAAGAAGTTCAAAAAATTGTTTTCACCGAGAAGAAGTGTCTATTCCACGGCTCCCTCTCGATCGAAAATAACGGTGAACCATACTAGTCCTATTAGAAATGTCAGAATCGGTGCTGAAATCAATCTCCTTTACAACTCCTTAAACAGAGTCTGACACTCTGCTGACAAACACAAAATCCTTCCAAGTCAAATGCATCAAGGGTACTGATATCCTGGCAAAATTTGCCACAAACCTCCAGTAGTATAATGCTAATCCCAGGAAATTATGCACATATGTTACTATCCTAGGAAGTGGCTAACTCTCTATAGCCGCAACCTTCATTAGATCCATTGATACTCTTTCTCCAGAGATGATGTGCCCCAAAAATGAAATACAATCCAACCAGAACTCATACTTGCTAAGCTTTGTGTATAATTAATGCTACCTCAGAATTTGTAAAATCCTCTGAAGATACTCCTCATGCTCCGTCTCTCTACTGGAATAAACAAGGATATTATTTATAAATAATACCATGAAATGATCTGAATGGGCATAACGATGTGGTTCATCAAATCCATAGATATTGTTGGAATATCGGTTAGCCCAAACAACATCACTAAGAACTCTCAATGCCTACACCGAGATCTGAATGTTGTCTTGGGTATGTCCTGCTTCTGGACTTTTGTCTGATGATACCCAGATCGAAGATCAATCTTATAAAAAAAAACTCTTGATGCACTCAATTAATTAAACGTCATCAATCCTAGGCAAATGATACTTGTTCTTGACAATCACTTCATTTTGTTGTCTATAATCGATGCATAAACGAGATGAATCATCCTTCTTGCCTACCAATACTACTGGTACTCCCTAAGGAGATCCATTAAGTCTAATGAATCCTTTGGCCATTAACTCCTCTATATGATGATATAAATCGTCCAACTTTGACTGGACATCCTGTAGACTATGATGAAAACTAGAGCTGCTATTGGAATTAACTCGATACAAAACTCTGCATCCCTAACCAGCGGCATGCCTGGAATCTTTCCTTGAAATACATCAAAAAACTCTTCGACCACTCTAAAAATATACTCCTCCACTGCAACTGCTGCCATCACTATGCCTTTAGAATAATCTTTCTCATCTCTAACAAAGGTGAACTCCTCCTCCTATGAAATGCTGAAGGTGATGCGCCCCTCATGACAACCGATAATCACATGATTCTTTCAACCAGTCCATGTCAAGGATAACATCAAAGTTAACCATAGAGAACCTAATCAATCTAGCGGGTAATAGACGCCCGCCTACGACGAAACATGCTAAGCACACTCTACAAAGTTTTATGAACCTATTACCAGTGAGTATATTCAACCTCTTTAGCAATGTTTCGAACTCCAATCCAATATGTGTCGCAAATCGTACAGATATAATAGAATGAGATGCTTCATAATTATATAAAGCTTCTGCAGGAAATGAAATAACTAAAATGGTACATGCTACCATATCGTCTGATGCTCATGGTACTCTCTTGTACCACAATTTGGGGAATGGGGGTTTGACAAAGCCAGGTACGTACTATGAAGTACACCAATACCCCCATAATACAATCACGAATGACCCTAGACATGTGGGTATACACTAAAATACAAGTCAACTATTGTCTCACAAAACATATTATATCTCAATCAGTCAACAAGAAATAAAAATATGGAACATATAAGATAAAGCAGTTAGGCATCTCCGATGCTCTATCAAAATAATCATGAAGATAGCTATACAGAAATAAAGAGTTAACATAGTATAAAATATACATGATCACATCGTCATCTATAGTCTGAATATAATACAATCATGTGATAGATAAGTCTTCCGAAATATACAGGCAAAACAGATGTTTGAGGGCTAAATGCTTCAAAAGAAACAAAATGATATAACGTATGGTGAAGGAGAAATCCACTCAAGCTGTACGCGATCATCCTATTGGTGTACGCCATTAGGAATAAAGTATGTTAGATCCACGGGCTCTGCTATGAGATATGGACAAACAAAACCTGAAGGTTCAGGCTCCAAGTACCATAAGAAAACATAACTGAATGAAACAAAACCCTATTAATAGCTGTACATAGGAACTGGTGCCATACAATTGGTCTATATTATATCATCGAGGCATTAGTCCATCCCTACACCAAATAAGAACAAGAGCTGAGATGAAATATTATGTCATGATAAAGTATGCTACTAGGCTACGATCAAGTAATATATATACCAATCAATCACTTTAACAAATCATCCAATCAGTTACTATGGGTTTCTAGATTAATATTTGGGTTATCCCAGTAACACAATAAGGGATCCTCATATTATACGATGCCGAAGTGGGACTGGCTAAATCATAGACTAGAAATATATATATAATAGTCCACGATGCCACCCTTCGGAAGGCTGTCGGGTCGGTAACAATGCTTAGTAATGGTCCCACCACTCCTATATGGTTGATACTAGATCGGCAACAATAATAAATACTGAATATTATACTCCACCAAGGTGGATGATACCACAGTATCCAATGGCTGACCAACAAATGCACAATATCAGAATCTTATTCCCTCCCAATAAATTTAGGTATTTAAGTTACCTAATTAACCATAACAATTATATGGATTCATGTACCGTGGGCACACGATCATCCATCCTAGATATCGTATTGTAGTACGGGTACGATTGGTGTAAATTTGCATTGGTTCCAACCTAGATTCGTCTTGAGCATAAATTTAAGCATTAAATGCATAGATCTCCTACCTAGCTACTCTACGATCACTAACCAACTACGAGGGAATCTGTACCGGGTATATATATAATAGACTATAATATAATTAGAACAGGATATCGTAACTCAGTGCACATGAAACATGAATAGTACTATAGTACAAAAGTGAATATGATATCCTCAGTACGATAATAGGACTAGTACCTCAAAGGGTAACCTGGTAATCAAAATAGCTCAAATACAGGCAGTCATGTCAGAAAACATAGACAATCAATCAATAACAAAATCAGTACCAACAATTCTTCTATTCATTGCATATCATGTATTATCAAGTAAATGGTACGATTATTATATACTATTCTACCCGACAACAGAGATTTTCAGTGTATATAGGTTCATTTGCAATCCATTGATAAATCCTGTAGATTCTTAGTCAATAACTTATACTCTATGACATGAATAACTATCTAATAGGAGTCTAATAAATAATAGAAAATATGGGATAATATCTCAGGAAAGGCTAAATGTCCACACGAGAAGACGATACAACCAGGATCATTTCCTGAAGAAATCAGCAAGCACAGAATACTGACATAATATTGTCAGTATATTGACAATACACTTGCAGTATATTGGCAGTATAATGCTCTGCCTTGCAGATAGTATACTAACTTGCTAAAAAAATAATATAACACATCGTATATTGTTAGTATACTATTTTGCTTTGCAAAATAGTACACTGAATCTACTATAAAATAAATCATGCCATACAGTATACTAACAGGATATTGTCAGAATACTATTTTGCTTTGCAAAACAAATACTGAACTTGCTTGAAACATAAAAATCCCACACAATTTGCTAGTACTGTTGCACTGATGTTGTGAAGACAAGAGCTCAGAATGGGGTATTTTAGACACCAAAATATATCAAAATACTACAAAATTAAGCCTAACAAGTTTGCATTAGCTAATAGGTATTTTATATAGAAATTAAGCACTATGGGTAGGGTTTGAAATCAAAATCCAACTCTCAAAACCTAGTTAAAACCTAGCATCACAAGTTCATTCCCCAATCAATTATCACATTGATCATAATCACTCCACATAACATTAATATTTATCCATGATACACATAAAATAATTTATAACTAAATTTAGATAAAACTAAGCAATGTATAAATCATAGAAAAATGAAATAAAAATAAGAATATATTTTTATTCACAAATGCAATATGTACTTGTCTTGATCCTCAATGCGCCAAGCCTAGCTTCAAGTCCACCACCTAGGTCAGTTAGCCACTACACCCTTTATCTCAAGATCAACTTGTAGTCTTCTAGGTCACCCACCAAAGGACAAGACAGAAGGAAATAGAGAAGAGAATGGAGGAAGAAAAAAATGGAAGAAAGAGAGGGGAGGCTGTTTTATAGGAATAAGCTTTAATCCTTAGCCACTCATCAAGCCATGTCATCAATGCATGTCTTTCCAACTAATCCTAGCCCTCCAAACAAAACCAAATATCCAATGGGTAAAGACCTAAGCCTAGTCAGCAGGCTGATTGGGCCACTGTTGTGCAGACAGTATATTGTCAGAATTCTGACATTATACTGTCAGTATACTGTCTGCTTAGTAAAAATCCTACTTTATGTATTTTTAAATATCCAGTCTATTCACAAGTCCTAGTATGGATTTAGGACAATGCCCATGGTCTAACTAGGGATCTTTGGTGGTCTCTCACATTATTATCTTGTCGAAAAAATCGAATCCAAATTAGGTTGCATAAGTTAATTATTCAGTTTAAGCAGTCGATTTCCATATGGACGATATGCTTGTACGACTCTCGATACCAAATTAGAAAATCAATAACATTGTACAAGAACCTCGTATCGAATACGAACATTAATTAACAATATGAGTACAAAATATAGTATCGAAATTGAATATAGGATAATTCGATATACTCGTAGAAAAACGAAAAACAGAAACGAAAATTGAGAAAAGTATTACTCAAATTGAGTTTAAAAAACTTTTTTTTTTATTAATGTTAGGTTTACAACCATGAATACAAAAACACAAAAATCTTACACTAGAAATCCTAAATATTAAAAAAATACATGTCATGATGTGATGACCAAACCATCATTAAACCAAACAAATCTAAATTTATTTACTAAAACTACAAAGATATCCTATGTTACCAAAAATATCCTATTTCTTCCATAATTTAGCGAAAACATCTCCTCTTAGGTTGTGTTTGGTATTGGCACTACTTAAGTAGAAGCAACTTTCAAACGTTGCTAAAAAAAGGACTGGTTTATCAAATAATAATCAGAAGTCAAAGATACCAAACAACCTGTCCGAGTCGAGAAACCTCAGAAGTACGAATAAGATGTATCAAACCCTACAGTGGATCCTTTCACCTATTAAGAGTGCCCAGTGGAACTAAGAGTATGTGTGCGATCTTCGTCTTTAGTTACGAGGAATTGGGTCCTCTATGGCCCTTAGACGAATAGTTATCTATTTTTTTCTCTTCTACGCGCTCCAGTTGTGAGAGTATGGCTCAGAACTTGTGGGGTTTAACATCAAGGTCAGTTTGCTTGTCGGCTTTACCATCGGTGTAAAGTTTGCTCTACAATGGCATAAGGCAAATCTCTTTCCCATGGCAAGTGCGAAGCAGGTTACATATTTGTCCTTCGTTTAGGAGTGCATGGCCCCATACTTACCAATCTCCTGAGGACTAATAAGCTTTGGCAAAATAACCCTATTTTGCAAACTAATAGAGATGGATTTTAAATAGGTCAGGACCGGTCTCAGGCATGACAAGCCCATTGGCCGGTCGGTTATTGAAATGTGGGCTATCATACTTTGAGTTGCACCACATTTGTTTTACCATAATGCATAAAAATCTCAATTTTTAACAAAAATCGTCAATAATTAACAATCAACTCATTTGACCATTATGTGAAAACTTTTGAGATCAAAATACCCTCAATGGGTTGTTCCCACTTCTCATCTATTTATGCACATCTGAAGTTAAGCTACCTAGGGCCGAAGGAGTTTTGGTCTCAAAAGTGTCAACGTGAGAATATTTTGGTCACAAAGATGTCTACGTGGTGGGTCAAAGGAATTGACTGTTAGTCATTGATGGTTTCCGTTAAAAGTGAAAGGTTCCATGCATTATGACAAAACAAGTGAGAATCAACTCAAAAATTTTCTTTCAAGTAGGCTGCACCTTGAATTATGGTAAAACAATTGGAGTACAACTCAAAATTCTCAACATAATAACATGATACCAAAAGAATTCTTAACAAGAATTTTTCTATTCATTCACATATTTGATTTCATGTTGTAGAAGGATTAGGCACACGGAAAAGTTTACACGAGACATCATTCCCTTGAAGTAGGACAATACACAATGGCATCAACATCTATAATTCTAGCAGTCCAGAAGATCATGATGCAGAACTTCTCAAAATCTAGGTTACAAAAATTAAAATAAACACCACCTAGGTCCCTCGATGTTTATCTTCCTCTCAATAAAAGTTTAAGTTTCCAGCACAAGTCATTAAGGTCTCGTCACAAATATCAAGTATGCAGCCTTTTCAAAATAGATCATTGAATAAAATGCAAGCCATCGTACTAATTAAATGAAATTTATACAGACAAAATTATCTTTAATTCTGAGCTCTCAGAGACGTGATGCAGCTAAAAATATCTAAATGACATAATGGCACAACAAAATGCTTGTTAAGCACCCCCCTTGTCATATATACAACGAGCAAGTATACAAAGCAAACTTGTAACATGGCAAAAAAAAGATGTAGAATAATAATACATCTGATTGTCAGACTTGTATTTTTCTGTTTGATCTCCCATCAGTCGTGTCGCAAGGCCACAGCAGGTGGACAGGCAAAAGTAACAAGGCCTGATGAGGTGCATCTTCTTGCTGCTGAGGACGCAGCACAGACGAACTACCTTTCATAGATGAACATGTAAGACCAATAATTGACTTACAATGAGCTTTCACGCTGCTAAATTCTTCCAGAGGTCATCGAATATGACTTCTACCAAGAGATGATGATCCAATATCACTGCCAGTGCTCTGTCATTAAACAAACGCTATGTCAGCACAATATACAGTCTATAAAGTGAAAAGGTTGGGGTGATGTCAAGGACAAACCACACGTTTTACAAAAAGGTAAACTAATTTGTCAATGGTCTGTAATAAGAGAAGTAGGCATCATCTACCAAACTTGTGAAAGACTGAAATTAGACAAACAAGAGATCATTTAGAAATGTTGCAAGCAAACTACGACTATGCATTTGAATGATTTCCAAACAAAAGACATGAACTACTAGATAATCTGTAATTAATGTCTACACATATCTTTCTTTTGAGTATGCCTACAAAAAGACATCATGGAAAGGAATTGGATGGACTATAATAAATTAGAGTAAATATGATGATGCACGAAAATAACCTAAAAATAGAAATTGTGGGACGAAGTGTATAATCATGTGCTGCAAAAAACAAGCTACTGCTACCAGAAGAAATGGGATGAATTTTTAGTGTTAAGTACACCGCACATGTGCCTTAATCGTACTCTAGTATAGCTTCTAGTTCTTTTGTTGTTTTGTTTTAATCCCACAACGGAAAAGATGGATGATGGATGCCTCTTATGTTGGCCAAGTGAATGAAATCAATCATTTCACAAACTGTAACATGGTATAAACAAATGTAACGTTTATTTTATTTTTTCTCCCTATACCTTATTTCCATCTACATTTTTTTCTCTATATACCCTTCTCTCCATCTACTAGCCGTCTTGCTCTACCTTCCCAGCCCCTCGATCCCACCGCCCCCAATCCCAAAATCATTTAGTCAAAACAAATCCACTTCTCTTCAAGCCTATCCTCTCCAAACCCACTTCTCCAAAATCGTAGATCATAAAAAAAAATATAATCTAGCCCACTAATGATATCTTGCCCTCTTTCCGAATCAGGGATTACGAGTCGGACGTGATCACTAATCTTCTATCATTGCTCTTTGCAGTTGTATTGATCTTGGTGTCTCTCTTTTTTTTTTCTTACAGCTTCGCTCATCTTTCTTGTCCATGTTTGCTCCCTCGGCAACCATCTACTTCCTCGGAGGCCTACTTTGTAGGTCACATCTACTTGACAACGACTACTTTCTCAGCCATGTCCAACTTTTTGCCACATCTACTTTCTTAGTTTCTTCGACATATATACTTCCTCGGCTGCACCAACTTCGGTCACGTCTACTCGTCTACTTCATCGGTTGTTGATGATTCCTCCTCTCAAGTCCAACTCTCAAGAGTAGAGTCCAATTCTTCCTCAGTCCAATGTGAGTGTCGGTCACTCATCAGCAGCACTAGGTTCCAAATTGGCCCCCTCGTCTGTTCCCACTAGTTCTTCCAGGATTCCATTTACTTTGTATTTGCATCATGATATTGATAACCATTACTAGCTTCAAGGTTAATAGTCTTCTACCTCAAGTTCAATATCTGTGTGGTTATCATGTTGAGGTCACCTCACCTGTTACGTGACATGATTTCCTGTGTTTCTCTACTTTTCACTCTATCACGATATAGACTGTTGATGGTACAATCCCAACTTATCTCCTGCCGAGATCATTTATCCGACTCATCTCATTTTTCCCCATATCTAGGGGCAGATTCAGTAACTTTAGTCAGAGAGGTCTTCCATTGATAATTCCAGCTACAAATATATAACATTAAATTAATCACCTAAGAAACTACCATCCATAGGGTTGGGCTTCTTTGTAGTGCATGAAGAGAGAGAGAGAGAGAGAGAGAGAGAGAGAGATCTTAGAGAGATAAGAGGAAGGGGCTTTAGAAAAAGAGAGGAGTTGTGCACAAGAGAGAAGAGAGAGAGAGAGAGAGGAGAGAGAGAAGAGAGAGAAGGGAACAGGAAGTATGGAAGCTTTGGATAAGACTTGATCTTTG
>JANAVB010039183.1:0-74915 GCA_029216955.1 Iris pallida | reverse complement strand
GTGCGACAACTAGACTATAACTCTTGTTCTTTCTCTTTACTAAACCCTTACTTTGCAACAAGTAATGTCGCAATAAAGCTGGTTCTAAACTACAACTCTCAATCAAACAACCATACGTGAAATATAATTAAGAAAAGCTATATGTAAACTTCAATGGTTACTTGTTTTAATAATCTTCTCATGCACATATGAAATATAAACGAATAACTTGTAAAATCATTCTTCTGTACATTATTGCTAAAATTGTAGAGTATAACAAGCAATGTTTTAAAAATAGGACTAATGATCGATTCAAATTTTTTTGGTACAAGTCAGATCGGGGTTCAAATATTAGACTTGGTTTGTTTGTTTCAAATAGGTAAGATATCCATATTTACTTCTTGGTTTGTTTGATTTGGTTCTACTATGTTGGTTTGGTTTAATTTTACAACTATAAGGTTTAACAAAATCAAACCAAGAACCAAATGATCCAAATTTCACATAGTAATTTTTTTTTGAAATTATAAAAAAAAATCAAAATTGGCCAGTTCAATTGTGAACCGGTTTCGGAAGGTTCAACGTGTTGAACCCAATTTTAGGGAAAATACACTGTTCTTTTAAAAAAATCGATTTTAGTCGAATCAAACCAATTTTTTGGTCTAAACTAGTTGGACCCGGTCAGACACTGGTCCGGTCTGGTTCTGACAACATTGATAACAAGGACTTTTCCTATACATTTTTATAGAATGGAGATACGTTATAATTGAATGATTAGGGAACTTATTAGCCATTACATGAGCCCTAATATTTCATCAACTTTGCTTTGAATGAGCTTCCAAGTGGCATCCACATGTCGGATCTCTATCATGGTCGTACCGATGGCGAGCCGCAGCACGAACATCCCACCCGCCACTGCATCATGGCCGGACTTGATATCAGCAGCATGAGGCGGCTGCCTCTGGCCCAAAAGTTTAAAGGACACCAACTTTTTTTTATAATATTTAATGTAGAAAGTTCAATTCTGAACAAATGACCAATAGACTCATTCTAATAACT
The DNA here is from genome assembly GCA_029216955.1 of Iris pallida. Taxonomy (NCBI): domain Eukaryota; kingdom Viridiplantae; phylum Streptophyta; class Magnoliopsida; order Asparagales; family Iridaceae; genus Iris; species Iris pallida. Next base: position 73,880 of record JANAVB010039183.1, on the reverse strand, counting down.
TTAATCAGCATAAAAAGTTTTTCTCGGTTATAGGAAATCTAAACGTAAAACTAAGAGACAAGTCACTTAGTCAGATATAAAAAATTGTGTAATCGCTGTCATAATTCTCTTACCTAATTTTGTCGCTCTAGTAGTCTGACGTTGTCAATCTTTTATACTTTTCTAACGTTGGCAATTTCTTTGTCTCTCTTTCTCTTTGTGTGTTGGTTTGGAATATCTTCTATTTCATTATGACTATTATTTTCGATATTATATTTTGTTTGTTGTTTTATTTTTTGAAATTTGTGTTGGTAAATACTATTGTATTATTGTTTATGAAAAATATTTATATGAATATTAAGTTTTAAGGGCACTATTTTTAAAATTTGTCACAGGACTCGAAATCAAAAGTCCGACACTGCACTACATGGACATTGCACTGCATGGGTCATGAAAGCCTTCCCGCTCGAGTTGATAGCCTCAAGAAGCCTCCGTTGAGCTCGAAACAACCATCATTATCATTGCAGCATCCATCGAAGTCTTTGGGCTTTAGCCGGAAGCAGACCAACGAGAACTTCCGAGGCACTACCACCTCGAACTTCTCGTCGGCCGACACCATCCACTCGAACCTAATAGAAAGTTGCTGCTGTGATGACTGACGAGTTAAACAAGTAGTTGGTCATGTATTTGTAATACGAATTAATCAATGAACTTGGTCAAGTATATATTTTCCGAATTGTTAGATGGCCAATTTTCAAAATTCAATTCTTCGCGCGAGGTACTAGAAAAGAATTTTTTTAAAATTTTCTTTCCTTGTTTTGGATCCATGGCCACAAATTTGCATCTGGGAAGAATTGACTTTGGGTCGTACATGCCAATAACAGGAACTCAACCTACCTTCCCCTCGTGAACTCTAGTCACATTCAATTGATCTTTGTTGCTACAAGAGACATTTACGCTAACAGTGACCATTTCATAGTTTTGGATCCATGACCACAAAATCTTTTTGTCTTTGTAAATTGATAACATAAGAAGAAAATAATTATTGTACACAGAAAAGTTATTGAGGTTCAGTTCAAAGGACCTATCTCTTTACGCCTACATCCTTCCATCCCTTTCCACTGTTTTTACTATAATGAAACAAGATTACAAATGACGTATCTCTTTAAGTCTTAGCTTGAGGATCACTTTCATTCTCACAAACTCATTTGAGGTGGATTACCAACGATGAACAGGTAGGCAACTTCAAATAACCAACTTTTCAATACACGTTAACATGTCCTGATTCAAAACTTGGATTAAAGATAAAATTTGACTTTATAACTTTCGTATAAGAACGAGCCAAATAATGACGATAATATTTTCAAACCAACATTCCAAAACTGAATTCTATCAAAGAAAACCGCATCTAAAAAATGGCTAAGTACATGGTCGAACCCAACCAAGAATGATCTATTTCCATAGATCAAATCCATATTAATTCCCCATGGGGTGTTGGGAATCAGACACGCCCTCTTGCGCTCTGATTCCGTGTCTGAAATGTTGTCACAACGAAACTTATGCCAACCCACCTGAGATAACCAATCCCGTTTAACGACACCAAGTACAGATAAAGACAAGGATATGATAGTGACTACGTCACCTGACAAATTTTAATTTTTATTACTCAGATGAAATTACAAAATTGACAAAAATAATGCTGAACCCTTTACCCTAATAGGTTCAACCCCTTCACCACCCTCAAGAAGAAAAATATATTACAATTGAAATCACTTACCAACCTGTAGCAATCTTTCTAACCAAAGTTGACGACTCCTTGATTATATCTCTTCTTCCTTTTCTTGGATACGAAGTCCTAAGAGCAAAGCACGAACTTTCTCTTAGATTTCTTGTGGACGAGCACCTCGAATCCCCTATATCTTCATGCCTCCACTTAATCTCATACCAATATGATGAGAAACCTAAACTTAGGGTTAGGAAATCTTAAAAGTAATCCACCATCAGATCTGGCTGTCCACCAACAAGCAACGGTGTAGATTATATCCCATCACCAATTATGGACGTCCAAATGTAGTCAAATTAAATATTTGATACAAATTTATAAATCTAATCAAATCAGATATTTAATAAAGATTTTCAAATCATACATATACGACTGACACGACACTGAGACACAATACTGACACAACACTGACACACTCATGTTGCTGACACGACATGACACGACATTGGGACACAGATACATACTCACTGACACGTATGACACACATACATACATACAGGACACACGACACACATACCCTATTGCTGACACGATACTGACACAGACACACACACATACTCACTGACACGACACACATACCCTCTTGCTGACACGATACTGACATTAAACACATGCACACTGACATGACACACATACATACATTGTGTCTATTATTCTGTTGTATTTTGTGACTATAATTTAAATCAAGGTACAAATATTCATGATTAAATCTTGGTGAAATATTAATGAAGGGAACTCTTCGTTCATGTAAAATTTTAACTTGTTCAAATAAAAATAATCGAACATTGGACATGACATACACTAATTTTAGGTGTATTTCCTTGTTCAGTATGGCATCGTAAAAAGATTATAGGTGTATTTTCTACTTTAGGGTGTTAATATAGGCTTGTGTCACATCACGATGGATATGCTAAAAATAAAACATTTAATAGTAGATCGAAAATGAGTAAGTTGTAAACGACACACATGTTGGAGCTACTTTCGTGATAATCTAAGGAAGGTTACATGTGTATGATGGGTCCTAAATTTAGGCTATCTAGGGAAGGTTGTATCCTAGATATATATATATATATATATATATATATATATATATATATCTAAGATACGAAACATACGTGTCAATCTAAGTATATATGCATCTATATTTATATTTTGATACTAAGGAGTATCATAGTACCTAGAGTGTATAGAGTGAGTATCCTAGTAGTATATGAGATATTTTAGAAATTGAGAAATTGTTAAGGTAAGTTTGGATTTTAATTGAAAGTATCTAGATTGTATCCTATAAGATATGGTGTGGTGTCAATGGTAGGTATGATTGGTAACGTGTGTAGCCTGAAATCAAGTGTCCATATATGAGCTATTCTCTCAAAAGAAAATTTATGTCTACAAGCCTTTTGTGTCACATTTTCTTTTGAGAGAATGGCTCACAGGGACACTTGACTTTAGGGTACTTTAATGAACGGTGTGCAGTTAGTGTCATGGGTATTTGAAACTGTATCCTAGTATCAAAATACAAGAGAGTATCAATGTGATATTGTGTACCATGGTACATGATATCTACATGATACACAAATACCTAGAGTAAAGGTGATATGTAGGTAAGTGCTAGCTAGGTATCTTAGATACTTAGGTAAGTGTCCGTGTCAGTCCAAAGTCAAGTGTCCATGTCAGCTTTTCTTTTAAAAATAAATTTACATCTGTAACCTTTTTGAGGATTTAGAGTTATACAAATTTTTGAAAAATAGAAAAAAAGATAAATAACAAAAGGAGTAAAAAATTGGAAAATAACAAAGAATGAAAAATCCTAGAGAAGAAAAATTATAATACTTGGGCTTTTCTTCTCTCTTCGAAAATCCTGCATAAATCTAAAAGCCTCAAAAGGCTTGTAGAAGTAAATTTTCTTTGAAGATAAGGCTGATATTGAACAGTGACGACACTCATTTAATACTCATGTGTATCCATCGATCTATACATCCATTTGGACAATATATTCGAATAATGTGTATCCATATTTGAAGAATAATCTTCAAATAGATAAGAATTACTATCTGTGGTATCGTTTGTGGATGTACAATCGTCATCCTGATAATATGTACAGTGAAGGATGAATTTATACAGGAGATAGAGCAGTTCGTGCAGTTTGCCAAGGCATTCCCTCAGTCCACGGACCGTACCAAAATTAAATATCTATGTGTGAGATGTCATAACTTGAAATATCATCCAGAAGTGGACGTGACATATCATGTGTACTTGAGAGGTTTCATGTTGAATTACTATTAGTGGATCTCACACGGAGAACTTGTACCTTTAGTCGGAGCCAGAACCTAATTTGGAGCCGTATATGGATGTCAACGACCATGCTAATTATGACGGAGGATGGGTGGACATGGCTTTTGATACTACGGGACCTAGTTTTGATCCAGACAATCATGATGCGGGGCACCGAATGTCGAAGCTGCAAAGTTTATGGAGTTGTTGGAGAATGTAAGGACTCCTTTGTATCCTGGTTGAGAGGATCATTCACCGTTGGAGGTGGTTACAAGACTGTTGAGCATCAAGTACAATTTTAATATGTCTCAAGAATGCTACAACCGAATCATCGAGTTGATTATAGAGATCTTGCCGAAGGGTGCCAAGTTACCTACATACTTCTATCGATCTAAGATAATTGTGAGATCACTCTGGATGAGATATGATAAAATTGATGCATGTTGCAACGGATGCATATTATAATACAAGAACAACAAGGATGAAGACGTGTGCAGATTTTGTGGTACTAATCGATACAAGACAACAAGTTCAAGTAGGACTCCTAATACAAGAAAGCCGACCGATTCGATGCACTACTTTCCTTTGACGTCGCAGTTGCAGAGGTTGTTTATGGTCAAGATGTCACAATCTGCACCCAATATAAGGGCACGAGACCGTATATACGTCCAGCCTACGTCGCAGTGTCGGCGGTAGAATATTTTCCTAGTTCTCAACAATAACTAAACACAATATATTGAACTTGTCCAATATAGATATACTCTCCAATGGAGGACAATCTCAGAAAGATACAACTCAATCACAAAGCTAAAGATGAATAACATTACAATTTTGGATAGAAGGATATCAAGTGCGATATAACCAGAATAAAAATAAGTTAAGTGTTAACTTTTCATCCAAAGTAGCAGTAATATTTATATACAACTGATGAAAAATAACTAAAAACAAAACCAGACAATATCCTAGCAATCTATTCCAAGCACTACTGGTGTTTCCTCTAGGCCAGCTGGATCCTCCAATTTTTCTGTAAAATTTTGTCAACGTATCCAGTCAAGATTGGACGAATACATAACTGAAAGTAGTTCCAGTGCATGGTAGGAAATATAGAACTAGCAATAGAATATAATACATGACGGGCTGTAAAAGAAAGTACAGGAGTACAAGAGATATAGATAAGTAAACTGAGTAAATGAAATAGAATAGAGAATCTATAAACTGTAATAAATATAAGTGTTTCAGAGCACAAGATGGTTATGTGATTGGTTTAGGTTGCACATGAGTAATCTATGGTAACTCTATTATACATGAGGGTATAATTGACATATACATGAGTACACTAGAGGGGTTTATGTAGCTCCCCTCCCCGAAATTTTTTAAAATATCTTTTTTTTATTTATTTGATTTAAATGATAATTTTTAGAATTTTATAAATAATTAATTAGTTAATTATTTCGGTAGATGACTTTAGTCATGGTTAGGGATTGGATTATAAGGTGACTAGAAATTGTGGCATGGATAGTGCAGTGGCGTGCCTTGACTAGTGTATTACTCATGCCAGGGAAGGCTGAACCATAGTGATGTCCTAACTAGGAAAACTAGGCCAAGTTGTGACTCGACTCCTATAAATAATTTAATTATTTATTATTAAGATTTATTGACTACTTGCAGAAGACCCGGTTGTAACAAACTAGCCGGACTGGACCCGAACTGAGCCCAAGCCCATGTAGGCATCCAGTGTATCCAAAGACGTCCACGTCGATATATTAAGAGTATACTTCGTACCTTACCTTAAACTGTCTAGATAAATAGTTTTCTAACAATAATTATATATATAAATATTATCAATATTAATTTTGATATAGCACTTTAGAACGTGTACAAGAAGTTTTCTGTGGACCAATTTATGTGAGAATATACAGTTTCACCCATCACCACTTCTATTATTGGTTTATTATAGTTTGTATTATTATCGTTATTATTATGTTATTATTTTATTATCAATGTTATTGAGGTTATTATTATAAATATTATTTTATTATTATTGGTTATATTATTTTCGTCAAATAAATGTTATAATATATGTTCATATTTATATAGGTAGGCCCTACACTAGGAATAAATGTTATTGGATTTATTTGGGTTTTGTGGAGATTATATATATATATATTAAAAATATATATATATTTTTTTTATTTTTTTGAAAGAAAACTTTATTGAACATGGAAAGAGTGGCAACACAGGAAACAACAGGACGCAAAAGGAACTTTTGAAAATAAAAAAAGAGAGGAACGGTCAGAGACCGCATGCATCCCGAGGGGGTTGCGGAGCCCGAGGTGACCGCGAACTCGTGCTCTGTCTGCCCGAGGGGATCTCGGGACCCGCACGTGCACTGCCCGAGACGGAGGGGGGGGCAGAGCGCAACTAACGAGGAGGAGGGGCTCAGACCCGCCGGAGGGACGGAGAGTCGGGGGGCGGAGCTGCCGGGTAGGAAGGGGTCACGGCTTAGGGGCCAGGGCACAAACGACGAGGCTGAGAACCCGCAGAAAGGGGAGGGCGCTCGACCCCCTGAGCCGAAGGGGGGGTATCGACCCCGGTGAGGAGGGGAGAGGAGGCACGGACCCATGTCGGCCGACAGGGGCAGAAAAGACGGCGAGCCGGAGCACGGAGCACGGAGGGACCCATCACCGGCGGGGGCGGCCTAGGTAAACTGAGCAATGGCAGCGGAGCTGCAGCCGGCGAGGGGAAGAGGGCGGCCAGATCCACGGCGGGAATGGGGAGGGAGGCCCTGCAAAGGTGCATTCCAGAAGCGCCGGGTCACACCGCTCCGTAAGGGTGCAACGTGGGAGCACAAGGGTGGCTCCTAACTCGCGAGGGGGAGGGGTGCTGCCGACGTCGGGGAAAAGAAGAGGTAGCTAGGAAGAGCCGGAGGGAGGACCAAAGCATGAGGCGGAGGAGGATCCACCAACGACGGAAGGACCAGAGCTGGGAGAGGGGGTGTCCTGGGGAGACGAGGCGGTGGCTGGGAGGAGACGGAGGGCAGCCACGTCAGCGTCGCCGGGGGGAGGGGCCCACGAGGAGGACGCGACCAAGGAGGCCGGAGGCCACCAGAAAGCGAGTGAAGCGGGATGAGGGCCGCTGCCGAGGGAAGGGGCGGCACCGGGGGAGAAGCGGCAGGAGGGGGTGGGAGCAAGGGACGACTCCGGCAGAGGGACGGCTGGAGGAGGCAAGCCATGCGGAGCTGAGCGATGCCCGACGGAGGTCCGAGGAGGGAAGGGGACGGAAGGATGCCAAGGGGGTTGTCGGCGGAGGAGGGCCGATCCGCGCATCGAGCCCTGGATCGTCGCTGACGCCGGGGATGACGACGGCGCCGAGGAGGGTGGAACGCCGGGGAGGCGTCGGCGAGGGAGGGGGGAACAACTGAGCAAAGGCCGACCAACCGGAGGAGGCCGGGCGGGCCGAAAGGGGGCCTCCGATAGGGGGACAGGGGGGAGGAGGCCTGGGAGCGTGGCCAGATCGAGAAGGCCCACCGGCCACCCACCCACAAGGAGAAAGGGGGTAGCGGCGCCGAGCCAGGGAACACCCACCTGAGGAGCCCGAGCGGCCCTCATCTCTCTTATATATATATATATATTTTTTTTTTCTCTTATATATATATATATAATATATATATATTAATATATATATATATATATATGTATATATTTATAAAAAATATATATATATATATATATATATTATATTATATATATATATATTATATTATATAATATATATATATATAAATATATATAAAGATAAATAGGTGTGTTATATACAATACATAATAAAATACAAAGGAAAGTAGCAGCAAATGAAACCCAACCATCCTAAGCCACCCCGGGCTGCAACTACCCCAGCCCAAGCAATCCCAAGCCCAGCGAGCAACCCCAACCCAACCCAACCGAGCCAGGCTCCCCGACCCCCTCGGCTTGTATATAGATATCGAGAGAGTTAGAGAGCGAAGAACAAAACCCTAGCCCTACCCACACCAGCGCCGACCCCAGCCACCCTGGGTGGCCACCCGCGACCACGCTCCGCCGCATGCGTTGTCGGACAACGGCTGAACCTCGTGCGCATGGGGAAGAACAGGGAGAACACATCAGCAACATAGCAGGAGCCCAACTTCGCTATACGAGTGCGTCCTCCACAATCATCCTTTTCTCGAACCGATTCCTCTGCTACGTACCCAAACTATACGACTTCGCATCCCTGTAATTAGATTCAGGAAAAACGTAGTTATAACTAGGGTTAATTTGACCCAAAGATCGACCAATATCTGTTCAAAAACAGGGAATGGAACAGTCCCAACACCCAAGTTGGAAGGCTAATTAATGGCAAACCGTAGACAGTCTATGAATCTATCTAAACAATATTTTATTCAACCTAAACAACATCGAAACCCTTTTTGTAGTTTATTTTTCATCGAATATGTGTTGAGAAATTAGATTACCAAAACCAAGAAAAATTTGTTTTCAAAATATAAAATTTCTCGATACGATGTGCGTCCCGCCAATCCGGACGACGTGATCGTGAATCGAAAGCATCGAAAGGTGCGTATCGACTTCGCGGATGTGTGGACTTTGACGGAATTCAACGCGTGTGCGCGACGAATTTGATGCGTAGCCGTCAAAATTTATCGTATCGGCCTTTGTGCAAATTTCCTAATTACTTTGTGCACGTTCGTCAGATCGAGACAAACTTGCGCCAACTGGACCGTATTATTTTTGGTCTGTATGCCAAGTTTGGTCTGATTCTGAGACAGTTGATCGGATTACGTTTTGTGGACCCCACGATACGATACAACGGGCGATTTTGTGCACGGCCGCCGGAATCCAACTTTGGACATACGTTGGGTTCGTATCAGAAAACCAGACTTGTAGACATATTGTTTGACGACTTTAGAGACCATAGACTTTGGCAACTTTTCGGTACAAAGCGGGTCCAACGGCGGATACCGTTTTGCCCCTGTGTCCAGAATTGACTTAATGACATGCAATTATAGCTAATTTGATTATTCAAAAATGTTGGTAATTTATTTCAGCATCCGAAGACTTTTGCATGTGTTGACTGTTGTGGCTCACTGAGTGCTATAGTATTATCGGTTTCACCACACAGGACCTCAGGCGAGCACATCTCTGATAGTTCTCATATTTGATTATCTCTATGAATCATGTACGTAGTAGTGTTTTATATTGATATTTTATTGGTTCTTGACACGATGTTACACGAGATAGTAGTTATGGATTCTTTACATGTTGTTCGTGACCAATCTATTACCGTGTTCGTGACCTGGATCCATGAGTACTAGTCGGGCGGGAAAATACTCTAGACATGTAAACAAACCCAAAATTATTCTTGCTAATAGATCGCACACTTGACGTGCGGGGTGTCGGATCTTATTCGTGCCTAATAGCAGTCACAATTTCATGTGCGGGGTGACGGATTTACCCTTAGCCGTTTACATGTCGAAGTAGTATTTCAACTCACTAGATAGATACAGTTTCTGGTTCTACAGTACATTGTTAGCTACATGTCTACTCTGTTTTAGTACTCACTTGTCATTTTTACCATGCTCAGTTTTTGCTATGATTCCATGCTTATCTTTTCGTCGTGTATTTCATTACTATTTACAGATTATGGATTTTGTCATTTTGAATCTGTTGTGAGAATGTACTCGTTCCATTCCTGACTGGAAACCAATTTTTTAGGTTAGCTATGGCTTCACTAAGCATTGGGAGATAGGTGTACTTGCAGACCAAAACCTAGAAATTAGATAGAAGTAGTATTTTTATTAATTGTAAGAACATTGTATTTTCTTTAAATATAAATGTTGTAAATGTTGTAATAAATTTTAGAAATATGAATGAGCAATAAATTTATTTATGTATTTTGAGCATCATGGCCGTGACAGCGTTCTACTGCCGACTCTGCGCGTAGGCTGGCTTGGACACGTCTCGTATCCGGAAAGGGGTGGGTCGTGACAAGTTTTTGTGGTGGCCCATGCAGGTCAGTTTTTGCAAAATATGCAAACTTGTGATGGTACTTAAGTTAGTCGTACCGTTGCGAGCCTGCGACTAAAAATGCTCATTCACAACTTAGAGTTAAATTGATTTAAGAGAATGACTAGGACTAGGAGTCCCTTGTTCAAATTGATCGTTGGGTAGTTAAGGTTGTCGGATATGCCATGCAATTTAGATAAAGAATTATTAAATTTAGATAGCTTGCCAGATCTCTATAGATACACTATGACTTTTGATATGACGATATGATCCAATGTGGACATACTATTCACTTGGTAAGTTAGGCTATCCTAGAATTAAGGCTCTAATCTTGATAAACTGTTCAATTTTCTTTTGCCCTATAGATATAGTCCTTATATCATAAGTTAGAATTGCCTATTTAAAATCCTATTTTGTCGTAAGGAATTAGTTTATAATTTCTAATTTTGTTATTCGTATACGGATCTCGAGGTAGATTTGATTCAAAGTTTTTCCCTCAACCATTTGAAATACATATAAAATAAAGATTAGGATGTTACTTCTCTTGTCTTCAGTTATTACCTCCCCGATCAATCTTTTACTTTAAGGATTGAGATTTATAGGCGGATGTTTACGCTTTCTATCATAGCCAACTAGTTTGAGTCTCTAGCAGTTCCTTGAAGTTCTTAGGAATATAGTTGGAGTAATTTAACGACTGCGATGGCTAGACAGCAGCGCACTGGCGAGGCACGACCCATAGAGTTGAAATTATTTCAAGGAATATGTTATGAAACATTGTTAAAACTATATCTTTGTTGACCTCTTTAGACCTTGTGTCAATATAAGGTAGAGTATCTGATAGCATATCACATCTGAATCACGGAACTAAGGGTTTACCACCTTCAGAGTATACGAGCGAGGCATAATTCTCGATAAAATAACTTTAGAAGTGATTACAAGTTTAGGATACTATAGAGGATAGGAAAATGCCTTGTATGTCCCAAGCCAATACTAGTGAAAGTTCTGTAAGTTGGGTAGCATGTTTCCAACCTAGCATTCTGTGGTCCTTGTGATCTATTAACGAGGTAATTGACTGACACTAATAGGTTTACCTAGAATATAGAATTTAGAGGTCCATAACCCATTAGTCGACCAAGGCCATATGGATAAGAAGATAGTAGGATGACTGTATAAGCAAGAACACCAGGTAAGATTTTGATTCTCATAAAACTCGAACTTTTGCCTCCTTTCAAAAATCTCGCATACTTGTATTTTGACTATCTTGACCAATGCTGCTATTACAGCATAGTTTTGCAAGCTTACTCTTTTATCGAGCTTGATCAGGACATATGTTTATTGGGGACACCTACTAACATATTGTCTAATCAGAATCGACGTATTACGGTCTGATCAACCTTAGTGCACTCGGTTCGCTCTCTCTCTGATTAACCTACGTGGATTGAGATGTAGATGTCTCTAGGATCTTATCCGCAACTGCCTTGAAAACTCTCTCAAATTGTTCGATCCCCTTTGGAATCCCGTATTCGCCTTCGAATTCCTCTCCCTAGAACTCTTTAGTATTTTTCCTTTACTTAATGAAGAAAGGCAAATGCCGTATTTGAGCAAAGTTATACCAGAGGGTTACCCTTAGCTCGCCATATTATCTATGGCCATGAAAGCTATTACGGAATCACTTTCGTATTTTGAAATTGTAAAACGATCTTCAAACCTGATCCATATCTGTCGTATCAATCTATTACCCCGTGATCACGGCTTGAATTGCTCTAACTCCATTCATAGTAAACTTTGTCTTGGTTTAAATTTGAGAAATAAATTCCTGAAGTATATAGGATGTCAGCCTTTAAATTTTAGGATTCACTAGTATTACCGATGAACAGATAAGTTGGTTCCCACTAGGATAAAAAATTTGTGCCTTATAAATACCTACTTTATTTAGATCCTTGGTGTCCATGACCGTGACATTAATATTCGGAGTGTAATACTAGCTGTTACCTCCCAACAAATTTCATATGCAAGATCTAGATGAGTCTACCTTCATCTAGGTATATCATGTCCCACTCAAACATGTCCCCTTGTACTCTATTTTAGTGGTACGACTTTCACGTAAAAATGACTAGCTACAAGCCTTACCATAATACCGGTATACTTCCCGACTTCCATTAGAGCCTCAACCTCGAATCAATTCCTTCAACCCAATATATGGTTGTGGTCTACTCGAAGCCCACTACGCACATGCTACTAGTGTGCCACCCAATTGAGGTCTCACGTACTACTTAAACACAAAAGTCACTAAAGGCGCATTTTAGGCTTTAGGGACCTAGCTAACCAACCTGACTGGCAACTAGCTCAACCACTTGGGTGGAAACCTATTCTAGGTTATCCTAACCTAGTAGATATGGTTTTATCTTGGGATCGTGTCCAGTTAATATTAGTTGAAATCCAAGGTTCATCCAACCAATGAGTGATGTCCAATTAGGGAACCCATTAAGACCCAGTAAAACCCATCCACGTATACCACAATATTTGGACTATAAAATCGAACTATTTGAAATAGGTTCCTATACCTATTATGCAGTCTCCACCTCTTAGAATGTGATATCATTCGTAACCCTTATTCCATCTACCTGGAAATCGCAATACGATCTTGTATTGCATTTATATCCCTTGCTCGTGTGTTTAAATAACCACGGAAAAGATCACAATCTTGATTTCTCAAATTCTGTTCTATTATGGAACCTTATTTAGATTAATTTCGAGAATGAGACTTCTGTATTGCACGGATTGCAAGCCCCTCTAAGAAATGAAGGGTTCTTCGATTTAGCAAGTGACTAGATTAGAGTAGTCCAATCTAGCAAATAAGTCAATGGCTCATAAACTTTCTTTCTATCTACATCATTGGATACTCTCTACCGCCTCTTGAAACTTCATATTTGCTCTCAATCATTCTTTCTTATCTTCCTGTCCTTCCTATTTCAGAGCGATGAATGGTCATGCTTATTAGAATTTCTCAATATTTCTTATCTACTTGTGTAAATTTGTTGCTCGTTAAATTTTGGGTTGCTTGATAGATAAGAGAGGATTATAGATGCCAAATGCAGTAGATATCTGTTGGTAGGATTGTTAACAACTAGTTAGAAGATTATAAGATTTCAGTTTCGAGGAGTATGAGTAGTGTGACAAAAGGTGGGTAGAAGTCCTCGAGGTTATGTAGTTACAAAATGGCTAGTTGGAGAATATAAACTATTTTGGGGAATTAAAATTTAAGGAGATTAAGCTAAGAGTAGACTTACTTTTTTTGAATTTTAAGGAATAGTTACGAATTAGAATTTCGAGGACGAAATTATTTTTAAGGTGGGTAGATTTGTAGCTCCCTTTCCCAAAATTTTTGAAATATCTTTTATTTATTTATTTGATTTAAATGATGATTTTTATAATTTTATAAATAATTAATTAATTAATTATTATGGTAGATGACTTTAGTCATGGTTAGGGATTGGAGTACAAGGTGATTAGAAATTATGGTACGGATAATGCAGTGGCGTGCCTTGACTAGTGTGTTACTCATGCTAGGGAAGGCCGAACCATAGTCATGTCCTAACAAGGAAAACAGGCCAAGTTGCAACTTGACTCATATAAATTATTTAATTATTTATTATTAAGATTTATTGACTTACAGAAGACCCGGTTGTACAAAACTAGCCGGACTGGACCCGAACTGAGCCCAAGCCCATGTAGGCATCCAGTGTATCCAAAGACGTCCACGTTGATATATATTAAGAGTATACTTCGCATCTTACCTTAAACTGTCTAGATAAATAGTTTTCTAAAAATAATTGTATATATAAATAATATTAATATTAATTTTGAATAGCACTTTAGAATGTATACAAGACTTTTTCTGTGGACTAATTTATGTGAGAATATACAGTTTCACCCATCACCACTTCTATTATTGGTTTATTGTAGTTTGTATTATTATCGTTATTATTATTATTGTTATTATTTTATTACCAATGTTATTAAGGTTATTATTATATAATATTATTTTTTTATTATTGGTTAAATTATTTTTGTCAAATAAATGTTATAATATATGTGTTCATATTTATATAGGTAGGCCCTACACTAGGAATAAAAGTTATTGGAATTTATTTCGGTTTTGAGGAGATTATATATATATATATATATATATATAATATATATATATATATATATATATATATAATATATATATATATATATATAGGTGTGTATATATATACAATACATAATAAAATATAAAGGAAAAGCAGAAGCAATGAAACCCAACCCGATCCTAAGCCCACCCCGAGCTGCAGCTAACCCAGCCCAAGCAATCCCAAGCCCAACGAGCAACCCCAACCCGACCCAGCCGAGCCAAGCTCCCCGACCCCCTCTGCTTGTATATAGATATCGAGCGAGTTAGAGAGCGAAGAACAAAATCCTAGCCCTACCCATACCAGCGTCGACCCCAGCCACCCTGGGCAGCCACCCGCGACTATGCTCCGCCGCACGCGTCGTCGGACGGCGGCTGAACTTCGCGCGCATGGGGCAGAACAGGGAGGAACACAACAGCAACACAACGCGAGCCTAACTCCGCTGTGCGAGTGCATCCTCCACAATCATCCTTTTTTCGAACCGATTCCTCTGGTACGTACCCAAACCATACGACTTCGCATCCTTGTAATTAGATTTAGGAAAAACGTAGTTATAACTAGGGTTAATTCGACCCAAAGATCGACTAATATCTGTTCGAAAACAGGGTATAAAACTGTCCCAATACCCAAGTTGGAAGGCCAATTAATGGCAAACCGTAGACAGTCTATAAAATCTATCTGAAAAGTATTTTAGTCAACCTAAACAGCATTGAAACCCTTTTTGTAGTTTTTTTTTCATCAAATATGTGTTGAGAAATCAGATTCCCAAAACCAAGAAAAATATGTTTTTAAAATTATAAAATTTTTCGATACGATGTGCGTCCCGCCAATCCGGACAACGTGGTCGAGAACTGAAAGCATCAAAAGGTGCATATCGACTTCGCGGATGTGTGGACTTTGACGAAATTCAAATTGGTCGCGTGTGCGCGACGAATTTGATGCGTATCCGTCGAAATTTACCGTATCGGCCTCTGTGTAAATTTTCCAATTAATTTGTGCACGTTCGTTAGATCGAGACGAAACTTGCGCCAACAGGATCGTATCATTTTTTTGGTCCTGTATGCCAAGTGTGGCCCGATTCTGAGATAGTTGATCGGATCGTCGTTTCGTGGGCCCGACGATCCGGTACAACGGGCGTTCTTGTGCACGGCCCGCCGAAATCTAATTTAGACATACGGTTGGGTTCAAATCGGAAAACCAGCCCTGTAGACATATAGTTTGATGACTTTAGAGACCATAGACTTTGGCATATTTTTCGGTACAAAGCGGGTCCAACGGCGGATACTATTTTGATCCAAAATTACCGTTTTGCCCCTGTGTCCAGAATTGGACTTAAGGACAGGCAATTCTAGCTAATTTGACTATTCAAAAATGTTGTTAATATTTATTTCAGCATCTGGAGACTTTTGCATGTGTTGACTGTTGTGGCTCACTGAGTGCTATAGTATTATCGGTTACACCAGCACAGGACCTCAGGCGAGTACATATCTGATAGTTCTCATATTTGATTATCTCTATGAATCATGTACGTATATTATTTTACATTGATATTTTATTGGTTCTTGACATGATGTTACACGAGATAGTAGTTATGGCTTCTTTACATGTTGTTCGTGACCAATCTATTATCGTGTTTGTGACCTGTTTGGAACCATGAGTACTAGTCGGGCAGAAAAATACTCTAGACATGTAAACAAACCCAAAATTATTCTTGCCTAATAGTAGTCGCACACTTCACGTACGGGGTGCCGGATCTTATTCGTGCCTAATAGCAGTCGCACAGTTCATGTGCGGGGTGCCAGATTTACCCTTAGCCGTTTACATGTCGAAGTAGTATTTCAACTCATTTGATATATATAGTTTCTGGTTCTACAGTATACATTCTTAGCTACATGTCTACTCTGTTTTAGTACTCACTTGTCATTTTCACCATGCTCAGTTTTTTTCATGATTTTATGCTTATCTTTTCGTCGTGTGTTTCGTTACTATTTATAGATTTACGGATTTTATCATTTATTGAATCTGTTGTGAGAATGTACTCGTTCCATTCCTGACTGGAAACCAATATTTTTCAGGTTAGCTGTGACTTCACTTAGCATTGGGAGATACGGGTGTATTTGTAGACCAAAACCTAGGAATTAGATAGAAGTGGTATCATTTTCATTAATTGTAAGAACCTTGTATTTTCTTTAAATATAATGTTGTAAACATTGTAATAAATTTTAGAAATGTGAATGAGCAATAAATTTATTTATGTGATTTTGAGCATCATGGTCGTGACAGTGTTTTACCGCCGACTCTGCGGCGTATGCTGCTTGGACACTTCTCATATCCGAAAAGCGGGTGCGAGTCGTGACAGTTTAATCACATAACCACTTCTACTCCCCTACCCCAATCAATACGCAAGGATCCGATCCCATTACATTACGTATATGATTGTTAGTTTCACATGAAGCACATGTGAGCACATGAGAGTACATAAGAGAACATGAGTGTATATGAAAGCACATGAATGTACATGAGAGTATACGAGTAATGTGAATACAAGGAGTACTCGATGTACATGGTAAAGTACATGAACATGAAATATCCCATGCACCCGGGATAATATCTCATGACAAGATCGATATAGTACTGGTCCGTGTTAACAATGTGTCAGCATTAAGTAAAGTAGTCTACAACAGGCAATATAGATACTATCATGAATGAAAACTAACAGACAATGTACTCGCCTGATATCTTGAGCAACTGATATGTATCGGTGTCGAAACTGGAGTCACAAAATTCTATTATGATAAATGTGGATTACATAGTGTTGTAGATTAAACAAATGATTAAAATAATGATATCTACATGTTGCTAGGCCTTTCTACGTCAAAAGTTAACTATTGGTCAACTCTAGGTCAACTATAGTTAATTGGTCAATATGGTCAATTGCCTAATCTAGGGTTTTGCTAACTTGGGCCATTTAATTCTAGGCTTAAGTGGTATCAACCATAACCAACCTAGATTCTAATGCATATATATGTATATAGATACATCCCTATACTAAACTATAGAGTACAAATCCTATAGTGTACTCTACTCAAGATCCTAACAAGGCTAACACACACACACAAGGGGAATATATATATATATATATATATATATATATATATATATATATATATATATATATAACACATATCCTGGAAACAAGGGTACTTGAACAGTTGGAGAGTAGTAGGTGAAGCATTAAACCAAAGCTAAATACAGTCCATACTTGGACTGATACATAGCAGGAATGCAAAAGGAATCTACTTAGCAAATGGATAGGTCTTGAATGTGCATGACAGTTACATTACTAGACTCATATATGCAGGGCATCAATATACCATATATTCAAAGGGATGGACCTGAGAATGTCTAGCTAAGCTCAGCATCTGAGCCTTACCTGGACAGAAAAGGGAAGGCCGAACTGACACTAGTAAGTATCAGAACATACCAAGGGAAAAACCGTATATACCACATAGCTGAACACTACCTGGCAGATGTTAAGATGGATATAACAAAACCCCTATACTGGACAGATCAAATGGAAAGGGGATTACATGAGGTTTGAATGCAGTGATATTCATACAAGTTCAGATAAATGTATGTATCAGACTGAACCAAATGATGTTGGGTCTATTCACAAAGAGATGGATAGATGAATTTAAGGAGAAGGATCATCCCTGCAATATGGATTGTAATGTATCAAAGAGATAGAGTGTACACTTAATAAAGGATATGGGTCTTCGAGTATTGATACTCTATAGATGAGGACATGACACTACTCATATCTGAGCATGAGGTAACTTCCTATGAATGGTGTCTGAACCAACCTCTGGGGACTGAACTGAACAGAGATAATAAGATAGACTAGTGTCTAAACTAAGGGGTTACACTTGAAGATATAGCGGGATTGAACTGAACATGGTTGATCAAATAATGTAGGACATATGCTCTAAGGTGAGCAGTGATCTAAAAAATTGCAGGCAGCAAAAGGGAGATATGCAAGTCAGCCTTCATAGTATCTAATACTCCAAGGCCAACCTGCTTGCAGGACAGGTGGTTTAGTGTTGTACTAACTATGTATACATCATCATTGCAGGGAAATTAATTGATGGAAAAATGAGTAAATGAACCATGATGCAAGACATGAAATATAATGCCACTCAAGTGCAGCGAATGTAGCTCCCTTTCTCAAAAAAATTTTAAATATTTTTTTTATTATTATTTATTTGATTTAAATGGTGACTTTTATATTTGTTTTTATAAATAATTAATTAGTTAATTATTACGGTAGATGACTTTAGTCATGGTGGAGTTTTAAAGTACAAGATGACTATGAATCATGTCACGGATAGTACAGTGGCGTGCTTTGACTAGTGTTTAACTATGGTAGGGGAATGTCGAGCAATAGGTGTGTTCTAACTAAGAAAACTAGGCCAAGTTGCGAGTTAATCCCTATAAATAATTTAATTAGTTATTTAATAATATTTTGACTTTAAGGAAATTTGGTTATGCCAAACTAGTCTAGACTGGACCCAAACCAAGCCCAAGCCCGTATAGACATGTAGGGTGGCCAAAGATGTTCGTGTCGATATATTTTATGTGTACGTATTTTACCTTAAAAGCTCTATTACATATATATTGTAAGTAATTATTATTACTAATAATATTATTATTAATGTTGTTGTGGTTATTATTATATAATATTACTTTATTATTTTTGGTTATATTATTTTTGTCAAATAAATGTTATAATATATGTGTTCATATTTATATGGGTAGGTCATACACTAGGAATAAATGTTATTGAGATTTTATTTAGGTTTTGTGGAGATTATATATCAGCATATATATATATATATATATATATATATATATATATATATATATATATATATATATTATATATATATATATATATATATATATATATATTAAAATATATATATATATATATATATATATATATATATATATATATATATATATATATATATATATATATATATTTTTACAGATATATATATATATATATATATATATATATATATATATATATATATATATATATATATATATATATATATATCTGTAAAAATATATATATATATATATATATATATATATATATAATATATATATATATATATATATTTTTTTTTTAATATATATATATATATAAATATATATATATATATATATATATATATATATATATATATATATATATATATATATATATATATATATATATATATATATATATATATATATATATATATATATATATGTGTGTGTGTGTGTGTGTGTGTGTATATAGATATAATAAATAAAAGAAAGGAAAAAAACAAAAGGAAAGGGAATCTATGCAGCCCAGCTCGATCCCTACCCAGCCCCCACACCAACCAACTTCCCACATAGCAGACCCCAAGTCAGCCCGAGCAAACCTAGCCCCCTAACTATCGAGAACCCGACTGCTGATTATAAGAGATCGAGAGAGAGGCTCCTCTCATTGAAACCCTAAACTTCCACCCTTATGATGATTCCAGCCATCTAGGTGGCCGCCACGATTAACTCGTGCCGCCAGTACTGTCATCCACCGCCAGAAGGCCGGCCGCGTACGAAGTCAGGAGGCAGCAACAGCCTTCTACGAACCTAATTTCTCCAGGATATTGCTCAACGCTCGCTTGATAATTTTCTGATCTAGTTCTTCAGGTATAAACCTAACCTATAGCCCTTCGACACGGTAGGACAGATTCTATTTAAATCAAATAGAAATCGAGTTAAAATACGACGTCAAAGTAGGAAAAATTCGACAAAAAATAGAACATGATACTAGTTCAAACACCCAACTTAGCAGATACTTTCTGAACATAATAGTAGGATATCTTAAAAACTAATGTACAATAGTCCTAGATAACCTATAGGGCTCTGCAATCCACTTTACAGAAGTCGAATTCATCAACTACGCACAGAGAAATCGGTTCCCAAAAATCAGGAAAAACTATGTTAAAACTGTTTTCAAAACTTAGAAAACCTTCGATACGACGTGCGTTCCGCCAATTTGAGCGACGTGGTCGTGAGGCAAAAGCATCGAAAGGTGCGTATCGACTTTGTGGACGTGTGGGATTTGACGGAATTCAAATTGGTTGCGTGTGCGCGACGAATTTGAAGCGTATCCGTCGAAATTCACTGTATCGGCCTCTTTGTAAAATTTTTAATAACTTTGTGCACGTTCATCAGATCGAGATAAAACTTATGCCAATAGGATCGTATCATTTTTTTGATCCTGTATGTCAGGTTTGGTCCGATTCTGAGACAGTTGATCGGATCGCCGTTTTGCGGGCCCCACGATCCGCCTCAACGGACAATTTTGTGCACGGCCCGCTGGAATCCAACTTTGGACATACGGTTGGGTTCGTATCATCAAAATGAATCCGTAGATATGTAGTTTGATGACTTTAGAGACCATTGACTCTGGCACAATTTTCGGTATGAAGCGGATCCAACGGCGGGTATCATTTTGGTCCAAAATTACCGTTTTACCCCTGTGTCCAGAATTGGACTTATGGACAGACAATCTCAACTAATTTGACTATTCTGAGAATGTTGGCAATATCTGTTTTAGCTTTCGGAGACAATTGTGAGATTTGGACTTTATGGCTTACCAGTTAACTGTATATCATTGGTTCTTCGTGCTTCCACCAGGCAAGTATACCTTGCCAAACATATACAGTATTTACATTACTTTTCTCTTTCTCTACTGTATTCCTTTTTTATATTATCACATGATTTCCATATTGTGATTGGTTTATCCTTGATTGTTTTTCTTATTCTAGATTACGTGCACGTATAGGATATTCGACATTGCTTGATTATTGGTATTTTCGTGTTACCTTGTCTCATGATTGAGTTGTCAGTTTCTATATCTTGTTCTTGACTTGACCATTCTTGACTGGAGTATCTTGCATTGTACTACAGTTGAGACATACTATAGATTGGGAGTATCTTACATTGTACTACGACCTATAACATATATTGATTGATTGGTTGACTTGACTTGCGACACTATAAATTAGGAGTATCTTACATTGTACTATGATTTATAGGAGTCTACTTGACCTTGTATCCTTTCGGGGAAAAGATCGATACTAGAATTGGCTAATCTCGACTGAGAGTATCCTGCTTTGTACGTAAACTGAAACACTATAGATTGGGAGTATCTTGCATTATAGTACAAGCTATAGGAGTTCTGATTGATAGTTAGCCAAGTCTAGTATTACATTTCCATACGACTCGTCATCCTTAGATGTTCTTCTTGATTGATAGTTAGCCAAGTCTAGTATTACATTTCCATACGACTCATCATCCTTAGATGTTCTTCTTGCAGTGTACTTATCCTCCATACATGTTATTTACTGTCATATTAGTAGGCATGTTTTATGTATCTTGCTAGTCCTCTGAGGACCTGATGATCTCTTCAGGTAGCTGATTGCACGGAGTTAGTTAGCTGAGTATGTGGTAGTTGACTTCATCTGCATGATTCAGGTATTTTGTTAGTGTTATTGATTTACTAACTTTTTTGTACTTTTATGATATATCCTGCTTATTAGCTTAGCTTTATAGACTTATATTATTCTTGGAGTGGACATATATGCTAGTGGGCTGCAGACCACGACCCATACTTGTTCATTCTTGTCTTATATATTCTTGTGGATTGAGATACACTGTAGATTACCATATTAGCCATGATACCATGATCTTGACAGCTTATACGTACTCGAGTCCGACTGGAGTCCGCTTGATACGTAGCTGGCTTGCTCACGCTCTCGCATCCCAAAAAGCGGGTACAGGTCGTGACAACGAATAAACTTCGTATAACCTGGGTGACTGCACTAAGTGTATGCTGGAATATTCTAACCTATAGCTGGACAGGACATGATGGATGTATTAGAGCTAGTGTGCAGTGAATGGTATGAATGGAGGCAGGACAATTATATGGTAAGGATTTTAATATGTAATGAATTGGCCTATCGGATGACTGAAATCGAATGCCAAAATAGACAGGGCAGTGGCCTCAATGGCAAGGCCTTATCTGGGCAGAACTAAAGAAGGGTGAATGATACATTAGTGTATCATTAAACAAGAAATGGAAGCTGTATATATATAAGAAAAGGGTCAAAACACTAATACTATTCAAGTGTAGTGAATGACATCATGAACCAAAGTATAGGCGGATATCTCGACTGCACAGAACAAGGGACAAGTCTGAATCATGAGATGGCAATACAATTGGGAATGCAGAAGCTAAATGATAAAGTAGTATCAAAAGTGAAATACAGGGCATGACTTGTATGAGGATGAAGGACACTAAACATATGTAGTGAATGAAGAATGTAGGATATACATACATGGTCTAAACCAAAGGGCTTCAACTGATCATTTGTATCTAGACAATTCGAGTGAACTTAAAAATAGCCTACCCATATGGTACCATATCCCTAAGTCCATTCAACAGGACAGTGAGCAAAGATAGGACAGGACAGTACAAAACAATGAACACACCATGAACCCAAGTCCTCATGTCCAAATTGGTCGACCAAAACAATACCCAAATCACAGTTAACATCCTACAATGCTAACACAACATATAACCATTGTTGAAACCTAATTAAAACTAAAATTTACGTATATATATCCTAAGAGTTATTTCACCAAACACTTGATGTACGTATCCGATACTCTCGTGATACACACTACAAATGGATATAAAATTGTCCAAAATCATTCCTAATGCAATAAGGACCCTAAATGAATGCATCTACACTAATGAAAGAAATTTAGAGGATTTAGAGGGCTCTTACCACTTTAGAAATAGATTCTCAAGGAACAAATCCAAGATCTAGATCTCCTTCAACTTTCAATAGCCAAATTGCTCCAATAAGCTTCCAATTAGCCAATAGAGGCTTGCTCTCTTCAAGGGGAAGAGAGTACAATTAGTTTGAGAGAAGTTGGAGAAGAAATGGATGTAGAAGCAATTTGGGGGAAACTCCTAAAAATGGGGCTTGAAATGAAATGGGAGGAGGAAGAAGATGAAGTGATGATATTAATAGGAAGGGGGAGGCTATGTGGGTCGGCCATGGTGTGCATTCTAGGGTTTTCGGTCCATGGAGAAATGTCCAAGGAGTCCTTCTAAGTTGTCATGACAAATTCTAAGGGAAGGGTCCATTTTAACTTAGTGTCTTAGTTATTAAATTCTAAGTGGTTCCTACTTAGACTGGAATCTTGTCTAATTAATTAGAATTGAATCTAAAGTTGTCTAATCTCACTAATCAAGTCTTTCTTGGTCATGACTAATTATTTAATCAATATGGTTCTACAGTTTTTCCAAATTATATCACTAACACAATTTATTAATTAAATAATAACTTAAAATAATTAATTTTACGAAAAGTAAAAAATACTCTCATTTTAGAAAAATGGTATTTACAAAAGGAGATTGCCAAAAAATGAGTTGACACAGTAGGGAACAGATCGATGGAGTATTGGATCATCCATCCAATAGAGAAGCATAGAAGCAGTTTGATCGAGAGTATCCAAATTTTTCTTCTGATCCGCGTAATATAAGATTGGGGCTCTCCTCCGACGGTTTTACCCGTTCAAAATTTCAAGTTCCCAATATTCGGGTTGGCCAATGATTGTCACTCCATATGACCTACTGCCGTGGATGTGTATAAAGACTCCTTACATGTTCCTAACCGTTATCATTCCTGGTCCGAATAATTTGAAGAGGAACATCGATGTGTACTTACAGCCGTTGGTAGATGAGTTAAATGAGCTGTTGGAAGTAGGCGCCAACACGTATGATATTTCCAGAAAGCAGAACTTTCAGATGAGAGCTGCACTTATGTGGACCATTAACGACTTTTCGACCTATGGAACGTTATCGGGATGGAGCACTCATGGTCGTCTCTCATATCCGTACTGCATGGACCACACGAAGACTTTTCGTCTGAAACATGAAAAAAATTGTGCTTCTTCGATTGTCATCTACAGTTCCTGCCAAGGATCATACATCCAGAGGAACATGAATACTTTTCGTGCCGACGTTGTGGAGAAGGCCAATCCACCACCAAGGTGGACCAAAGACACGATATGGAATGAGGTCAAAGATTTTCCAAGTGCTATCGAAGAGCCTACAAAGGGTACAAGTGTGATAAACATTCATAATTAGACGAAAATGAATATATTCTGGTGCCTGCCATATTGGAGAACCAATTTGATCAGACATAACCTTGATGTCATGTATATCGAGAAGAATGTGTTTGACAACATAATTAATACTGTGATGGACATAAAGGGAAAGACGAAAGGCAATCCTAAGACTAGGTTGGACTTTGAAGATATAAGCAGACGTCCTGCATTGTACTTGATAAGGGAAGGCAATGGAAAGTATAAGCAGCCTAGGGCAATTTTCTCACTGGACATGAAAGATAAATGGAGACTTTGTAGGTGGATTAAGGGCCTAAAATTTCATGACGGGTATGTGTCAAATTTGAGATGATGCGTCGACTCGAAGGAGAACAAACTAACAAGTATGAAGAGCCATGACTGTCATGTAATTATGGAGAGGTTAATTCCGATTGCATTTTGGAAATTATTATCATCGGTCATTTAGGATCCGTTGATAGAGCTGAGCATATTCCTTAAAGATCTTTGTTCTACTAAGTTGATTGTCAAACGTATAGAAAAGTAAGAGAAGGACATTACAGTAACACTGTGCAAACTTGAGAGGATGTTCCCTCCCGGGTTCTTCGAATCCATGGAGCATTTTCCAATTCATCTTTCCTATGAGACACATATTGGTGGGCCCATCGGTTATCGGTGGATGCACCCGTTTGAGCGACATTTGAACAACCTAAAGAGAAAGGTAAAAAAAATAAGGCTCGGATCGAGGGTTCTATTTGTGAAGCCTATGTTCTCGAGGAAATTACAAACTTTCGCTCGATGTATTTCAATCCACATGTTGGTACTAATAGAACAAGAGCTCCGAGAAACAACAATGGTTATCTTGAATCTAATGATACAATACTAAAAGTCTTTAATGCTTTCAAAAAGTCTTCGGAGAAAGTGAAGAAGATATATTTGAATGACGAGGAACTAAGGGCTACACAGTTGTATATATTACTCAACTACGATGAGGATAAAGTGGAGAAGCTCGAGGGGTAAGTAACTAATACGTCCACGTTTACATCATCTATGTAATAGTATCCAATATTATTATTACACTAATTGGCCGATGTGTTATTGTTTTCAGCGCATTTAATGATGAGGTTAGGTCGAGTAGACAATACATAATAGATGAAGAACTATAACAGGAAATGCGACGTCATTTTCCTTCATGGTTGAGTGCATCTGTAAGGAGCTCGGTAATTACTTTTTGTATATGTACTTTACACAGTAATTAACAGAACGTTGAATTTAATTTCTTATCTTGTGGTATTTAGGTCGATCATCCAGACGCAACACTAGAGAATGGATATATTAGAACTCTAGCCAAGGGGCCAATTTATTTCGTCAAAATCTGGCCAAGTTAATGTGTGAATGGGTTTAGGTTTAAGTCAACAAATGCTCCGATCAGAGAGACCTTTTCGGATCTTGATTCGACAAAAAATAGTTGTTTGTGTATCAAATCTACAAACTACAAAGATGTCGATCCAGACAATAATTTTTGTGGCATCTTATAGGAGATTGTGGAGTTGACATATAACTATGGCATAGAGCCAACTAAGACTGTGTTATTCAAGTACTGTGATTGGTTCTATCCGATCCAAGATCAAGGTTGGAAAATTGATAAGCACGGTTTTGTGGATATTAACTACCGGCGTCTTGTGGATACAAACCATTTGTCCTAGCAAGTCAGGCTCAGCTTGTTTACTTCACTACTTATCGTAGATGGAGAACAACGAGGTTGGACTGGTGGACAATATACAAGACTAAAGCTAGAAATACCTACGATGTTGACAAAATAGCTTGTTAGGAGGACGAGCTACCTCTCGTAACAAATACAGATGATATGGACACAACGGAAGTTTCTCATTACACGTCTAATCGTGTAGAAGAGGTAGAAGTATACGAAGAGAAAAATAAAGTAGATGAAAGCGAAGATGAGGAGGACGAGGAAGATGAGGACGAAAAAAACGAAGAAGATAAATTTTTAGAAGATGATTGAAAAGAAAATAAAATGTAAATATGTTTAACCACTAATTAATCTCCATATAACAACTATTTAGACTTGTGAAATGCACTATCATTTTGTTTAACTCCTAACTAATCTCTATGTTTCCATGAATCTTGCCAGATGGCACCCATGACCTAAGCATGTCGCTTGAAAGAGGCATAAATGGCTGCTGAGGAGGAAGTGGTACCTCTTGTTGCTGAGGAGGAAGTGCTACCTCCTGCTGCTGAAGAGGTGATACCTAAAACAGAGATCAAGGTTAAAGAAGAAGTGCTACCTCCTACTATTCAGGAGAAAGTGATTCCTAAAGCCGAGATCGCTATGAAGGAGGAAGTGGCACCAGATGGCAGTGACACCGGGAGTTTCAATCACCCAGCTCCTATAGCTAATATTGATCACCTGGACCCTTCTTATGCGTGGTGCCTGAAGGAATAGTATATATGTCAGCGTAGAGCGTAGAGTTATATATATGATATGACTTTTGACTAAATTTGTCTCCGGTAGACTTATTTCTGGAGTAGACTTGGATGTTTTTGTACAACTCTGGATGTTTCTTGTTATTTTCTAGACTTGGTTGTTATCTAGACTTGGATATTTCTGGATTACTTTATTGTTATTATCTAGACTTAATTATTATATAGAATTTGATATTTCTGGATGTTATTATCTAGACTTGGTTATTATCTAGAAATTCAATGGAGGGTTACTTCAGATATATTTTTTATAAACTATGATATGTTAAATGCATACGGATTTGATTTAGAAGATAATCGTACTCGGAGCATCCCGTCCCGGTAAAGGAGCATCCCGTGCCGGTAGAGGTTCCACTGGTGGACGGAGTGCTCCTTTATCGGATGATGGTTTCGGACTCTCCTCTCATAGTACTCCAATGTACCGATCGGTCACATCTCTGACTGCGTCGATGGTACACGACAGTACTCATGGGACGGGCAGTTCTAGGCCTGAGACTACCCCGTCCATCATTCCTCCTGCGAACGGCCCTATTGAGACGGAGGATTAGATAGCGGAGGTCGAATCTACTCCGTCTCAGTATCAGAGCGATCCCCGTGCGCCCCTCCGGATGAGACGAGGATGGAGATTTGGTCCAACGGGCCTATAAAGTAAGTTAATTAGTTAACATTAATTTATACATATATCTATATATTCATGAATATAATTATCGTTGTATAGATATCGTCCCCCGTCGGTTTAGAGGGCACTGGACTATTTCTGAGCTCCAACTACGGTGGCCCTTGGATCAACTACTCTGATGCCTCGGACTAGAGGAGGGTATTCTGGTTTGCCCACTTCAAAGTAACTAAAGTATATTGCTTTTAGTATAATTAATCTTTTATGCAAATTATATATCTAACTATTTTAATTCTTGTAGAAAATATATTTTTATCCACCACATCGGGATGAGATGATCGAGAAGCAATTTTCAGCCATTGCCGCCAAGTTGATCCATGATGCGATCAACGACCAAAAGGCTTGAGAACGCTTTAGAAGACCGATCCAAGGTTGGATCACGTCTGTACAGTGGACTACGATGAGGGCTAGATTCAACCATCCTAGGTACGAGGAACAGCCAGAGAAGGCGAAGGCGGCTAGGACGAGGGCATGAAAGTAGTATGGTGGCTCGATTCCCATGACAGATTATTTTCGTCGCCTGGTATGTATTTTACTAAAATATATTATTTTAATGAAATTAAGAATAAAATGTTTAATTTTAATAACAAACAAATAATTATAACATATAATGAAGGGTGAGGACGCCAACATGTTGACCGTCTTCCTGGATACCCATCGGAAGGACGGAAAGCTCATCGATTATAGCCATGCAGAGCTATGTAAGTATTAATTTACATTTTACTAACTTTAATATAACTTAGGAAATATGCAAATATATATCCATATAGTTATTAGTAAGTACCTTAGATATTAAACTTAGACATTGGTAGTAAATATTATGTATATCGAGATGTATACTTTTCTAGGATGAGTATCTTAGGCTAGAGTATGAGAATGCTAGTGCACCTGCAGAGGGAGGGGCTATACTTTCTCGCAGCCGCCTCCGACTAGGTCATTGGACGAGCTATGGAAGACCACCGTTGGTGGTCTTCGGAGAGGTACGTACTACGCACTACCAGAATCTGTCGAATTAGCGACGTTCACAAACGTCGCTAAACCCAGTTAAAATGTCGCTAAAATTTTTTAGCGACGTTATTTAAACGACGGAAAAAAGCGTGTCGCTAATCGAAAAAACGTCGCTATGGCGACGTTAATTAGCAACGTTGTTAACGTCGCTAATTTGCGACGTTACTGGCGACATTCTCACGTGGTCGCTAATTAGCGACGCAATTTACGACATTATTGTGTGGTCGCCGTTTAGCGACACTTTAGCGACATTTTGGCGATGATGTGCTGACATCAGATTCGGTGCCACGTGTTGCCACATCACCAATATAGCGACGTTTTTAGCGACATTCATTAACGTCGCTAAAATTTAGCGATGCTTATTAACGTCGCTAAAAACGTCGCTAAGTTAAAAAATATAAAAAAAAGAATCCAGAATGCAAATGGAGCTGGAGCTTGAGCCAAAATACAAAATACAAAATCCAATCCCTGGGTTCACCGACCCCCTCGGTGGAACACTCAACACCGACACGCATAATACATTCCAGAATATACAAAAAATATAAAAAAAATAATATCCTCAACGAACAAAGTCAATAATATCCTCAACGAACAAAGTCAATATCCTCAAATACGTACAAAGTCAATCGCCTCAACGAACAAAGTCAATATCCCAAAATACGTACAAAATAAAAAATATAGTTCAAAGTCCAAAAATGCAAAAACAAAACTACTGATCACATGGACCCGGAGCTGGAGCTGGAGCGCCACCAGATGACTGTTGTCGCAACTCCAGGATCGTCTGATACTCCTTCGGTGACAACAGGTGGACGAGCATGTCCTCCCGTGCACCGTCGGATGTAGACGATGCTCCCGACGTACCAGCAGACGGTCGCTCCGTAGCCATCTCCTGGAACTGCTGCATCTGCTCGACCAACCGCTGCGTAGCCTCCTGCGTAGCGTGGGTCATCTGTCGCAGCGCTTCAGCAGTCTCTTCAAGCCTCTCAAAGCGTGAGATGAGCACAGAATCATCTGTATGCGGCGCCACCATCCTTTGCAGTATTTCGTCATTCAGAGATGTGATATGCGTATCGACACTCTACTGGTGGAGGAGCGACTCCTCAGTCTGTGTGGGGCCAGACACACTAGTGGCGATCGTAGAGGCCTGTGACGCAATGAAGGCACCATAGGAGCCCGTACCATAGTACGTACCCCTATGCATGCTACCAACGGCCCTCATATACAGCTCGTCATCTGACTGAGCTGCGGCGGCCGGGGCCTGCTGGAAAGTGCTAGCATCAGCTCCCCCTGACCGTGTCGACCCGGCCTCCTAAGCTTCAAAAACTTGGCCTAGAAATAACATCTATATGAATTCTCTACGTAACTGAAAATTAATATTAATGAACTAGCATTAAGTAAAACTTCAAAAACTCGACCTAGAAATAACATCTATATGAATTCTCTACGTAACTAAAAATTAATATTAATGAACTAGCATTAAGTAAAACTCTCGTAGGTGTCCCGGGCCTTGTCGTCAACGAACCGCTCCCCCTTCGTGTGCGTGGCGAGGAACAAGGTCACCATATTCGGGTCTTCTCCCGATTCAATCTGTTACGAAATTATTATATGATTTGTCAGTTAAGTTGAAAGAAATATATTACTATAAAATATTAATTATGGGTATACGACGAGATATGTACTATATGAGTGAAGAAATCCATGATGGACCATGACCCACCACACCAGTGTGACCCCGCCTGTCGTGCTCATTTAGACTTCGCGAACTTCTCCTTGTAGGTTCCCTCCTCGAATCTCCTCTTCATTGCCGCCCAGTCGGCGGCAGAGATCCAACCCTGAATAGGCTCTTCCCGGCACTCGTGATCCTTTTGGTCGAGGATCGCGTCCCTAATGAGCTTGCTGGCGACGCTGGAAAAAATAGACTCGACAGCAACGGCGCGGTGGGAAGGGAAGAAGTAAGTCCGCTGAAAAAATCATAGAAGTACGTAAGTTATAACATAACATACTAAATGTTAAAAGGAAATAAACTTTTACGTACCGAGAAGTGCTCAAACCAGAAGGCCTTCTTCTCGGCCAGGACATCCCTCCAGTTGATCCAGGCCCCCCGTAGTTCTGTCACAGGAATGTACCCAGCGACCGGTGTACGGAGGAAGGATAATACCTGTAAAGTGAAAATTAAAATTTATTAAACAATTTTATAATAAATTTAAACAAATTAAATGCAACAATATTTTTACTTACCGCATGGTCCGAGTACAGGCCCAAATCTCCAACCTCAGATCCCCCTTCGGGCGACACGGAGGATCTGTCTCAAATGGGAGCTGCAGCCTGCCCCTACCCATGCCCCTGCCCGCAGCCTACCCCTCGGCCTCGCCCTCGACGTGGGCCTCGCCTTCGCCCTTGGCATGGGCCTCGCCATCGCCCTCGCCCTCAGCGTGGGCCTTGGCCTGCTCCTCAGTAGTAGGGTCGGCCTCTGGAATACTCGACTGTACTGGCTGTGTAGCAGAAGAAGGCCCTAGCCTGGAACTGCTAGAACCGGGTATGGAGACACTGTCAGCGACTAGACCGCTAGTGTATACTGGAGTGCGGGGGGATGACGAGTCGGTAGGAGGAGTGGTAGATGGAGACTGTCGGCCTCGTCGACTCCCACCAGCACCGGAACCAAAAGTCCATGTCGAGCCATATCTGAAAAAATACAGAAGTAAACCATACTACATCTGAAAAAACAAAAGTAAACCATACTACATCTAAAAAATAACAAAAGTAAACCATATTACAACTAAAAATTAAATGTATTCAATCCTCTTCTAAAAATTCATCTTGTTCTGAGTCCTCTTCCTCTTTCTCTTCACTTCTATCAACTTTCTCTTCCTCTTCTGATACTTCTACCTCTTCCAATTGATGAAACATGTCATGAGAAACTTCCGTTGAGTCCACATCAAAAATATTTGTAATAAGAGGTAGTTCGTCTTCCTGATAAGCTATTTCGTCGACATCGAAGGTATTCCGAACTTTAGTCTTACAGACTGCCCACCAATCTGATCTTCCGGCTCCTCGTTTTGGATAGCTGGTAAAGTAAACTAGCGGAGCCTGGCTTGCTAGAATAAACGGCTCATAAGCTTGATATCGACGGCGATAATTTATGTCAATAAGACCATGTTTGTCAACTCTCTAACCTCGACCTTCGATCGGATCGAACTAGTCACATCTGAACAAGATGATCTTACAAGATTCTATAGCATAATTGTATGTCAGTTCCACAATCTCCCGTAAGACGCCAAAGAAGTCATTGCCTGGGTCGACGTCTTTGTAGTTTGAAGATTTTATGCACAAACAACTATTCTTCATAGAATCTAAATCTAAGAAGTCGTCTCTTATTCGATCATTTGTTGACTTGAACCTGAAGCCATTTACGAAGTAACTTGGCCAGGTCTTCACTTGATAAATTGGTCCCTTGGCTAGAGTTTTAATATACTCATTCTCAAGGATTGTCTCCGGACGATCAACCTAAATACCAAATAAGCGATGCTAACTTAATTATTCTGTGCAAGATATACGTACAGAAAAATTAAATTATGAAGATATTCGTACATATGCTCTCGACCAAAAACGAAAATGAAGTCTCATTTGCTGTTCTACTTTCTCCTCGGTTGTGTACGAATTGTTGGACGTTACCTCATCCTTAAACATGCTGAAAAGCAACGAAGCATAGGTATATTAGGTATATTGAGAAGCAACGAAGCACGCGAAATAATTTTACTTACCCCTCTAGCTTATCCACTTCTTCCTCGTCGCAGTTGAGGAATACATATAACATTGCAGCGCTAACCTCGTCGTCATTTAGATATTTTTTTTCATTTTACCAGATGGTTTTCCATAGGCAGTAAATACTTTCAGCTTTGCCTCAATACCATCTTCATAGCCGTCGTCATTTCTGGGAGTTCTTGTTCTATTTGTAGCAATATGAGGCCGAAAATACATGGAACAGAAGTTTGAAATCTTCTCAAGGATATATGCTTCACAAATAGAACCCTCGACCCGTGTCTTATTTTTTACCTTCCTCTTGAGGTGGTTCAACTGTCACTCGAACGGGTACATCCAACAATAGCCGACAGGTCCAGCAACCAGAGCCTTATGGATAAGATGAATCGACAAATGCTCCATTGAGTCGAAGAATGCAGGAGGAAAAACTCTCTCAAGTTTGCAAAGTGTTACCACAATGTCCTTCTCTTGCGTCTCTAAACGATCGACGAGCAACTTGCAAGAATAAAGATCTCTGAAGAATATGTTAAGCTCTGTTAATGGATCCCAGACTACCGGCAGTAATAATTTCGAAATGCAACATGAATTAACCTCTCCATGAATACGTGACAATCGTGGCTCTTCATTTCGGTCAGTTTACACTCCTTTATGTCGACACTTCTTCTTAGATTAGAGACGTATCCGTCTGGAAATTTCAAGTCCTGGATCTATCTACAAAGTCTCACTTTGTCCTCCTTATCCAGCGAGTAGATTGCCTTAGGCCGCAAAAGCTTTTCCTTTCCGTTGTCTATCATGTGCAATATAGGGCGTCTGCATATTTCAACTAAGTCCAATCTAGTCTTCTGATTGTCTTTTGTCTTTTTCTTGACGTCTATTACAGTATTAATTATGTTATCAAACACGTTCTTCTTGATATGCATAACGTCAAGGTTATGTCTAATCAAATTTGTGCTCCAATATGGTAGATCCCAGAATATACTCCTTTTGGTCCAGTTATGATCTTTGCCAAATCTCTCGCAATGGCAGCTCGTTGTAGGATCTTCAATAGAACTTAGGATTTCTTTTACTTGCTCCCATGTGTCCTCTCCGGACCACATTGGCGGTGGATTGCCCTTCTCCATAGCTCCGACACGGAAAGCAGTTCTGTTCCTACGGTACGGATGGTCTTTCGCCAAGAACTGCCGGTGACAATCAAAGAAGCATGGCTTTCCTCCGTGTCTCAAATGAAAAACCTTAGTGCGGTCCATGCAATACGGACATGAAAGCCGACCATGAGTGCCCCATCCAGATAATATTTCATAAGCCGGAAAGTCGTTGATTGTCCATATTAGTGCTGCCCGCATCTGAAAATTCTATTTTTTTGAAGCATCATATGTGTACGTCCCCGTTTTCCATAGCTTCTTCAGCTCATCTATCAACGGCTGTAAGTACACGTCGATGTTCCTCTTTGGGTTGTTCGGACCAGGGATAATAATAGTTAAGAACATGTAAGGTGTCTTCATACACATCCAAGGCGGTAGGTTGTACGGAGTGAGAATTACCGGCCAGCATGAATATTGGGAGCCTGAAAGACCAAATGGGGTGAAACCATCAGAGAAGAGCCCTAACCTTACATTACGCACATCAGAAGCAAAATTAGGATATGCTCGATCGAAGTGCTTCCACGCTTCGCCATCAGATAGGTGATCCAACACTCCTTCGGTCTGTTGTTGCTTGTGCCAACTCATATTTTCGGCAGTCTCTTTCACCATGAACAACCTATGCAACCGCAGCGTCAACGGCAAGTAGTGCATTGAAGCAATTGGTCTTCTAGACTTGCCTGTAGCAGTTGGCTTGTAGCGATCAGCACCACAGAATCCTCACACTTCTGCATCCTTGTGATCTTTGTAGTAAAGCATACATCCGTTCACTACACCAAAAAAGGCATTTAGGAACATATTTTATATGTATCGAATATTTTTAGGAACATATAAAAACCGTTCCTAAAAGTGGCGTTGCAATTATTGGAACAGTTATAAAACGTTCCAAAATTTTGTCAGGAACGGATATTAGAGGTTCCAAAAGAATATTTTGAAACACATATATTGTGTTCCTAAAGCATCTGTTTGGAACATTGTTCAATTGTTTCTAATTATAAGTTTGAAACAACTCCAATCCATTTCTAATTGTAATTTGCATTTTTTTTCTAATTTGTACCACTTTTTCAGCATTCATATAGTTAGTTTTCGAACACTTTACTAACGTCCTATTTATTTTTTAATTTTGCACCCAAATTTTTAATTTGAACCATAGATCTAACGATTCATAAATTGAACATTCGAACACATGATAATACATGGTGCAAAATATTTTTTACGCATTTCATGAATCAACATCCAAAAGATCGATTAAATTAACAAGAGTTGTCAACCAAATACAAAACAACTAATAATATATCCAAAAAATTATTTTTTATAAAATGTCATCAAAGTATATAAAGAGTAAAAGTTACAAATTTATAAACTCTAGCTCGACCAAAAAAGATAATTTGTTTACAAAATTTAATTCCCTGCGGTTGATCCCAAAAGTTATTCTCCAAATAAATGGTAGAGAGTTGAACAACGCCATCTAGCAACACCTGCATGCAACATTATAAAACAAGTTTAAGTTAAAATCATAAAATTAAATACTAAGATGAATCAAAATTAATGATAAACCAAAATCTACTAGATTAGATTAATTGGAGGATAAGAGACCGTACTGCCAACAAATAGCTCAAAATAATAAACCAAAAAACTATTATGTTATGATGACACCCTCATCCGGAAAGCAAGCAAGCAAACTGTTGAATATTTTGCTTACATACAATACACTCAAGTTGTTCTGAGAATAGTGTTGGTAGCTCAATGCTGAATCCAAGTTATTTGATCCAAACAATGTGGTTGAAACTTATTTAATAGAAAAAAAAGTGAAGGGTATTAAATGTTTGTTTCTTCACAGTGGTGGTTAAATCATGAGAATTGCTAGTAAAGGCAAGGCAAGTTCTTGAATCAGCAGTACTTTTGTCTTCATTCTATGTTTGGTCCCGAAAATAATATTTCCATTTCTAACAAAGAGAAATAGCATATTTGAAGATTCAAAAATGATTTGTGCCATATGTTTTCTTAAAAAGATTATCAAATTCATAAGATGTATTATGAACTAAGACTAGTATATGTTCTTAATATCCCCACCCATAAACAGATTCATTGGTCTTATCTACTTCATTTGGACCAATCCATGACTCTGATGTGCTTTAGTCTAACAGGAAAGACAAATTTAAGATCCAGAGAGGGCCATTTTTCTAAAGAATTTTTTAGTTTCTTTGCATAATTGCATTTAAATCCTAGAGAGGATTTTTTTTAAAGGCTCCGTATTTGTGTCATCAAACCTCAATAGCGATTTCATGTGCTTGGTTGTAGGCTAGGTGAAGAGGAAGCACACCAGCGAGATGTTCAGCAGTAGCAGCAAGGGCACCTTTTATAGGATGCCTACAGGATCAATGAATCTATTATTAGCATATGTCACCATATATTTTGAGAGCATTTCATGCAATGCTAGTAAGGAAGAAGTATCTTCAAAACCACATATTTCAGGATATAGATTACTCAAAATGCATTACTTAAAACAAATAAATGTGGTTTTAGTATGTAGGTACTGCATTTCTGAGTATAGTTGTTGGATAATGAGACACCAGCCGAGGATAACATAATATATTAATAGCAAGATGGTCATTTGAGAAACACTAAGAAATGAATATCACAAGTTATGTTCTGTTAGTGATATCGATAAGCAAATTGAGATATTATCATCAATATTTATTCAGGCAGTTAATCTGTGTTGCATAGTTATATATTGGAACTGCACGGATCCCCAGAGAGTGAGGCTATTATAGAACCTATGGACTGACTCACATGCTCCTCATCTACCTCCTCTTCCAAACCACCTCTATGTCACCATCATTGCCATCTATGTTACGCCTGCCACCACTGCCTTTAGTCACTCTTCTTCCTATAAGAACCTCCACAAAAAGTTTTATTTAGCATTCAATAATGTTATCGAGAATCTGAGATTTCATAAGGACTCCCGTATTCCAAGAATGACATTTTCCATCAGGCATCACATTCCCACATCATGGGAATATCTTCTCTTGCATGATACGTTGGAATGATAAGCAATCCTAAGTGTGAACGTAACCCATAGTTAAACTTTTAAGAAAAACAAACTCCAAAAACTCTAAATGTGAATATAAACCATGTGACACAATAACAATGATACCAAGATTCCATGTAACTGTTATGGCTAAGATAGAGATTTGATTTAAAGATCAACATACTCAAATTCATGGAATGATGATATTCGTTGAAAATCAGATCTAATGGTCAACAATACAATAAAATAACTGACCTCTTAGAAGGTTAAAGAGTATCAAATATAGAATAAAGCGAATGTCCAATTGCTTTATTGATAAAGCTTCTATGGATTGGTTGCTGTTGTTGTCTAATGTGCTTTATTGATCTTCGCCAGCAAAGCTTCCATGCTTTCGAAAAATGTTGTAGAAAGGCCTCAAAATGATTATTAAAAGAAAAGTTCAAAGTAAACTATGAATGCACAGGGTTGAGGCTCCTACATGTTGGTTCTGTTAAGCACACATAAATTTGACAGTTCAATCCCTTATATTGAATGTAACACTCTAAATATATTTCCTTGCATGGTATTTCAAGCTTCCTAAAGATGCTCATATGATGTTTCAGTATTGTAGGCATGATATTCTAACCTCAAGTCCTATAGAAGTGACTTCCCGTTGCATTACAAATGGCTCTCCCACGATGATAACTCAGACTGAACAACAATGATCATGTCAGAAAGAGCCTTTGCCTGGTAATGTTTGTCCAAAAATTGTGGATCACTATGTTTGAACCAGAAGATTGGAACTTCCAGTGTTGACCTGGAACTTGAATGTGCTCCTAAATTAAATAAAACAAGAACAAATAAGTCCATGAAATGAAAGCATACATCATTTATTAATAAAGAATATTTTATTACGCATATGTATTTAACAATTTGCATGCTCAGTAAATTCCATAATAATTTGAACTTATGGAGCCCAATCTCACAAATAACAGACTAACTCACACCAAATGCATAAATAGATTCAATTAGTAGCTGTTTCAGCAATAACTCAGAAATATTGGATTTTAAAGTTAAGTGGGTTTTAACTTACAAAATACTTCAGACTTGAAACTCTTGTCTGCTCAAGGGAGCATGATTCTTAGTTAGAACTTAGATCTAACAAATTTCTTCATTAGACATGAAAGATACCTTTAAGAGAACCATGATCGCTCAGCTTCTGTAACTAGCGTTGGAGAATGGAAGGTCCGGATAGGCACGAATTATTGACCTATAAGTGCCGTTAGCTAGCAGAAGTGGGACAACAACAGCTCGCCTGGACACAGAAAAGGCCATTGTCAAGGCAGGGTCCTCCGAAAGTGGCATTCTAAAAGATTACAATAGTTAAATACATATAGACATTACCATCAAGCCTTCTTATTTGGGTGTATAACTAATAGCACATGAATACTAATAATTTTCTACTTTCACTTTTTGAGTACTATAACAATCCAGACCTAGATCAAACAAGAATAGTGATATAAAAGATCCTTCAAGAAGATCAAGCGTCAGGTGTCCTGTGCGGCCGAGGTGACGACCTTCGTGGAGGTGCGCTTGATAAAGAAGCTGACCGAAATGAAGAGCAAGGAGAGATAAAGAGATGGAGAGGGAGGGAGGGAGGGAGGACTGACCAGAACGTCGGCGGGAAAAAAAGTAAAATTAGGGCTTTTTCGTGCAGGTTCTCTCTAGAGAGGGGAGGCCATGATAGAAACTCAGAATAAAATAGATGAGAGAGATTTTTTGGAACACTTTTCTTAACCATCACGTGACTAGTGTTGGGAGTTGAACACAAAGTAAAACTGTTTCAGAGTGTTCCCCAAAGTATAATAAATATTTATTTTTAGAAAAAATAATTTTAGGAACAATTGTCATTTTGGAATGGATATAATGTGTTCCAACACCTAGAAAAGTTTATATAGCGTTCCAGAATAAAAAAGCATAATGTTTCAAATTGTCTATTTTGGTGTAGTGGTTCTGACAGCAATCGATCTTATCGTATCCCATCGAGAGGGATCACACCATCCTCTTAGAGCGGTAGAAGTCTTTCGGTAACTTGGCACCCTCCGGCAAGATATCTGTAATCAACTTGAGCACTCTATTGTAGCATTCTTGCGACATGTTAAAGTCAAACTTTATGCTCAAGAGCTGAGTGATCACCTCTAACGGTGAATGGTACAGCTATGGTAAAAAGGAGTCCTTGCATTCTCCAACAACTCTATGAACTTCGCAGTATCGGCATTCGGTGCCTCCTCAGCTGCGTCACGATTGTATGGATCGAAACTAGGCCCCGCAGCATCGAAGACCATGTTCACGTACTTGTTGTTGACACAGTTTGGCTGTGGACATTCATATAAGGCTCCACATAAGGCTCAACATAAGGCTCCACATAAAGCTCCACATTAGCCTCCGCTTGGAATGCTAAAGGTACAAGCTCTCCGTGTGCGGTCCATTAGTAGTAATTCGGAAGGAAACCCTTTGTGTATAAGTGATACGTCACATCCAAATCTGGTTGAAACTTCATGTTCTGACATTTTACACACGAACACTTAATGTCCATGTCGTCCATGGATTGAGGAAACGCCTTCGCAAATTGGAGAAATTGTTCTACTCCGGTGATGTATTCATCTCGCATACCGTACCTGTCATCTCGAATGCGGTTGTAGATCCACGAATGGTCTAGCAGATACATGGATATAGCCATTTCTAGATATCTGCAAATATGAATAAACTTCAAAACTAAAATGAATATACTATATACATACATATATACTGCGAGCCCCCTCGGGGCCCCACCCCGAGCAGCAGACCCCCCAACCCCATGAGCAGCAAGAAGGTCCTAACCCGACGTACGGCCATGACTCGGGACCATTCCTATGAGTATCGGGATCAAGAAAAATAGACGACGGCATTAACCAACCAACAAAACTACTTGTTACAAATATCAGCACTATCGGTGGTTTCGAATCGGAGTATCAGGTTTTTGGTGTCGAAAAACAAATAATTATTACTAAATTATCAAATTTTTTGGCACTATCGGTGCCCCTGACCAGCCCCCCGTACCCCTCCCTCCCTACACCAACCCTAACCCTAACTCAAACCCTATCCCTAACCCCTCCCCCACCAGCCCCCCTCCCCAGCCCCCCCTCACCCCCATGCTCCCCTCCCCCACCAACCACCCCTAACCCTAACCCTTACCATAACCCTCCCCTCCCCGCAACCCCCCTCACCCCCCTGCAGCCCTCACCCCCCTGTCCCTCCCTCCCCTACACACCCACCCTTAACCCGAACTCTAACCCTCCCCTCCTTCCAGCCCCCCTCCTCATCCCCCTGCCCTACCCCCCAGCCACCCCCAACCATTCCTCACCCCCAACCACCCGTACCCCCTGCCCTCCCCCCCCGAGCCATCCGCACCCCGCAACCACCAACAACCAAAATAGAGAGAGAGACAGAGAGAAAGGGAGTCACGTACCGGAGAGGAAGGAGAGTCGTCGGAGAGAGTGAGAGCGTCGGAGAGAGTGAGAGTGAGAGCGTCGGAGGAAGAGAGTAAGAGAACAAAATAGGGGAAAATGAATGGGGGGGCGAATTTAATTTAATTAGAATTTAGCGACGTTCATACTAACGTCGCTAAATTAGTCGCTATTAGCGACGTCATAGCGACGTTTCGCGACGACTAGCTCATGTAACTAATATACGTCATTGTCACATCGCTATTTTCATCGCTAGTAGCGACTGTTAGCGACGTTTCAATTAAATATCGCCAATGTGCACAATTTAGCGATGTTTTACGAACATCGCTAAATTTACATCACTAATGGAGCAGATTTTAGTAGTGACGGTATGGGATCCGATGGTGCCTTTATAGCGATGCAGTCATCGAGGGCTCCCTCTGGTAGTGTGCATTCCCTACAGCCCTTACAGGAGTTGGCCCGAGTGGAGGACTTATGTTGCCAGGTTGCTGAGCTGCATAACGAGCTGCTGCAGATGATTGCGGAGCAGCACCAGTCTTAGTTGCAAACAGACGATGCACGCTTACCGCACGATTTGATATGCTCGAGTGCACCCTGAGGGACACGGACGAGAGGACGGATCATGTCGATCAGACGGTACAAGGGTTGTAGGTGGCCATGGGTGATCAGCTTTTGAGATTGACGGCTATTATAGATTCCTGCAACTCTTGACTGCTAGCCATAGAGCAGATGCTTCCTAATTGTACGTCGGCATCCACGCCAACTATATCGGTTCCACTGCCTCCTCCTCCTGCTATTGATGAGTCATCATCGGTGGCACTGACACCGGGGCAATATAGGTTCATGCTGTCCCAAATGCAGGGCCATACTCCTCCTCATGCTGACCAGGCGTAGTCCTTTATTAGATTTATTTTCATGTTTGTGTTGTTGTTGCTGACCCATTGTTGGGTCTTTATGTATTTATTTTATACATTTAGTGACAGTTTGTGTTATGTTGACCCATTGTTGAAACATTATTGAACAAGCTCTTTTTATAGCCGTTTGGTAGTAAATTTATTTATACCTGGCTATTTCATGTCTTTTTTATTGTTTGATTCTATCTATTTGATTATTGGTAGTGTACTTTTCATTATTTGTCTCTGTATTGGTTTACCTGTGTTGATTGTTCCACCGAAGGGGTCGGCGAACCCAGGGAATTCTATGAAGAGTTACTCTGGGTCTATTATTTATAAACTGTAATTTAAACTGCAGGTAGATTTTGGATGAAAAGGCAAACAGAATTATGTTTATTTATTTATTTTTTGCATTTTAGCGACGTGTAGCGACGACTAGAGACGTATGCTGGCGTCGCTAAACGTGTATCTAGACGTCGCTAGCATGTAACAAAGATGTCGTAGACAATCGCTAGACGTCACTAATTTGCTGACATGGCTAACTCGCCATGTCAGCAAAGTAGTCAAGAAATGTCGCAAATGATGTCGCTAAACATGTATGAGAACGTCACTAGTCCTGTATCGTAGATGTCGCAGACGGTCACTCAATATCGCTAATTTGCTGACATGTCAAACTCGCCATGTTAATAAAGTAGTCACTAAATGTCACAAATTACGTCGCTAACCACTGACCTGATAGCGACGTTTAGCAACCAAATAATACGTCTCTGATTAGCAATACCGCATCGATAAACGTCGCTATCAACTAAAAGTATAAAGACATCATTACGTCGTAATAGCGACCAATAGCGACGTATTATGTGTTAGCGACAAGAAAATTTCAGTCTCTAATTCAGAATAACGACATTTTCTTTCATTTTAGTGACATTTTTAGGCGTCGCTAAAGTGACTTATTTTAAGTGCTTGCAATGTTTGGTTGGTGCAGGAAACGAAAGAAAAAAAAATCAATATTCCAATAATATCCTATGTCAACATAATTGTAGTTAACATGATGCAAATAGTTAAATGGTAAAATAGGCAATAACACATGGCTATTTTTGTCAAAAGTTTTGGTAAAAAATGATAGGAAAGGAGGAGGAAAAATGAATCCCATTGGTTTTGAGAGGAACCATTTTCCCTCATATTTTCCTCCATGTCAAAAAATGCTTCCCAAGGTTGTGGCTACCTAACAAAGAAAAAGAATAAGTTTTCTTTCCTGATTCCTTAAATCCGTGAACCAAACGAGGCCTTACAACAATCAATTTTTTTTGAAAACGATAGATAAATAACAAATAAAGTTCGGATAATTATAAAGAGGTAACAGGGCGTCCAGTGACTTGGCGATGTGAGCGCATGCACTCATGTCGC
Source organism: Iris pallida (assembly GCA_029216955.1). NCBI lineage: Eukaryota > Viridiplantae > Streptophyta > Magnoliopsida > Asparagales > Iridaceae > Iris > Iris pallida. Next base: position 31,492 of record JANAVB010039183.1, on the reverse strand, counting down.
CAAGTCTATTGGCGATAGTGGAGGAGGTCGACAATTGTTTTGGCGACATGGCTACATTTTAATTTTTGTGGCAATATAGTTGTTTTAATTTTTTTCTTATTTTAATTTATTGCTTTTTGGTCACCAATTCAAGTGGAGACTTGGCTACATTTTAATTTTCTTTTTGGAGATATAGCTGTTGTTGTAATTTTTTTCTTTTAATTGATTGCTCCCATGTTGCCAATACAAGTGGTGACTTGGATGCAAGATTGCTTGTATGTCGCCAATTAAAGTGGCGACTTGGCTGAAGCTTGCTTGTATGTCGCCAATTCAAGTGGCGACTTGGCTGCAGACTGCTTTAATGACGTGTGTTTTTTTAAGAACAATTTTCTTTTATTTATTTGCTTATATATTTTTTGTAGATTTGTCCTACGAGCATTTCAGCAAACATAGAGTTAGAATTTGGTGACCGTTGTAAATTAAACTGTTGTAAAAGGTAAGGATCCGTTGTAAAAGTTGCAAAAATATATGCTGCAAGTCACCAAATGTATTGGTGATATATTTATTTCCCTCTTAATTAATGAATTGGTCACGTTTAAACACATTTTGCGCCATAGGAGAGATATCAAACATCATATTGTCCGAATATTTGCCAATGACAGAAGCATCGACTTGTGGTTGGCCCCCCATGAATTGGGCAAAAGAACCTAATGCATATACTCGGACCACATTTGGATCATTAGGCCAGGCGAGGCGAGCGGGTGAGCTGCATCATGCGGGATGGACAGTGGCGGCCAAAACTTCACCAACGGGCGCGTATAGCTGCGACGGACATCACACAATGCAAGATCGACACGACCATCGGGCGGGATCTGTGGATGTGGGCGGACACATTGGAGGCGGGTTTCGACTTCACATATATAACAACAAGTTCATAGCACCGCAAGAGAGGATGGCCAATGCTGACATAATTTGGATGTCTGGATCCCGTGTAAGATGCAGCTAAGTATGTACAAACTTGTCCTCAAACGACTGCTAACCATGGATAGACTTCAGAGATTTTGCGTGCAGATCGATGACTCAACTTGTCCTTGTGTCAGCAAGAGGTGGAATCGATAGAACATGTATTCTTTGAATGTGTCGTATCCAAAGAAGTCTGGCACTCGCAACTATCCAGCATAGGATTGCAGGCTACAACTACTGAAGATGTCGAGGACGTGATACAGCGGATACGGGATCGTAGAGGGGACGACAGGGGGAGAGGACCAACCTAGTTTCGGGAGGCCTGCGTAAGGCTTGTTTCTGCAGTATGGCACATATGGATAGAGCGAAACAACATGGTGTTTCACGGCATAAAAACGGCGTCCGTAGGCATTATACATAATGTTGATTATAATGTAAAGGGGATGGGCTTAGCAGGGGAATCTTCCTGATGGATGTATCCTAATTTTTTCTCATAAATACAATTACCTAGTTCCAATATATATATATATATATATATATATATATATATATATATATATATATATATATATATAAATATATATATATATATATATATATATATATATATATATATATATATTTTTTTTTTTTTTTTTTATGTGTGTTATCTGAAGAAGAAGATAAGCAAAAAAAAATCATATCGCTAGTTGGGGTTGGCGACATGAGGGCATGCACTTATGTCGCTAATTCCTTTGGAGGCACAATACCTTTTCTAAATTTGTCAAACCTATTATCTTATCTATTATTTAAGGAAAATGCTATTTTGTCAGCCCGCAGGGCTAGCACGAACTGTTATTGCCGGGGCACAATTTTTCTATGGAAAACTGAGAATTCGTAACAATTGTAAAAATAATCGTTATTACGTAACACTTCACAGAAGGTACGTAACAGAAATTCCACTAATGTAATACTTCACAGAAGGTGCACAGATTTCTACCAATGCATACGCTTCACCGAAGGTACGCTAATAGAATTCTGATAAACGATTGCAACACTTCACAGAAGGTGCACAGATTTCTACCAACGCATACACTTCACCGAAGGTGCGCTAATAGAATTCTGATAAACGAAGAAGATGACAGGCAAAAGATGGAAAAACTCCTGCTGGGGTGAATGATCACCGTTGCTCAAAGCTTTATTCGCCCCACACGAATAGCTTCCAGGAACCAGCAAGTTCGTCGGAGAATTTGGAACACTCTTGCTCTTCTGACTCCTCGGATGAACACGAACTCCCGTGTAAAACTTAACGCTGGTACAATACCCTACTTCTCTCTCACAGCTTCTAAACACTTGCAAACTTTTTGTCTACTACTTGTATATTAGTACCCTCTGTGAGAGAGAAGGAGGAGACCTTATATAGGCCCCTGCAACAACTGTCCGGTTAGCACAATGTTAGGGACGTGGTAATAACCACCCCGAACATGGAGCAACCGCTCAGAACATGCAAATACATGTTCTGCTGTAATTTCCGCCATTCGCATAACCAGTATAATTTGTATTTTACGCACACAACCATTTTACGTAACCTGCGCACACTACGCACTCTATGCACACTGCGTATGCTAAGTGCAAAGTGTGCCAACAAAATGCCACATTACGCCTCATGAGCCCTTGAGCCCGAGTCCGAGCCCGAGCCCTAGTCCGAGTCCGAGTTCGTATCCGAGTCCGAGTCCGAGTCCGAATCGCTAAGCCCCTATGGGGCTTAGCTCCTATGGAAATAAATTTCCTAAGAGCAAAAAGCTAGAAGCTTACCATGGAGCCTTATTCTTACCTCTTAGTAAAATTACCCACATGGTTCCTACCTTTGGGTCACCACCCATGTGCGCATCCCAACAATACATAGAAGCCTATATATGTTGATATACCACATGATGCATTTTCGATGTGGGACTAAAACTTCACTAAGCATATAGAGAATAAGTTCTCTACATGTCAAGAATACAAATGCTCCAATAATCCCCCACATATCTCAATATATATGGGTTCGAGTGTTTCCCACAGTGACTGTCCATCATGCATTAGGAGAGATGTCGCGATGACTTGAATCTTCCCATATGGGTTAAACAACAGACTATAATACAAGGATGGACTAAGCCTTGAATTTTGCACCATAGTTGAAGTTATTCCCACTCACATAATGTAGTCACATGTGCTTCTGGATATGCACATTAAAGGCCCTGTGCCAGCCTGGTTTCAGTGTACACTTTTGGGCGTCTACAAGTTTATCCTCAAGAGACGGCCTGATATCTCTGTCTATACACTATAGGTGAGTTCATTATAAAGAGACATGGCATGGAACGCTTTACGCTCTCCCTGCGGTGCTACGCCGCTATGATATGGCCCGAAGCCAAGGCATTACCCCTCCCTGGGAATCACCCCATATCTGGGAACCTTTATAGTGTCATACTACTGTAGCATGAGGCAACTGCCTCTTTGTAGTGCCAAACTACCCAGCATGAAGCCTTAGGCTCCCTTCCGGTGTTACGCCGCAACGACATGGCTTACAAGGCCGAGGCTTTATCCCTAACCGGGTACCTCATCGTGGTGTCGTGCCACTATAACATGAGGAACACCTCCTCTTTGTAGTGCTGACTACACCCCTCTTTATTTTTAACATACAATAGGGCTAACTGCCTATTTGCGGTGCTACGCCGCTGTGACTTGGCCTGCAAAGTTGAGGCTTTATCCTATTTCTGGGCAACACCCCGCATATTGGAACCTCATCGTGGAGTCACCCCACTGTAGCATGGAGTTTTACTCCTTGTAGTACTGCTCTACCGTGCTTTCTGTAAAGCACACCAGGCATTTACTCTACCTGAGAACTCATTAAGGCAATTAAGCCAACCTTCCCACAGGAACAGTTTTTTACAGAAAAACAACAGTAGACAACAGTGGTTTTAGGTCCATAACCTCTCCATGCCCAATAGAACATGTACCCACCGTTCCTGATATTCTTCCAGTTAATGGTCCTTCCTTGAACCAAAAGCTAGATGCCTAGTAGATAAATCTTTGAAATAATAGCATAAAACTTTATGGTAGGAATACAATAACTAATATCAGAATGCCTTCAAACCCATTTTACATGCTGAGTCATCGACCAGCTAGCGCTTGAGGCCCTCGGTGAACGGATCCGTCAGGTTTTTCTGACTCCGAACATCAATCACTTCAATTACACCTCTCTTAATAAGATCGTGTACTGCCCTGTGCTTTAACCGCACAGTCCTCTTCTTTCCGTTGAAGAGGTCATTTGATGCTACCGCCGCAGTCGCCTGGTTGTCACAGTATATCGGTATAGCCGGTATTTGTGCGCCAACCACTGGAAGATCATACATGAGCTCCCGAAGCCATTCTGCTTCCTCGGCTGCGGTGTCAAGTGCAAAGAACTCAGATTCCATGGATGACCGTGAGAGCATTGTCTGCTTCTTCGACTTCCATGATATAGTAGCTCCATCCATTGAGAAAATATATCCACCTGTGGACCTCTCGCTCTCCGAATCTGAGCACCAGCTGGCATCACTGAAGCCCTTCCACTACCTACGGATCTCCGCTGTAGTACAGTATGTATGTCTGAGTCTTCTTGAGATATCTCATAACCCGTTTCACAGCCTTCCAGTTTTCAACACCAGGGTTGCTCGTGAAACAACTCATCATTCCCATGGCAAAAGCTATGTCAGGCCTTGTGGCAGTAGTAGCATACATCAAACTCCCGATTACGCTTACATACTCCAGCTGCCTGACGCTTTTTTCTTGAATTAGGCTTCAACTTCAGATCACACCTGTACAGCGTATCGATCCCTAAAAGATCCCGATACCCATAACGAGTGATCATCTTCTCAATATAATGAGACTGTGAAAGCGCTAGTCCAGTGTCTGTCCGGATGATCTTGATCCTAAGATCACATCAGCTTCCCCCAAGTCCTTCATACTGAACTTGCTCGAGATGAACCTCTTTGTCTCCGTGACACAGCTCATATCTGTACCTAGGATAAGCATGTCATCCACATACAGATAAACGATCACACCTCTCCCATCAGCGAACTTCGTGTAAATACACTTGTCCGTCTCGCTGACCATGTAGCCATTTGACCTTATAACCTTGTCAAATTTCTCATGCCACATCTTAGGAGCCTGTTTAAGACCGTACAAAGATTTCACCAACTTGCAGACTTTGTCTTCAAGACCCTTGACGACAAATCCCTCTGGTTGTTGCATGTATATCTCTTCGGTCAGCTCGCCATTTAGGAAAGCCGTTTTCACATCCATCTGATGTATCACCATCTTATGTATTGCTGCAAGAGCAATCAACATCCTGATGGTGGTCATCCGTGCAACTGGAGCATACGTATCAAAATAGTCAATCCCCTACTTTTGAGAAAATCCTATGGCTACCAACCTAGCCTTGAACTTGTCAATAGTTCCGTCTGCTTTCATCTTCTTTTTGAAGATCCATTTGCATCCGATAGGTTTTGCTCCTTCAGGAAGATCAACCAACACCCAAGTGTTATTTGAGGTGATGGAATTAATTTTATCGCCAATCGCCTCCTTCCAGAAAACTGCGTCTCTGGTCTTCATCGCCTCATCATAGGTAAGCGGATCTGCTTCCATATGATAGGTGACAAAGTCACTTCCAAAGTCCTTCGGCCTCCTCACACGCTTAGCTGATGGCTCAGCTTGTTCTGGTTCAATCGTTGTTTCAACAATATCTTCTTGGACCACATCTTCATTGAAGACTTCAGTTTGCTACGCACCCTCATTGTTCTCCGGTATATCCGTAAGAACAATATTCTTGCGCCTTGTAAATTTGTCTTCAAAATATTTTGCGTCATGAGATTCAATGATATGATTTGACTCAATATCAAGAAATCTTCGAACATCACTCTTCTCGGCATACCCCAAGAAGATCGTCTTAGTAGTCCTTGATCCAAGCTTCTGAATCTTCAGATCTGGAAGCTTAATATATGCCAGACACCCCCACACTCGAATGACATTCAAGTTAGGTCTGACCTTGAACTAGAGTTCATGAGGAGAAACGTCTGAAGTTGCATGAGGCACTTTATTTAGAATAAAAGTGGCCGTCAATGCAGCTTCTCCCCAGTAGCACTTAGGAAGGCCAGCAGTCAACAACATTGAGTTAATCATTTCTGTTAACGTTCTGTTCTTCCTCTCAGCTACTCCGTTGGATTGAGGAGAGTACGGAGCCGTAGTCTTATTGACAATTTCATGTTCTTTGCAGAACGATGCAAATTCATAAGACCTGTACTCCCCACCCCGATCACTTCTTATTCTTTTGAGTTGTTGTCCAGTCTGCCGCTCAGCTTCGGCTCTGAACTCCTTGAACTTCTCGAATGCTTCGTCTTTAGCCTTCAACAAGTAGACGAACGCATACTTTGAGAAGTTATCGATGAAGGTTATGAAATACTTCATCGCGACCTTTATAGAGAACTGTTTGAAGTCACAGATATCGGAGTGTACTAACTCCAGAAGATCTGTACTTCGATTAACCCGAGAAAAGGGTTTCCTTGTGATCTTAGTTTGAGCACAAACTTCACATTTCTCTACCTTACCCCCACATTTGGAGATAAGTCCTAGACTAGACATTCTGTTTATTCGTTTACAATGAACATGTCCTAGCCTATTATGCCACAACTCAAGAGTATAAGCAGAAGGAGTGACTTCATTAATTACCTTAATTACATTGGACTGATTTACAAGCTAAATTTTGAACATTCCTTCGGTATAAAAAGCTTTCCCGAAATATGTTCCCTTGATAGACATCACCATTTGGCCAGCATTGATGTCCATCCTGAGGCTTGCGTTGCAGAGTAGGTCTCCTGAGATCAGGTTCTTGGCGATAGCAGGTACATGCTTTACGCCTTGAAGCGTCAGAGACTTGCCAGAAGTCAACTTCAATACCACTGTCCCAATCCCAAGCACTTCAGCTTGTGCCTGATTTGCCACCATAACCACATCAGAAGTAGGGGTGTAGGTGGTGAACCACTCCTTGTTGGAGCAAACATGGCAAGTGGCTCCAGTGTCTACCCACCAGTCAGCATCAGTTTCTACAACATCAACCTGCGCAATTATAGCAACAACATTAGTGATCATAGTTACCTTACTAGGCTCTCCTTGCTCCGATTGCTTGGCTTTTGCTTTGCACTCATTCTTAAAGTGGCCCTTCTTGCCATACTTGAAGCAAGCCAAGTGGGACTTTGGCTTCTTCTTCTTCATTGAAGTATCCTTGATTTTCAGATTATCAGGGTCCTTCTTTTTGCTTTGGGAAGCCGCATGCTTTCCCCTTAGTTTCCTTGAATGCACCAGAATGGCGTTAGCCAATTGCTTGGATAGTGCGTCCACCTTCAGTTGAGCCCGCATCTGGTCCTCAACATAGATTTCCTGCAGGAGATCTTCAAGGGTGATCTCCAGCTTCTTCCTATGCATGTTTGCATAGAACTTGCTCCACCCAGCGGGGAGCTTTGAGATAATCCCTCCAACAACAAACTTGTCGGAAAGGGGCATCGTCTCGTCTTCCAGCTTCTGTCGCAGTTTCAGGAACTCCTTCACCTGCGGCAGCATAGACTTTTCGTCCTCAAAGAACCACTTGTGATATTTTTCAACCACAAAGATTTTACTGCGGTTCTTGTCTTCTTCGTAGAGTTTTTTAGAGACTCCCATATGTCTCTAGCGAAAGTCTTCTTAGAATAGGATTATGCAAGGAAATCTTCCATAGCATTCAGAATAAGCAGCCTGCAAATACTATTTTCCCTTCTCCATTTTGCTTGAAGCTTAGTAGCCGCGGTGATTGTGGTAGCAGACCCAACATCTGGAACAGTAGGTTCTTCCTCCAGAAGCACGTGATCTACGTCTTTGAGTTAAAGGGTGAGATAAACCTTCCTCTTCCAGACTAGGTAAAGTTCTCCATCAAACTTTTCTAACTCACAAAATTCAGAATTGAAGAGTGAAACATTAACGTTTTCCATCGTAGCGATAAAGCTTTGAGATTGTTATTGCGGGGCACAATTTTTCGATGGAAAACTGAGAATTCGTAACAATTGTAAAAACAATCGTTATTACGTAACACTTCACAGAATGTACGTAACAGAAATTTTTGCTAATGCAATACTTCACAGAAGGTGCACAGATTTCTACCAACGTATACGCTTCACCGAAGGTGCGCTAATAGAATTCTGATAAACGATTACAACACCTCACAGAAGGTGCACAGATTTCTACCAACGTATACACTTCACCGAAGGTGCGCTAATAGAATTCTGATGAACGAAGAAAATGACAGGCGAAAGATGGAAAAACTCCTGCTGGGGTGAATGATCACCGTTGCCCAAAGCTTTATTCACCCCACACGAATAGCTTCCAGGAACCAGCAAGTTCGTCGGAGAACTTGGAACACTCTTGCTCTTCTGACTCCTCGGATGAACATGAACTCCTGTACAAAACTCAACGCTGGTACAATACCCCTCTTCTCTCTCACAACTTCTATACACTTGCAAACTTTTTGTCTACTACTTGTATATTAGTACATTCTGTGAGAGAGAAGTAGGAGACCTTATATAGGCCCCTGCAACAACTGCCCGGTTAGCACAATGTTAGGGACGTGGTAATAACCACCCCGAACATAGAGCAACCGCTCAGAACATGCAAAGACACGTTCTGCTGCAAGTTGCGCGATTCGCGTAACCAGCATAATTTGCACTTTTTGCACACAGCCATTTTACGCAACCTGCGCACACTACGCACACTGCGCGTACTGGGCTGCGTAACTGGGCCCGCGTAACGTGGTCGCACAATGAGCGCACTGTCATGCCCCGATTCGGGGAATCGCTTGCTTTCCTTCGATTCACGTCGAATCGATCGTCCTCGCTAAGACGTGATGCCGTACAAGTCTGGAGTTGCACTTGTACAAGGCTAGAACATGCATATTTATATCATTTTGAACATTTAAAAATAAGCCACAGTTGCGGAAACATTAGGACACAATATAGGAAGAAGAAATACTCATTTTATTCATATTTGTAGTCAGAATACAACTTTTCTCGATAATATTTGAAATACCATTTCGGCTACATTGATTCATGAAAAGAAGTACAACTGATAGGCTGCCATGAAATAACTTCCCGTTCCATACATCATGCCCCTTTAGTACTTTGAAATATAAGCAGCTATCTTTTATAAACTCCGTAATACTTTGTGCGCCTTTTAGGGAAAACAACTTGAAAGGAAACAGCAGTTCACAGAGCTTTAGTTGCGAGGTGCGCCCGAGCCTTCTCCAGTACCTGTTGAGGAGGGGTCAGCACATTATAACAATGCGCTGGTGAGCCCCGTTGGCCCACTCAGCTAAACCAATATTTTATTAATGACAAGCGTTTTAAAGATATGAACTTATTAGGGACAGGCAATATTTAGAGCAATTCACAATTCAAATGACATGGTATTTCATGAAACCATGTTTACTTTACCATTGGCCGAATCCAGCTTTCCTGCACAAGATACAGGATAATAATAATATACTTACCGCCCCCGCATAAGACATTGATTAGCATACATACTTACAACATGACCACTGGTGGTTGTGCACCATGTCGACGTGCCATATAGGACTTCGTATTGGTATGCGGTTGACCATTCACCAGGTTGCGAGCCCGAATGAAGGTTCCGATACCGTGCTACCAAAGCACTAATTCCTCCTAGGCCGACTCGATCTTACCGCCGCAGGTACCGTTCGAGGAAATCCTTGTATACAAGTACGTCTATGGTCATGCGAATGTGTGTCCGACTCGATAAACATTGTGTGCATAGAATATTAAGTACTAAGCAATATGTTTATTCCTAACATTTCATATCTCATCATCATAGGCATCAATTATCTCAATTCAATGTTCAAGTGACATGCACAATCTCAATGTTGTTCACAGTGTAATCAATTCTTTCAATGTTCAAGGGACTAGCATTCATTTCAATGTTCATATTCAATCTCTAACTTCTTAGTGGTATTGACTTGTGGCATTTAGCAACTTGATATCGATCAACGGATGTTGCAAGATAATTATTTAGTTGGCATTAAGGAATAGCGAGAGGGACAATACCACCACAGAGATCCACACTCACCAAATTAGAGAATTGCCGAGAGAGAGGAACACTTGCACGCTTAGCCTTCCGTCACGCGTCAGTCTGCATTGGCACCAAAAGTTTGGTTAATAATCCATCTCGTTGTGTTCTCTTCTCTCAGAATTCTCAAGAATGAATGCTATGCAAATCGATGAAAACGGGCAAGTATCAAATCATCAAAAATCGTTCAGAAAAGCATCCATCAAAACCAAGCAAACAAAACGAGCAGCAAAACATCCAGAGAAAACTCTTGGACGCATTTCAATAGAAACCAATCCATTAGTTGGAAAGGTTCTTATGTACTTGTCCGTGATCGATTCGGTGCCGACGGTAAGTTTCCCCAATACTCGGTTCCGACCGAGTTAGCCAAGTCACAAGTCTTACATAGTGAACCGCTAGGAGCGGGACTCTACATAATATACCACTAAGAAAAAGTTTCGTCCTCGAAACTTAAAGAAAAAGTCCTACCTCAAAATTATCAAACAGCGAGGGGTATTTCACCCGCATCTCTTCCTCTAATTCCCACGTCGACTCCTCGACAGCATGGTTCTGCCACAGCACGTTGACCAAGGTTACTGTCCGATTCCGCAAAATATTCTCTTTCCTATCCAAAATTTGGATAGGCTATTCAGTGTAGGATAGGTCAGCGCTCAGCTGTAACTGATCGAAGTTCACTACGTGACTTAGATCATGCACGTATTTCTGTAGTTGGGATACATGGAAGATATCATGCACATCAGCCAGAGCCGGAGGTAGTGCAAGTCGATAAGCCACTGAGGCTTACCTTCTCTAAAATCTCGAAGGGTCCAACGAATCTCGGGCTTTGCTTTCCTTTCATCCCAAACCGCATCACACCTCGCATGGGTGTGACCTTCAAGAAGACATGATCGCCTGCTGTAAATTCTAAAGGTCGTCGATGTACGTCCGCATAAGTCTTCTGTCGACTTTGAGCAACTCTAAGTCTTTCTCGAATTAAGCGAACCCTATCGATGGCCTGTTCCACCAGTTCTGGTCCGAGCACTTGCCGTTCACCGACTTCATCCCAGCATATCGGTGATCGACATTTCCGTCCATATAAGGCTTTGTACGGGGCCATTTGGATACTTGCCTGATAACTGTTGTTATAGGCAAATTCTGCTAGTGCGAGATGCGCGTCCTTATTTATCTTCGAGTCGAGCACGCACAATCTTAACATATCCTCAAGGATCTGATTTACCCTCTCTGTCTGACCATCAGTCTGCGGATGGTAAGCCGTACCGAAGTTCAACTTTGTGCCCATCGTCGAGTGCAGACTTATCCAAAATCGCGACAAGAATCTCCCGTCTCTATCCGACACTATATAAGCTGTCACCCCATGTAATCGAACAATTTCATTTATGTAGATCTGAGCCAACCGTTCTACTCCCCGTGTTACTTTTATTGGAATAAAATGTGTCGACTTGGTTAATCTATCTATGATAACCCAAATCGCATCATTCCCCTTCTGAGTTCTTGGCAAGCCGACGATAAAATCTATACAGATATTATCCCACTTCCACAGTGGAATAGCCAAGTTTTGTAGTTCTCCGCCTGGCCGTTGATGTTCGGCCTTCACACGCTGACAATCCATGCATTGTGACACGAAAAGAGCCACATCCTTCTTCATACCATGCCACCAAAAAGTTGAGCGTAGGTCCTTATATATTTTCGTGCTTCCCGGATGTAAGGAATACTTCACGAAATGAGCCTCGGTCAGTATTTCCTTTCTGATATTCTCATCCTTAGGGACGCACAATCTCCCCTTTACACGAATAGTGTCATCTTCAACGGTAAAGTCCGACGCCTTTTCTGCTAGAATCAACTCATGTATCTTCTGCAGAAACGGGTCATCCTTCTGAGCAATCTTAATCCTTTCCTGGAGACTCGGCTCAAGTTGCAACTGAGCCAACTGCACATTCTGCGGACGAATCCTGAACTCGATGCCCATCTCTTCAAGATCTCGTAGTACCTCTTTTGCTATTGTTAGTGACCCAACAAATTTCTGAGTCAAGGCATCAGCTACCACATTTTCTTTACCCGGTGTGTAGGAGATTGTCAAGTCATAGTCCTTGATCAATTCTAACCAACGCCGCTGCCTCAAATTCAATTCCTTTTGCGTGAATTTGTATTTCAGGCTTTTGTGATCTATGAAGATCTCGCAGAACACACCATAGAGATAGTGTCGCCACAATTTCAACGCAAACACAATCGCCGCCAGTTCCAAATCATGTGTTGGATAATTCTTCTCATGCTGTTTGAGTTGTCTCTACGCATAAGATATTGTCTTCCCACGTTGCATGAGAACACATCCCAAACCAAGTCACGATGCGTCACTGTAGATCTGAAATCCCTCAGAGCCTTCCGGAAGTGCTAAAATTGGGGCCGTGACGATCCGCTGCTTGAGTTCTTGGAAGCTACTCTCACAGTCGTCAGTCCACTTAAATACGACTCCCTTCTGAGTTAGGCGAGTCAAAGGCGATGCGATTCTCGAGAAGTCTTTCACAAATCTACGGTAGTATCCGGCTAAACCAAGGAAACTCCGTATCTCACTAGCTGATGTAGGCTGCTTCCAGTCCACAACTGCCTCAATCTTCTTTGGGTCGACGGCAACACCTTCCGTCGAAACAACATATCCAAGGAACGACACGCTGTTCATCCAAAATTCGCACTTGCTTAGTTTTGCATAAAGCTGGTTGTCCCGCAGCGTCTGAAGTACTTCTCTCAAGTGCTCGACATTAGTCTTCCTATCCTTTGAGTAGATCAAGATGTCATCTATGAACACGACAACAAACTTGTCTAAGAACGGTCGAAACACTCTATTCATTAGATCCATAAAGGCTGCTGGAGCATTAGTCAAACCGAATGGCATGACCAAAAACTCATAGTGTCCGTATCTTGTACGGACTGCTGACTTAGGGACATCCTCGGGTCTGATCTTCAATTGGTGATATCCTGAACGAAGATCAATTTTAGAAAACACGGTCACCCCTTGAAGCTGATCGAATAAATTATCTATCCTTGGCAAGGGATACTTGTTACAGATGGTTGCCTTGTTTAGTTCTCTGTAATCGATGCACAGTCGTATCGTCCCATCATTCTTCTTTACAAACAACACTGGAGCTCCCCATAGAGATACACTTGGGCAATGTATCCTCAATCTAATAATTCTTGTAGCTGTACCTTTAGTTCCTTTAATTCTGCCGGAGCCATCCTGTATGGCGCCTTTGATATCGGACGAGTACCTGGGAATGTTTTAATTGTAAATTCAATTTTTCTATCCGGCAGCATTCCAGGGATCTCGCCCGGAAACACATCGAGGAACTCTGCCACAATTTCGGTCTGATTCATGCCTATACTCTTCATTCGAGTATCTTGGACAGAAGCGAGAAAGCCTTCACACCCTGAGTACAGCATGTGCCTTGCTGTAACTGCCGATATTGTTGGCCCAATGATTACATTGTGTTTTTGAATATGGCTAATCAGTTAAATTTAACATAATGATGTCACTAATATTCATATACTCACTATCATGTTGCTACTTAAACTTAGCTTTGTCCTAATTGTCCTATATTATATTGCTATGCTTGTATCGTACTGCAATATATTTTGTTGGCCTAACATGATATCATGTTGTTACTTATACTTAGCAATGTCCTAATTGTCCCATATTATATTGCTATGCTTGTATCGTACTGCAACATATTCTGCTGGCCTAACATGTATTTGTAGACATGCAGTAAGCATGATCAAACATGATCAAACAGGACATAGGCAATGAAGAATTAATGATGGAGCAAAGACGGCGTCATACAAAGGGATTTCTCCGAATCGCCTAACGACCTATCCGGGGCCTCGCATCGGGGGTTCCGCTGCCCGGTCAGCGGACAGGGGTCGAGGGGGCAGCGCCCCCCGTCGGGGGTTCGGGGGCGAAGCCCCCGAAAGGTATTCAGATTTCCAGATCTGTTTATCTTCGGACGACTGCTGTCAAGGAAAAAGACGTCTTCAGGGCTGCTCAAATATCAGAAGAAAGGCATCATTTCAGGGCTCTTGGTTTTCCTAATTGTTCTAAGTCTGTAATCTTCAATTTATTGAGTCTAGAAGAATGTGTACGTTGAGTCGCACTGAGTCATCTCAACCCCTAGCATATCTCTCCAAAGCTCTACCATACAACAGACCAATTCCTGAACCAGGCCCAAGCTCCACAAAGCCCAAAAGCCCAATGGACCAATTCTGGCTGCTGGAGACAGAGTTCGGGCCGAACTCTGCCTCCACACAGAGTTCGGGCCGAACTCTGTCCCCTGATTTTCAGGAGCTGATTTTTAGGGCCTGCTTGCTGCTAGCTGTCCAACGGCCATATTTTTGAATCTTGAGGACAGAATTCTGGCCGAATTCTGCCTGTCCCGAACCCTATAAATAAGCCTTGGTTTCTCTCTTTTGAAACAATCCACTCTTCTATTCTTCTTCTCTTACATAGCCTATATAGTCAAGAGCCTTACTCTTCCAATCTACTAGCCACAAAACTTCCTAAGCCCCAAGGTACTCAAGTGCGATTCAGCTAGAAGTTTTTGTGCAAGAGTTGAAAAGAAAAGTCACTTGGACAATTCCAAGTCGCTTGGAAAATTCCAAGCAAATCGCCACTGCGATCCTCTGTAAGAAGTTGACGTGCTCTTCTGAAGAAAAGGCACGGATTGTAAACTACTATTTCACAAATAGTGGATTTGAATCCTGAGCTAGAGTTCTCAGGCCTGGACTAGTCCTCCACGAGGGAAACCAGGTTAAAACTGCTGTGTTTGCGTATGCTCTTTTGATCTTTATTTACTTCCGTATTTCCTTCTGATTTATTTACTATCTTGATAGTTATTTTGTGGAGGTGATATAGAGTTAATTTTTATTTGGTGATTATCGACACAAACTCTATTCACCCCCCTCTAGAGTTGCCTACACCTGTGTTTTCAATTGGTATCAGAGCAAGGTCTCTATTGTTAGGCTTAACATCCTTAGAGTAGATCCTTGTTTATTTGTGTATGGCATCATATTCTTCCTCCTCCGATGAAGAGGGTTTTTCTTCTAGTAGCATAGACAATCATGTTTCTTCTAAATGCAATAAGTGTTCTAAGTGGAAAGCCATGGCTAACCATTCCTTAAAGTTTGCTAAGGCTTTTCATTCTACAAATGAAGAACTTGTAGAAAAGGTTATTCATTTAGAAGAAGCTAATGAGTTTTTGAGAAATGAAATCAATGATTTATTATCTAGACTTGACTCTCAAAACTCATCTTGTGTTTCTTTAAAGAGTTTGAATGATTCTTTAATTTTGAAAATCAAATCTCTTTCCTCATCAATAGAAGATCTTAAGAAGCAAGCACATGAGCTAAATCATTTGCATGATTCTTCTATTGACTCTTTAAAGAAACAAAATGATGATTTTATTTCTAGAATTGCTTTATTTGAAAAAGAGAATTATGATTTAAATGCTAAATTTGATTCTCTTACTTGTTTGCATAATGATTTGCTATTAGAACATGATATTCTTAAGACCAAATCCATGCATAGTGATTCTTTTACTTGTGTGCATAATGATTTGCATGATACTCTTAAGACCAAATCCATGTATACTCACTCTAGAGATATTCATCATTCTAGTATGTCACATGCTCATAATCATGCTCATTCTGATACATGTGCACACACTAGTATTAGGTGCTTCTATTGCTCTCGCATTGGACACATGAGTGTAACTTGTCCTATTCGTAGGAGTTTTTCTACCAATGCTAGAGTAAATAGTATGTGGGTCCCTAAAGCTAACAAATGTGGATCCAAGTTTATTTGGATACCAAAGTCTTCGCCTAATGTTGTAGGTGGAGCTTCTTGTATCGGGATATAGCACGAAGGAGCATGTTGGTGGTTGCAAATCTCAAAGATTATCTTCCAAGCAATTGCACCAACACAAGTGTGGCCACTAGAGCCACTTTGGTAACATGTTAAACGATTCTCTCTAAATGGTTTATATTTGTAGAATCTAGCATGTTTTTCTTTATGTCTTGCTACTAGCTCACATTGATATCCTTTAGTTGCTTATTATATAAATTAATGTGAGATATAATACTAGCATGCTTAGTTGATTTTCTTTTTCTTTTATCTAGCATGACTAGTTACACAGCTTTAAATGATTAGTTCACACTATGTAGTTTATCACTCATTTTCTAGTAGTGTGACACATTTACATATGCATGCTCGCTATTCCTTGTCTTTATAAAGCATGCATATCACTCTAGTTCATTGGAGCTTGATTCTTGAATTTTGTTTTAAAGTTTGTCTCTCCATTTTTAATGTTTTTGAGATAGTTACTTCTTGCCGATTTGTATTTAATTGGTTTTTGTGAATATATGTGTTTAGCACAAGCTTCTTATCACTTGACAAGTATACACTTATACTACTTTTTATCTTGTGCTTGCATAATACATTCATTATCGATTCTCATATTTTATTTTGATTATCCTCTTGAGAATCAATTATGTTCTTGCCTAATAAAGTCTATTTATACGTGCTTTTGAATTTGTGATAGTTTTTCAAACATTCATGATGGATACATGACTATATTCATTAATTCTTCATTTACATGTAGATCATGTATTTATTATATTGACATCTATTTTTGTATAAATATCTTTATGTGGGCATATGAGATAAGCTCAAGTTTCATATTATTTTGAAGAGTATTTATTCATACTTGTGCTTACCTTATAATTTAGCTATTGATTCTTTTGACTAAATTTGTGTTATCTCTACTTGAATCAATTAGCTTATTCCTTAAAGTCTTCTTTTTGATGATATCTTATTGGCTTTTATTTGTTGATTTTATGGATACATGTCTTTCACTCTTATTTTGATCTTTCTGCTTAACCTATTTTCAGCCTGATTCCAGTTCTGTCACCAGAATCCGGAATTCGGGCCGAACTCTGCCCTTACCAGAGTTCGGGCCGAATTCGGCCTGGTTGTTCCAGAACCGGAAACAGCCTCAGCCGTTGATCATATTATAGATCCAATGGCCATTATTGATTCCAAATGTTGATATTTATTTATTCAAATGCCTTTTAGTTGGAATGTTGAGAGAAAATGCTTATTAGTGTCTCGTTCATGACTTTTATGGAAGTTCTTTTAAGAATTGCTTGGTTTTGTGCTTTACCTTACTTGTTGAGATCATCATACTTATTTTGAGTATAAATCTTCTATATATTTATTTTCATATAGTGTATTATGAAAATATTTGTTTTGAAAATATTCTTAGCAAGTTTTGATGATCATTCTTTCATTATTATTTGGTTGTTTACCTCTCTTATTCATAGAGATTTTTATACTTTGATGTTGTTTGATGATATTGCATATATTCCTCTAAATCTAATTTCTTAAAAGTAAAGAACATTTTAGGAACAAGCCGAAAGGGTCCTTCTTTCATACAGGTGTAAATAGCCTGAAGCGACACGGTGCACTAGTCTTCGGACTACCGCTAGCTGGGAACCGGCCCCTACAGCTAACCCAAAGTGATCAACACTTTATAGACTTAAGATTTATTAAGGTCTACATGCAACCATTATCTAGTTCTGGATCCTCCCCTAAGTTCCAGAATACTTCATCATATCTAGCCTTATATTTGAGCTACAAATATTTTATTATTATTGCCCAATGATGTTTTGTAGCACATGAGAATACATGTAATTGATATATCATATTTCTCATGTCTTTAGCCACTATGGGTTGAACTTTTACGTTGAGATTTTCTATTTCTAGAGAATACACTTTCATAATGGTTATAATTTTGCACTCTCTAGATCAATCTATTATTTCATTATCTTGGGTTAATCTCAATATTTTTGGCAAAGAGATTTGCTTTATTGTGTTTTCATGAACATCTCTTTTGTCCTTTACTTGATGAGAGTCTAATTCATTTACTTGCTATTTTATACTCTTATCCTTGCTTAGCAAAGAGTATATAAATCATTTTGATCATTCAAAATGTATTGCCCTTATTGTGAACTCTATGCTTAAGCATGTATCTTTAGTGTTAGTGACTTAAGATTTAATGAGCACTTTTATCCTGTTAATGGACTACCTCATTAATCTTAATTAGTTATGTAGCTTGCTTATTTACGATGTATTGATTAAGCTACATAATTTTTTTGTTCACTTTCACTCATCTAGCTATCTTCTTGAATTTCAATCTATATGTGATATGCTAGTTTACAAAAACAAGATTTCTGAATTTTCTTGATGAGATTTGTTTTCTACTTTAGATGCATATGTTTGGTCTCTAAAATTAGTTTAACAAATTTCTTTATTTTAATCTTGTTTTCGTTGAGATTTGTGATTCATCACTTTAACTTCCTTCCATACTAGTCATTGATAAGCATCTTTTAAACTTCTCTCATCTTTTGTAGTCATGATTTTATCATACTATCAGATTACATCTCTTTAGATTAAATCTGTAATAATTTAAATAAGATTGACTCTTTTCTATATTTTCCATTGGTTTGTTTATATGGTTTTTAGATGGGATTTATGACGGATCATAATTATTTAATGGTTTACTTTATAAATGATCCTAATGATTGAGTAGTCCTATATTATCTAATTATGTGGTTATCAAGTTAATTTATTACTCTACTTTGACTACTCATGGATTATCACATATGCTCTTTGCTATTTGAACTTCATTGGTTTCTCATTTAGTATTAGCAAGGTTGGATTATTACCCGTTGATGGGTACATATGTGGTAAAACATGCATAGTCCTTGTAAAGCAATAAGTTGGTTGATCATTTCTTAATTAGATAATCATGGACATGATATTTGAGCTTTATTATTTTTGAGCTATATTTTGACTTTCCTCATGATTGATTTAATTGACTTTCTTCATGATTGATTTAATTGACTTTATTCATGATGACATTTTTCTTTAGTTGTATTTTTATCTTTTGAGCTATATTGTGATTCTCATCATGATTGTTTTTAATGGACCTTATTATTCCTTTTTATGATGATATTTTTCTAATGGACCTTATTATTCCTTTTCATAATGATATTTTTCTAATGGACCTTATTATTCCTTTTCATGATGATATTTTTCTAATGGTCCTTATTATTCTTGATCATAATAATATTTTTCTAATGGACCTTATCTCTTTTCATGATGATCTTCTTCTCAAAAGATAACATGCATTGATCTATCATATTTCAATATGATATTCTTCTATATAGGTTAGTGTATGTCGTCTTTTGATTACATGTGCTAAATTGAGATATTATTTTGATCGTTCATCTTTAGTGACTATTTTATTGGATATCTCTCCTAAAGATGACATTATTTGTTTTATGTCGTCTTTATAGCCTTATATGCATTGAGCAAGGGGGAGAAATCAATAGTTGATTTACCCCTAGATCTTGTAGTTATCATTTTATTTATGCTATAAGTGCTTTGGAACTAGATACGCATATTTTAAGGGGGAGCAAATAAATTGGTTCAATTCATTTATACCCTTTAATATGTCGTATACCTAGTTCATCATTGACCCATATTTTTATCATTATTTATATCTTAGTGATTGAGGTCATGATACTGTTATTTTTTGAAAGGTTTATGAGAGTTTATGCAATTGTTTTCATCATATTTCTTTGATATGAGTCATCTCGTTAATATTTACTTTCGTATTTTATCTTGATGACTATTGTGCTTTCTTTGATATGACTTTCTATGATTTGGCTCTCTTTGTATGTTTAATTGATTTGGCTTTCCTTGTTGAGGACTTACCCAAAATTTATGATTTTATCTATACTGGTAATAGTTTGAGGGGGAGCATTTAAGTCGATTGAATTTCTCCTTCTCAAATATTTTTCTCCTTTACCTTCATGTTTATTTTAAAGAGTATTCATAAAGCATGATATGGTAATTGAGTTCAAATGCATGAATTTTGGATAAGCATATAGATTTGTAAATAATGAGATTATTTTATATCAATTGCCTTATTTTACATTGATCATTCGTTTACTTTGTTCCACAATTTATCGGTGGACAATTGTGCTATCATAGTTTTATTGATCAATGTTTCAAGTTTATTTATTTCAATTGCTATATTTTACATTGATCATTCCTTGATTTTGTTCCACTATTTATCTGTGGACAATTGTAACTATCATAGTTTCATTGATCAATGTTTCAAGTTTTCATATTTCAATTGATATCAAGTTTGTATATTTCAATTGGTATCTTTCTTCTTTGATATCTATAGTTTCATTGGTATCTTTCTTCTTTGATATCTATAGTTTCATTGGTATCTTTCTTCTTTGATATCTATTTTTTTTGCAATTATCTAATCCTTATGGTTTTTGACTGAATTTTTTTTCTCTTCCAAAAGTTTTTGGATGTCTTTCTTGGATTTCATGTAATACTATGTTTTTGGATATCTTTCTTGGATTTCATGTTGGTAAAGTATCTATTGATTTTTTTTTCAACTTCTTTTAGTTTTACCAACCATTTGTGTCTTGACAAGCTATTTTCTTTTTGGCACTCTACATTGGGTATGTTGTTTCTATACTTGTCTTTACACACTTCTCCCATTGTTTCTCTTTTAGTATATCTTGATCATGATTGTCAATGCCTTCCTCCTTATGCTTGAGTTCATTTTATCTCTTATTACGGGGGAGCTTTTTTTTTTTGATCATGACAAAGGGGGAGAAATAAGTTTAAGTTAGCACACTATCTTCTCGTAGTATGTGTTTATTAGTGATATATGCATCTATCGTATCTGTCTTAAACTTAACCGATTTGCCATAATCAAAAAGGGGGAGATTGTTGGCCCAATGATTACATTGTGTTTTTGAATATGGCTAATCAGTTAAATTTAACATAATGATGTCACTAATATTCATATACTCACTATCATGTTGCTACTTAAACTTAGCTTTGTCCTAATTGTCCTATATTATATTGCTATGCTTGTATCGTACTGCAATATATTTTGTTGGCCTAACATGATATCATGTTGTTACTTATACTTAGCAATGTCCTAATTGTCCCATATTATATTGCTATGCTTGTATCGTACTGCAACATATTCTGCTGGCCTAACATGTATTTGTAGACATGCAGTAAGCATGATCAAACATGATCAAACAGGACATAGGCAATGAAGAATTAATGATGGAGCAAAGACGGCGTCATACAAAGGGATTTCTCCGAATCGCCTAACGACCTATCCGGGGCCTCGCATCGGGGGTTCCGCTGCCCGGTCAGCGGACAGGGGTCGAGGGGGCAGCGCCCCCCGTCGGGGGTTCGGGGGCGAAGCCCCCGAAAGGTATTCAGATTTCCAGATCTGTTTATCTTCGGACGACTGCTGTCAAGGAAAAAGACGTCTTCAGGGCTGCTCAAATATCAGAAGAAAGGCATCATTTCAGGGCTCTTGGTTTTCCTAATTGTTCTAAGTCTGTAATCTTCAATTTATTGAGTCTAGGAGAATGTGTACGTTGAGTCGCACTGAGTCATCTCAACCCCTAGCATATCTCTCCAAAGCTCTACCATACAACAGACCAATTCCTGAACCAAGCCCAAGCTCCACAAAGCCCAAAAGCCCAATGGACCAATTCTGGCTGCTGGAGACAGAGTTCGGGCCGAACTCTGCCTCCACACAGAGTTCGGGCCGAACTCTGTCCCCTGATTTTCAGGAGCTGATTTTTAGGGCCTGCTTGCTGCTAGCTGTCCAACGGCCATATTTTTGAATCTTGAGGACAGAATTCTGGCCGAATTCTGCCTGTCCCGAACCCTATAAATAAGCCTTGGTTTCTCTCTTTTGAAACAATCCACTCTTCTATTCTTCTTCTCTTACATAGCCTATATAGTCAAGAGCCTTACTCTTCCAATCTACTAGCCACAAAACTTCCTAAGCCCCAAGGTACTCAAGTGCGATTCAGCTAGAAGTTTTTGTGCAAGAGTTGAAAAGAAAAGTCACTTGGACAATTCCAAGTCGCTTGGAAAATTCCAAGCAAATCGCCACTGCGATCCTCTGTAAGAAGTTGACGTGCTCTTCTGAAGAAAAGGCACGGATTGTAAACTACTATTTCACAAATAGTGGATTTGAATCCTGAGCTAGAGTTCTCAGGCCTGGACTAGTCCTCCACGAGGGAAACCAGGTTAAAGCTGCTGTGTTTGCGTATGCTCTTTTGATCTTTATTTACTTCCGCATTTCCTTCTGATTTATTTACTATCTTGATAGTTATTTTGTGGAGGTGATATAGAGTTAATTTTTATTTGGTGATTATCGACACAAACTCTATTCACCCCCCTCTAGAGTTGCCTACACCTGTGTTTTCAGATATGACCATGGGTCCTTGGAACGCCGAGCCACACGAGTAAGAGAACTCTGTTTCTCTAGGTAGGCGAAACACAACTCTCTTATCCGTACAGTCGATTGTTGCTTGACAGGCGCTGAGCCAGTCCATTCCCAATATGATATCGTACTCTTTGATGTCGAGTACAATTACGTCCAAAGATAAAGTCTTGTCTCCAATTTTAATGTAGCCGTCCCTGTAAATCAAACTTGCAGGCATATCTACTCCCGAAGGAGTGCTAACACACAAAGCTGTCTTTAGTTGAGTCATACAAAATTTATTTTCCATTACAAAATCAGAAGAGATAAAGCAATGAGTAGCGCCAGAATCAAAAAGTACTCTTGCAGGTATGCCTTTGTACAGCAACATACCTGTTATAACATTCTCTGCGGTCTGGGATGTAGGTCCTAAAAGTCAAGTTGCACCCCTCAAAAAAAGCAATGAAAATCAAATTGTGCACCCTTCAAATAAACTGCGCAGGAGACAGATTACGCAACAACTCAACTGCGCACCCATCCAAGCGCGCTAGCTGACGTGGCCACGTCATCATTATCTGACAGAAAATTAGATCTTCTGACAGCTGACAGTCCGAAGAACGAGGAAACTGTTCATTTTTCGTACAGCACAGCGCTCGAGGACAGCTGTACAGCCAGCACAAGCTACCAGCACAATCGAAGCGCTCTGCCAAATACCCTGCAGCGCGGTTCAATCCCAGCGCAGTCTGAAGTTAGCGCAATTCATGTGGTACAGTCCATCAAGACAACTGACATTTTGTACGTGGCATACATGCCATCAATTGCTCACCACGTGGCAACCGTCTGTACACGATCATGCGCATTTCAATCAAACAATGTTATGTGTCTAGTACAGTTGAGCCACGATCGAGTAACTGCCAGCGCAGTTCGCTGCTTGCGCAGTCCAGTGTATGCACAATCCATCCTGCGTAATCCAGAATAACTAAAAATTAGTTATTTCTAGAACTCTATAAATAGAGTTTCAAGTCCTTCATAGGGGGGATCAGAAAAATCAGAATCAAGAGCAGAGATCATTCAAGATCATCAGAGAAATCAGGAGTTCTTGTCCAAGTGCTGCTGCATTCTTCAGAGGCTACTGCCTTCAACTTCAGAGGCTATCGACTTCAAAGTTCACATCGTCCAAGGGATAAAGCGATCGTCTTCAGATCGAATTCCTAAAGTTGTACTTTCCCAGAATTTAATTGTAATCTTCATACAAAGTTTGTGAAATAAAAGAACTTTTGTTTTTTGTAAACAAAATGGCGACTCTGCTGGGAACGACTTTCTCCTCCGACGAGGAAGTGACAACTCAATATGACGTTGCGTCTATCAGAAAGACGCAGAAGACGCTGGTTGTAAAGGTCAACCAGACGGCCTACGAGATGATGATCAACTCCGGGACTACTCGTCACACTACAACCTCTGCCAAGAGCAAGGTTCGTTCAGTGTGGACTCCAAAGTCCTCTGTACAGTACTATGCACAATCCTCTGCGCAGTCTACTGTCTCTGCTCCCAAAACTGATGTGCAGTACACTACTCCTCTTGCCATTGCACAAACCACTTCCTATGCTACTCTGGCAAAATGCAAGACTCTCTTTCCCCTGGCGCAGTTGGCTGCAACTCTTCCTGCGCAGTCCACCACTCCAGCAACCAGAGTGCAACTCAAGCACTCTGAAGTCAAGATTCCTACTGTGCAAGCTGCTGTGTCTGTGGCCAAATGGCCATCTGTCAAAGCTCTTCATGCGCAACTAGCCAATGCGCCAATTGCCACTTCAACCCCTGCACAAGTTGTTCCAGCGCAGTCTATGAGGGATAGCCGTTTGGTTAAACTCCTTTCTTCTCATAGCAAGGGGAAAGACTCAGCTTCTCTTCCCAAGCACCCTGTTGCTCCAGCACAATCTACTGGGGGTAGTCTGTTGACTATTCCTCCCCCTCTTCAAAACAAAGGAAAAGGCCCGTTAGTCTTTTCTCAAACTTTCTCGTTTTACGACTTGGAAGACAACAGAGGAAAACGCTCTTTAGCTAACCCTTCCTCACAAAACAAGGGAAAAGGCCCTTTGATCTTTTCTCAGTCTTCCCCAATTTTTACCTCGGAAGATCAATCTGAACGTGCCTCGGCACTAATCAATGCAAGAACTCTCTCAAACAAGAGTTCTTCTCTTCTGGCCAAAGAGAAATGTACCGATCAAAGAGGTATTCTGCCTACTCCCGTAGCAGAATTCCAAGATCTCCCAACTCTCCAGATATCCCGATCAAAGCAGGGCAAATTATTGGTGTCTCAGACAGAAACCCCTGGGGGTGAGTTTGCTGATCTACGAGTTTATCTCAATAGATCTCGGTCTACGTCAACTTTGGCGAAACGCAAGCAGCCAATGTCGAAGACGAACCTGCATCAAAGGCAAACTTCCAGAATGAAAAATCCTGACACCTATGCTAATGAAGTGAGTACTTCCCTGTACACTCAAGGGATAAAACATCTGAATAACCAGAACCATGTTCCAAATGTTACCAAAGAACATATCCCTCAAACTTTTTCTCGTTCCGTCGTTGTTCCTGACCTCCGAGAGTACCTCAGACAAAAGCGGGACAATATCTCAACACCTCCAGTTCAACTACTTGAACACCATTGTAATCATAAGGTTATCATCCAGTGCTGTTGTCAGACAACAAAATGATCTGTCTTCGATCGTTTGAATTTTGCAACTTCAGAACCAATGTCGGAAGAGGAGGATGAAGTGTTGTATGCTTCTGTCAACATGGCCTCCCGAGACACTGGAGGTAGAAAGCTCTCCAAGCACGACAAGCCTCGCCGGCCCATCCAGCGGTATTTAGATTTACTCCAAGAATCTTCTGAAGGAGTGTTTCGGCATACCCGATCCCGAGCCGAGATACAATCGGTCAAAAAAATCTTCCCCAAGATCCTTTTGGTCATTTCCTACTTCTCATTCAGGAGATGATTCCTTCTCTGATTATGATGCATACAGTAAAAGTTCTGAACAAACAGTGTCTTCTACTGTACCTAGAGAAGTGACAGCTTATGTCGTCACTGAAGATCCAGATGCTTCTAGTTCGGCTAATCAAGAACAACGAATTGCTGCACTGGAGGACAAGTTGAAGACCATGGCTGAAATGGTCGCAAGTATGCATTCTATCATTGTGGCCCAACATACAGTACCACAGACTGTACCTGCTACAAATCCTGAGATCATAGCATCGTCGGTGCCTGTCAATACAGGGCTGGGGGTAGTATCTCCTCAAGTACCCCCTGTACAAATTCAACCCACACCCAGTCAGTCAGGTACTGGGGGTAGTGCTTACCACGCTATTCCTCCCCCTAACACTCTGATTCAGCCTACTCCTTCTTCATCATCGGAGGATGCGAATGAAGCTGTCAAACTCTTGCACACTCAATTCGAGGCCTTCAAAGAGAAAGACAACTTTTTAACGCCCCAGTCCCAAAATATGTAGGACTAGGAACGTAGACATGCCAGCTATATTCATACGAAGTATACTCCAATATATGGAAGCCTCGTATAAATACATAAGCTGTAAAATGCAGTAGAACCATAACTAATCTCATCCACACAAAATAAATGAATAAAAGACATCATATAAAGATAATGAATTATCTTGATGCAATATGTTGGGCGGAGACAAATCCACTACCAACAAGTAAAGGAAAAATACATAAGAAAATATATGAATTTGGCGAGCGAAGCGAAGACGATCCAAATGCAATCATCCTCGAAGAAATAGCGATGATCACGGCTAGAGCTAGAATACCTGCGAAAGACAATAGCACACACCTGGAGAGATAACCAGGTCCTCAGTGGGACGTAACAAGACACATAATATCATGCCATATAAACTGAATAAATATTGCTCAAATAAATAAGTAAATCGAATTATAACATGGTCCAATACGTACCTACTGAACGAGCGTACCATCCCCCCAACCAAACAAGGACAGGAGATGGTAAACTAATTCACGGCGACGTATCTTTCCATACTATGAATCCAATATGGTATCCGGACTCCAACAAGGTTCAATACCTTCTCATCGAAGTAGTAAGTCACACCTACAACCAAACAAGGACAAGATGTGACGAACTAATCCGCGACAAGTTATTGTTCCAAGCCACGGTCAGATACAAGTACCCAAACCAAAAGTACTCGTACCTAACGGATAAAGGTGCCTAACCGGTCAAAGTGATATGTAGTTAAGAACAATCCTTCCTACGCATGTGCCCTGGCTGAATAGGATCGGCATAGTCCCCCCTTGGGCACCAGAGGCCCCATCAGTAAGAGCATGACGTTCCGCAGAATCGTCAGTGGCCGTCAGTAATAATGGGTCATCAACCCCGTATCTCCAGCGGAGAGTCCGGGTCACAAGGGAAGTGCATCGAAGCCCATACGCTAAGGAATTGTCCTTCCCGTCCAATGCCTACTGTGTTGTATCCACAACACAAACCACTATAACCGCTAAGTCAAACTAGCATGCAATCTCTATTAGCGGTTATTTCTATCGCACGGCTTGTACGTACCGGTGGTCAGCCAATCACGCACTTTCGTGTCCTACATGCGACACACAACTTTATGGTACAACGTGTCAAGGCCAATGAATGCAACACATAAGGTGGTCCCTTAAATCTAGGTTTAATTTGTAAGAAAATAATACACAGCAGGAAATATAAATGAACAGTAAGTTCTAACAATTATGCCATGTATCACAGTTTACTTTACAAAAAGAAAATAAATAATGCATGAAATATGAGCTAAAATAATTAAACAGCAAATGGCAAGGTGTCTTGCCTGAGGTCCTTGCTGGTGAAACCGATAATCCCGTTGGGTACAGAATAGTCACAAGGCTACACAAGATGAACTCAGACGATGTGACAAACTTCTAAAATAAAAACCAAAAATAAAATATTCTAAAAAATTTTGGGAAAAATATATGATATATATTTTTCTGTCAGTATTCCAAAACTTCAAACGGATCGTGATTCTGATTCCTGGTTCTCCCAGAATTTCTAAAACACTAAAACGTGTCAGATTTTGGACCACTGACACTCCACAAATTTTCCAGAAAATTAAATTCTGAATTTATGAAAATAAAATTTACATTCAGAAAATATACCTCAATACGATTCCAACAAAAAAAACTGGAGGTCAAAAGGAGTCCGGAGTTGGGAATTATGGTCATTCGAAGTTGCTACAACCTTTGAAAATTGAGGCTAAATTTATGACGAAAAAAAGAGAAATTTTGACAAGGATGGTTTGAAAGATGATTTGTGGTGAAAATAATATGGAGGAGTACCTGCCTATTTATAGGATGTGGGAATTTTCAATTAGATAAGAATTAGGATTCCTTTAAACCCAATTTAGATATTTCCTAATTTAATTTAAAAGCAATCAAATCCAAATCCAAATCCAAATCCAAATCTAATTTAAATCAAATCAAATTCTCCTAGTTTAAAATCAAATCAATTAAATCCAATCTCAATTATAGATATTAATTTAATCTATTTAAATAAATCCAAAAATCAAATCAAGATTCAAATGGCCACAATAACTTCCAAATATATTTTTCAAAATACCAATAATAATAATTTCGAAAATAATAATTATTTTTAAATATCTTTTTGAATAATAAAATATTAATGTTAATAAATCTCAAAAATTATATTTTTATTTAAAATAGACTAACAAATAATTACGAAATATATGTATGCACAAATATTCTTTACATAATTATGCTTTTCCTAGTATACAGTAAAATATTATTTATGATTAATAACTGCTAAAAACAAAAAGGCTTTTTATAGCAAGAATAATAATTACATAATATTTTGAAAGTATATAATAAAATAGAAAAAAAATATTTTTCTAAAATATGTATGCTCGCACATATTCGCACTTGACGAGCAACTACGAAAAATAAAATTCCGTGCGCGACGTACAATACGACTATGCGACGTACAATACAAAAATTTTAAATCAGTACCAAATTTAATATATATAAAAAATATATTAGAAATTTAGGGGTTTACAAACTTACAGAGATTGGGGATCAAACAACCCTATCCAGTTGAATGGAAGGAAGTCCCATTTCCTCCAAAGTACAAGATTCCCACAATTTCACTATTTGACGATAGTACTTCTCCGAGCCAGTTCATTAACCACTTTGAGGTAATGACCGTCCAACTTCAGCCAAATGACGCTCTTCTTACCAGGGTATTCGTCGTCTGTTTAGCTGGTATAGCATACGATTGGTACAGAAGCTTGCCCGATGGCTGTATCACTTCCTTCTCGGGTCTTAAACAAATCTTCTTGGAACGATTACGAGGGAATCAACGACATGACCATGTGAGCCCTTAATAAAATCAAACAAAGAGATAATGAAACCGCTGAGAGTTCCATTAAAAGATTCCGTCGAGAAGCTTTAAAGATGCCTCATGGAACTCCGGCCGCTGTCACCATAGACACTTGCAAGGCAAATCTTTTGCCTATTCTCAGCATATGGACGGGGTCAACTCAGTTCCAAGACTGGCCATCATTCATTGTCAATGCTAAAGCAGCTGAAGTTAGCGCTGACAAGTTCAAGCAGCTAGGGGTACACATGTCTAACCCCGACCGGGATGAGCATCAGACATCAAGTAGCGGTAATCGCCATAACAACCGTAAGAGTAAAGAGACTTTGAACATCAACTTGAAGAGGAAAGAATCTCTGGCTGTTAACGTGGCTCCACCTATGTTTACTTCTACTCCTTCAGTCCCTCCACCAAGGGAACCTCGTCCTAAAGTGGAGTACTCCTTTGACGAGAACGACACCGCGAGCATCTTTGATTGCTTAATCAAAAGCAATAAGCTCCAACTTCCAGACCCGAAGAAGCCTGATGAGGTCGGTAAGACTGATCATCCCAAATATTGTATCTATCACAGGTTCATTGGGCATCCCACTCGAGCATGTTAT
This sequence comes from Iris pallida, assembly GCA_029216955.1. NCBI lineage: Eukaryota > Viridiplantae > Streptophyta > Magnoliopsida > Asparagales > Iridaceae > Iris > Iris pallida. The sequence continues at coordinate 2,008 of JANAVB010039183.1, read as the reverse complement.
GTGCTCAAAGGCAAGATTCAAGAGCTAGTCAACGCTGGTGTTGTCACTCTGCAGCAAGATGAGAAGACTGTTATCGCAAATATGGTCTCAGTACAGTTCGGTAGCTTTCCTCCACAGATGGTACAGCATGGTGTCATTCCTATCCCTAAAGCTACTCTTGAGATCGAAAATTTTCCTCCTCCACGAAGTGAAGATCTTGTCCCCTTATCTCTCGATAATGGTAAGATTATGTGGATCCACCCAGACCTTGTTGCTGACGTCGAGGCTCCTTCCAAGAAGAAAGAATGCTACAAGGACAAGACAAAGACTTGCAATATGGTGTCTTTTGACCCCATAGTTGAAGAAGAAATCCTGCTGGGCACCAGGTCAGGGAAAGCCTATCTACAGGAGTATCCCGAAGCTCAGAAGAATCCTGCTTCTTCTTTTGAGTCTATTCCAGTGCAACCTGTTTCCACTGAAGACATCCCGTCTGTATCCTCACCGGTTGTAGTACCCATTCCCTCCAAACCGACGACAGTCGACAAAGGCAAACAACAAGTCCGCTTCGACAAGCCTTTGAAGAAGTCATCTCCCTCTGGACTTGAGAAGCCATACAACTTTGATATCTTGGATCAACTAGCCAATACACTGGCCAGGGTGTCAATTTTTGAGCTCTTGCATCTCTCCAAAGAGACTCGAGAAACTCTGAGTGAAGCTCTAAAGTAGGCAGAAACCTGTCTAGCCCTTCTAAAGAAGCCGAAAGCAGAGCCAGTCTCTTGCCTCCATTATCACAGTGTGTTGGAGTTGATTCCAAACATTACCTTCACACAGGATGATATGCTGATGGAAGACAATAGACATGACCGTCCTCTATACTATACAGGATATGTCGACTCGATGAAAGTCGATCGTATTCTGATAGATCCAGGGTCAGCACTCAGCATCATGCTAAAGACAATGCTAGATGCACTGAAGATCCCAGTACATAGTCTTTCTGGCACAATCACCACTATCTTGGGGTTCAACCAGGAAAGAAGTGGACCTCTGGGCAAGATTCGCCTAAAACTCCAAATAGGCAATCTCCGCACAAAGGTGACCTTCTATATCATAGACAACCATGGTTGTTCTTACAATGCTCTGTTGGGGAGACCATTCCTGCATGAACACAACATTGTTCCTTCAACTCTCCATCAATGTTTCAAATACGTTTATGACAATGGAGAGGTTCAAAAAGAGGTTGTAGATCTCTATCCTTTCAAAGGTGTTGAAGCATACTGCAACGATGCTCACATGTACAAAGATGAGTTCATGAAGGTTGTACTGGCTCTAGACACTGAAGAAGAACAAGAAGCAGTGCCCAAAGATACCCCCATCATACTTGTCAAAGGGCGTGTTTCTCATCCTCAGTCCTCCAAACTACTGGCTATTCACTTGCCAGTCCAGAAGCAACCAATCGATGGTGGTCAGGATCAAAGGGAGCTCACCTCTTCTGAGCCACTTGTTATCGACTTACGTCGTAATAAGGATAAAATATAGCTCACCTCCCTTGAGCCACTTGTTATCGACCTTCGTCGCAACAAGTCCAATCCTCCTCCATGTTCTTCTTCTTCCCCTCTTGTAATCAATCTGACCAAGCCTGCTAAGGCTACAGGTCCTGTTGTAAATATAGATGTACAAATCAATGAAAAAGCATATACTTTCCAGTATACTGATGTCATTTATCATGCTAAGTGCTATTTGGATATGTTAGATAGCTTTCAGTCATTTATAATGGAAGTTGTACAGTCTCTTCAAACGAAGGTCTTACTCGAACACCCAGATGAATCATACTTTGTTGTCCCTTTTCGAAAAAGAGGCGAGAGTCCAATACTTTTTAGTAAAGGACCAGAACAAAAATTCAGCTATACGGATGATAGCAAAAGCAACGATACGGGACATCTCCAACTTCGTCATTACAGTCAACAATCAAAAGATATCATCCGAAAGATGGGTTATGATTTCAAGAATAGCCTCAACTATGGTAAGGGTT